>OX376700.1:26436127-26913740 GCA_947389925.1 Coelopa pilipes | reverse complement strand
TTAATTGCAATTCTATATCTGAAATTCGCCCTCTTTGCATACATATATACATTGAGATTGGGCGGTGGTGACTTTTTGTATATGTGCTTTCTCTCCTCAAGTGCTAAGGAATTTCGCTCTTGACCGTATATTCTCTATATCGTCCACTTTTACAATGATCAAGTTATAAATAAAGATATTGACAGGTTCGATAACGACCTTAGTGCTAAATGACATTTTCATATATTCATATATAAACATCACGCATACGTATGATCCTCTTATCGCGAATAGATTAGACGCTAGATAACAGGAGATGCGATATGATAAATCAATGCGTAGTTCAACAGACTAATGCCAATTTTTCCTAGAATCCCACTCGGAGTTTTGAGGAAGCACCTTATTTATACCACGATGTTCCCAAAGTTGCATGGGTTTGTGGTGAAAGTCTGGTTATTCAACTATGTACACAAATGTGTGTATATTTAAAAATAGACCTCTCTATAGGAGTGGAAATATTGAGTGCTTCATTGCATCATTTCAAGAGCGTGGTGTGGTTTTCCTTGCAGCGACCGTAGGTGGTCTGTACCATGCTCCACAAATGAATATTCAATTATTTGCCATTAGTTAGGTCGAAAGCACATTCCAGACGACGTCCTTCAAAGTGTTCCATTTTTCATGCGTTAGATGCTGTCTGAACTTTAAACAAGTGGGGTAGTCAGAGGTAGACACTTAGTCTGTTTGTCCGCTGTCGCTTCCACGCTTTGCCCTGGCAGTTTATTTGCATGCAACAATTTTTAATTGCATTTCCGTTCCTAATACCAGATGGGGACTCTAATGTCGACGACGACATGCGCACTTGCATTCATTTATGAACGCCATGCACTCAAATTCATTAGGTTCGCAATTAATTTAACCGCAAAATTCTCTCTCGACCAACGTAACAATCTTCTCTAATTTTCAATTAGTTTATGAAAGGTTGCCATTTTACAAATTATGTTAAACTCAAACTTGCTCTTGACATCAAAGGTACGATTCCACCTATTCCAGGAACTGGTTCAATCAAACTTTGAAACGTGTTTGGTTAGAGTGCATTTCCTCCAAAAAAGTAACACATTTTTGTCTACTATAAGGTTCTGCATATTTTCCATTCGAGTATCGGTGTAGGAATTGATAAAATATTATAGGTATCTATATCTATATACTTGTGCACATAATGTATGTAAGTTAGTTTTGCTACGCATTCGATCTTATCTATTGTAGTATCTCCATTTGATATTGTTGAGAATTTATGCACTGAATGTGGTTGCTAAAATTGCAAATTAGGCAACAAATGCCAGCAATTGCTGTAAACTCAAGCGGTATTGTTGATGCTTTTTTTAAACCCTGCATTTAAATAGTTTACAGCTTTAGGCGCTTGTACTTATAACTAACAACAACAGCAGCAGCAGAGATTGTTGTTCCTGTAGTCTGCTATTGTAGTTGTCGTCACCGTCGCTGTCGTCGTGGTCGCTGTTGTGTCCAACTTGCACAATATTAATGCACAATACATTGGAGCCGATTGTAATGTAATCGTCAGAGTAATTGTAATCTCAATTCAAAAAGTGTTGAACTCTTAATTAAGTGTTTCTTACGACCATTTCACTCCATGCCGTTTCTTCATAAGCCATGACGTGCCGCTTCTTTCCTTACGGCTTTTACTTTGCTCCCTTGTGGATTTCAGTTTGCGTCTTTCTCAGCTTTTCTCTATCTCTATTTCTCCCATTCTCTCTCTCCCTCTCTCTTTGTTGTTGTCGTAGTTGCATTTGATGTTGCAGCCATAACATCAGTAACAACAGCAACAAAACCAACAACACCAACAAGTGATCATCGGCAACAAGTTAATCAGTCATTCGTTGAACAACATCGGAATGCATTGGATAGTTTAGTGTTTGTTGTTGTTGTATTTGTTTTTGTTTTATTGCTGTTGCTGTTGTTGGTGCTGCTGTGCTTCGATTGCAATGCATCACGTTTCCCTTTTCCTTTGTTCAGCTCTCTTTTTAATTCTTTTAATGATGGCAATTTGTTTTTTAATTTTTTTTTATTTTAGACAAAAATCTATTTCTCATTTGATTGTTGGTCCTGTTGTTGTTGTTGTTGTTGTTTCAGATACAATTTGTGTTGTTTTTAATGATCGCAATTAAGTTTTGGGTTGCAAAAGAAAAATTAGGACTATTAGATAAGATTAACGCTGAGCATTACACGTCGTCCAGCAGTTGGAGAAAGTCCAGCCATCGAATGCTGATTTGCCAAACTCTGGACACGAACGATTTATTTACTGATGTCTAAGAGTTCAGGGAAAAGTACCAGTTTTTCGCAAGGTTGCAGGATTTCATGGCATTCGATATTAGGCAATGTACAAAATATCAATATTTCTTTCTGCGCTCGCTTTTCTCTCTTTCTTCGTGCAATTATTTTTATTTGTATTTCTTGGTCTGTTCGTTGCATTAAATTCATGTTAATTTATGTAACACTATTGGTTGTTGTTGCTTCCTCTCTGTTCCGCCGCAACTATGCGGCGTAACTCGCACGCAGTCAATCGCATAAAAGGGCGTCACGCGCCGCCAATGTTTCTACTGCCATTTAATGGTCGGTCAGTTCATTCGTGCGTTCGATGCCTATGGATGTATGTATGTATGAATGTCTGGATGTGGTATACATAGTTTAATTTTTCGTTTTTCCCATCGTTTTCTCTCCCCACCATTCGACACTTCAATGCTCGATGCTCTGCAACGTACGCTGTCAACACTTTGAGCCGCAATTAGTTGCATTCAAGCACCTTGCAAAATTCCTGTGTTTTATCAGTCCCTTTCCATTCCTCCGACCTGATGGACTGCGGGACGGACCGTGTGCGGGTGAATGTTTGTGGGTGCTTGCGATTAGTTCACAAGATTTCTACACTAATTGCAGAGCAATGAAAATTCCTCAAATCACTTGATAGCTATTTGCAAGAGCCACCATGCAGGTTGTTCCTTCTCCTCATCTCCGTTGCGTATCTGTTTCGGGTGCAGGTGGGATTTATTTCACTCTCACAAAGGTGAACACATTAGAACTTGCTACTTGGGTCTGAGGCCTCAGACAAGTTTTATTCTGGAGTCCGAAGTCGCGACGCGAGCTTCAGTATTTGAATATATTTTCGAAATACTATGGCATACTTTCCGTACGAATCGGAATTGGAAGCGCGCAATTTTCTGACTGTCTATCTGGCTGTCTCCAGTGGAAAAATTTAAAATATCTTCGCGTACCGATTTCTTCCTTTTACGGATTTTACAAATATGTCAGAGCTTTAACCGAGCGCGTTGGCAGACTTTTTGAAATATTTTTTAAATTTCGCTTTAATTTTTGTTTTTCAAATGCAAATTTCGTTTTATTTAAAGTTGTAAAATACTTTGACAACTTTAATCATTATGATGGCGACGTTTGCCGATGACGATCGTGATAGAGATGTTGGTGATGTTACGTGGATGATGTTGACGATGATGACGCAGACCTTGATGTACGCGCGGTGCGACACGCGCTGCTTAGAAGCTACGCGACTACTCCATAATTCTAGAGAGCATAAATTAAACAACGGCTCCCGATTAGGGAGACCACATACTACACAGTGCGTCGAGTGACCATAGCAACAACAATAACCAAGGGCCATACTCCACTCGCTCCTCTCGCCGCCCCTCCCCTTCCATCCAGCGACAGTCGGAGCAGATGGGGGTCTTCCAATGGCCCGGATGGCCGGGATTGCTAGCGTATTTTGCATAGTTGCCGCCATCGACATCGCTATCGACATCGACATCGCCGTCGACGCCGCCGACGTTGTCGTTGTCGTTGTCGTTGCCGTTGACGTAGTCATTGCCAACAATGCCGCCACCGCCGTCGTTTATATTTCGTAGACGTGTTGACAACATTTCATTTCAATTGCTTGGACAGTCGTCGGACGCGCTATGGAGGATGATGATGAGACAACGTCGTCGACTATGTGACTTCTTTCGTTCGTTCCGTCGCTCGCTGGTTTATTCGTCCGTATGGTGTCTGTCGAAATCGCTTATTTTTCTCTAGATTTGAGCGCGTTCATTGTTGCAATTGTTGTTTGTGAGCTTTTATTTGTAATTTTTGCTAAATTGTTGTTTACATTTTGCATTTTTCCATTGCGAATGCATCGCCGCGAACAGAAGCCGCTCCGCCAGACGCGTCTGGAACGACAGTCGAGAAGCCGCACCCAGTTTTTTTGTGTCGGTTTTCGGCAGGCACTCGTCAATTGTTAACTTGACAATCGCAATAAATTCAGTTAAATGCATTTGGTCGCGTGCTCTGATACGTTTTTGAAATCAATAACGAACTTCGAAATCGACGAACATACACACAACGAACTATCAATTTAAGCGAAACAGAAACCCTTACTATGATGGGGCCGTTCGATGCGGTCTTGAATTGCTTTTGTCAGAAGTGTCATCTGCCTTGTCGAAGGTGTGAATCTCTATGTCCGTAGGATATCGAATTTAAGTTTGCTTCTAATCTATATCCGAACTGATTCATCGAAGAGATCTGAATCATCTGTTAACTATATATAATGTCATCTTCTTATACGAATCGCCCGTCAATTGTATTTTTAGCTCCCAACCCACGAGTATAACAGTATTAAACCGTCAACAGCAGCAGCAATTACAAAATGCCAACATCTATGGCAACGCCACCGATACGAGCGATTTGATGGTACGCCTTCGAGAGTCCATAAAACAGAAAGAGGAATTTCTGAAGTCGCCGCTGCCACATGCGTCGCAACACCAGCAACAGCAACAACAACAGCACTTTTTCTCTCAACATACACCACCATCCTCCGGCAGCCCACAGCTGTCCATGGTGTCAGCATCCGGTGCACGTGGACAGGTGCGTACGCTTGTGAAGCAACCGCTGCCTGCCTCATCCGGCGCCACAAAAGATCTCCTGCCCGCTAGCTGTGATATGCAAAATTTCTACGCAAAGAATCTGCCTGCTAATTTCGACGTCATGATGAATCGTGGTGGTGGCGGTGGCGTTGGTGGAGTTGGTGGCCTACACGGTGACTTGGTGAAGTCCACTCCTACAGCGTACGCAGTCTCGTCGTCGTCTCGCAATCACCAACGAAATTTCCCGTCAAGTGGCAATAGCAATGGAGCTGCCTGGGATAAATATCCCAAGGACTTGGACTACTTAGAGTCGCTGTCGGAAACGGGTGTCACCAATCAAGTGTAAGCCGACGCAGAAAGTTTTCTCAAACAATGTTATAATCATCTAACTCTCCTTATGACAATATAGTTTCGAGCGCAAGCTTGTCTCCCATCTGGCCAAAGGATTTGATCCCTTCAAACCGCTGTCCATCAACACAAATGCCACGGATAATCATCCAGGTTCCAGTCATATGGTAACAACCAAGAAACCGATACCGGTGCTCTACGATTCACTGCAGCATCATCCGTTGCATCAAATGCAACAGAAGCAAACATTACAATCAATGCGTAGCGTTGTGGATGGACAACAAACTAGCCGCATGGAAGTACACAAAGCGAACTTGGCCACAACTATTGACTATCCAACGGCAACAAGTAGTTTTATTGATCTTCTCATGAAGCACTGATACTTATTTAATTCATTTCTTGCAGAATATTCCATAAATTTACTTGAAGCTGAGGAATCGAGCAAACTCGCGGATATTGCTGAATCAAGTGATATGCCGCCAAGCGTTAAAGGTGTGTATGATTACTTCAGCTGTGATGATTTTAAGGAAACTTAATTTCGAATATATTTGGTAATAGTTGGGCCCGGCTCCTTCGCATCCACAGAGGGCGTTGTGCGACGATTTAGGCCAGTGTCATCACTGCAAGATGACAGCAAGCCAATGCGTCGTATCTCTTATTTACGTGCTACAAACAATGAGAACGAATATAACTCGGATGCATCATCTGCAACTACGATCACGACAACGACTACCACAGCAGCTACCGAATTACCGAAGGGGGGAAGCTTGGATGAGCCCACATATGAGGTTGTGGGTTCTGATAGAGATGCCATTGAAACATCTTTGGGTGGTGGCAGTAGACGTGCCTCTGTAAATAGTGAAATGAGAAACAGGTAAAAGTGATTGATTGACATAGCTCTTGTTATTAGAATTGTTATTAAATGCACATTTTGATACAGTGTTCACATTGAAAGCGAAATAAATGGCAAAATGGAAGCAAAAGATGTATCAACGGAAATGGATGTCTTCGAGACGGAAATGGAAATAAAGTCATCATGCATTAACGGAAAGGTATTTTATTCAATTCAAATCAAATATAACATATATTTACTATTATATTTTTCAATTTGTTTTAGCGAATATCTGAATACCGTTCATGGCGACAGGTTAAGATAGAAGTAAAAGGTGATATATTGAAAATATATCCAAGCCGTAATTCCAAATCGGAGAATAATGTTAGTATTACTAGATAGCATAAGCAAAACGGATTCGAATTCGTTTTTACTTTATTTTAGGTGATAGAACTCGATATTAAAAATTTCAACATTCTCGAGGAATCCGTGGATAAGAAGAAGTACATATTCCGGCTACAATCGAAGCCACAACCTCAACCAACACCAATCAGTTCATCCTTAATTGCTTCAATCGCCAATGAGTTAAGCTTAGAAGATACCAACGATAAATTGACATCGTCTGGAAGTAGCTCCTCCGCTTCAGCAACACCACAAGAAGCCCAGCAACAACAAACCGATATTCTATTCAAGACCAAAAGTATTACGGAAATGAAACGCATATATGGACTATTACAATGGAAGTGTAGTTTAATATATACTGAAAGTGTAAGTGAATGATATAATTGTATTTACTTTCAATCGCTAATGTTTTCTCTCTCTATGTCTCCCATACAGGATCTTCAAGGTAAACAATTAGCAGAGCCTCAGAAAACCGCGGCTACAGCTAGTGTGCCAACAACAGCAGCAACATACTGTGATGAAAACGTACAACCGCAGATACAATTACAACCCGAAAGTTCCCCTCTTAGTTCTTCAGCTTCAACATCACGTGCAGGTGAACTTGAAGTATCCGATTCAATATCTCCTGTGATGAAAACACGTAAATCATCATCACATAAAAATATTCCTGAAAAGGATTTGGGTTCGCCAAAGGCGAAAAACTGGAAAGATTTACTCTTCCGTCGAGGTGGTAACCACAATGCAGATATTTCACCTTCTAGTTTAGCATCCAGTGCAAAGACGACTGGTTCAATTGGGGTGCCGTTGAAGTCGTGTCCAATGGTAATTTATTTAAAGACTAATTATACAACAACTGGATTCTACAGCATTCATTTCTTATTATAGTCGAAAAACAACGAATTCGTTCCACACATTGTTGACGTGTGCACGAATATAGTGGAGACGAAAGGTCTTGGGATTGTTGGCATTTACCGGATTCCTGGTAATAAAGCTGCCATATCCGAACTTTCGGAACAAGTTAATAAAACCGACTTCTCGTGGGATCGTTGCAATACGGACGTAAGGTGGGAAGACGTGAATGTCGTATCGAGTCTTTTGAAACTCTTCATCCGGAGCTTACCAGATGCGTTACTCCCATGTTCATTCTATATAAATTTTATTGAAGCAGATAAGAAACTAGGTCTTGTACGACTTAGAGAACTTAAAGAATTGCTGGAATCATTACCACGCCATTCTTATGAAACAATGAAGCATTTGATTCGACATCTTAATCGAGTTAGCAAAAATTGTGTTGTTAACCTGATGGAACCAAAGAATTTGGCTATTATATTTGGACCATCGATTATACGCACACCCAACGATACATTAGAAATAGCTGTGAAGGATATGAAGCACCAGTGTCGCATAGTTGAACTCTTACTAACACAGGTATATTATTAAGATGACAATCACATTGCATCATTATAATCGTTGTAATTTATTTTTTATTAGTATGAATACTTCTTCGAAAATGGCAGCACTCCCGATATTGCAGAGGTCTGTGGTAACAATACAACTGCGGCAGCGTCGTCCTCCACGTCATCGACATCACAATCACAAGAGGACCAGACTAACATGCTATTGCATAACGTTTCGAAAATTGAACGTCTTACTGATCGAGAACAATCTTCATCATCTTCGAAGACGTCGCGTTTTATTCCGAATCTTCGCCGTCGTACGCACAGCAAACGCAGCGCTGTTAGCTCAGATACCTACTCAGGCGAAAGTGTTTTGGTAAGAGAAAAAACCTCCTCCTCAACATCATCGCTCCATACACTACTTAACTACCACCAACACAACCACAATCACCGCACCTCTTCAATCACTGCAAACACTATCGATACCAACACCTCTTCCATCAATACTATTCGAGAACGACGCAAAGCTGTGCCCACCATTTATGATCTCGGGCTAACGTTGAGTGTACATTTTCAGTCACTGGATTACACCACTAAGATGACTACGAATAGCACCAGTAGTAACAGCTCCACCACAAATAATACGACGACATCGTCGTGCAGTAGCAAGAAAAGTATTTTGGGTCATCATACTTCACGAATACACCATCGTAAGGGCAGTTTGGATGGAAAAGATTCGGGCAGTGGCAGCGGTGGAAGTGGCAGCAGAACCAAGGACACACAACAACAACGCAGCAGTGTGGACATTTCGATTCTACTCACGGACGAGGAGTCGAGCAATAGTCGTGTCAGCGACAGTGGTAATTTAGAGTGCAGTTTAAAGATTGTGTAGATTTGTACTATTTAATTTCTTAACATTAGGTTCCATGTCGCTGACCACCATAACCGACACGCTTGATTCAAAGCTACGAAACTTGCGCAGCGGTTCAGAATCAAACGATGAAAACGATGGTTCACCTGAGTTACAAATCAACCGGCGTCACACATTTGGTCAGCCACTGCATTTGCATTCAGAAAACATTCCCTACGCCGATGAGTCTCCAGAACGTCTTTATCACCATTCGCAACACAGTAGTTGCATGGATGGTGGTTCCATTATGCTGAGTAGTTCATGTTCTTCATCCACAGACAAAGACCAGCAACGCTCTGCGCTCAGCAATAAGAATATAAACAAAAGCAATCATAAGCTGCAGCATTCAGCAACAGCACCCATTCCCACACTTATGTCGCCACCCCCGGCGGCATCGACACCGAATGCCGTAGTGGGTTTGAAAACCTCAACTGGGATCAGTGGCAGTGGACGAAATTTGAGGTTCTCATCTGTGTATGAGCAATGTTGCTCCGAAGACGATTCAGAAGGCTCCACAACAAGCGACCCGAAGGAATCTTCGCTGATCATTGCGTCTCCATCGTTTTTTCTAGATCGCTACAATAAGAAACGCCGTGATCATCGTCTCTTTCGGTCGGCTTCATTCAATTGTCGCAATTATTCTACACGGTATGGAGCTGGAGGCGGCGGTTTTCAAAATTCCAACTCAGCACTAACTAAAGACGAAAAGACTGATATGAATTTAACCAAGAAACGTCAAATACAAAACAAACAAAATCGATCCATCAAAAGGCGACATACTGTTGGTGGTCCACACGATTACTCGAGCAACAGTAACACATCTAACAGCACCAACAACAGCAATAATTGCAATCATCAGTGCAAGCACAATGTTAGCCAATCAACAAAGCCCACAACAACCACAAGCGTCCTTCGACGAATTCCAATACCAAGTGCGAATGGAAATATTAGTAATAATCAGCAACAACAACAACAGCAGCAACAGCAGTTGGCTGAAAGGCAACAAAACAACAACAATGGAAATGGTGCGGTTGTTGGTGAGCACGTGCTTGAAGTTGGAATACGCATTAAGAATATTAATCGTGGTCGATACTAGTGATGAGGTTGAGTTATCTGAAGAAGGAAGAGAGGAAAACTTACTTTTATTCTATGAAATGAGAGGCATTTAAGGAATTGTCACACAATGGATGAAGGAGGTATATAAGCGAACGACATCTGTACATTTGGAGTTTTATTATTCTTAAAACTTCTCTCCATTTCATCATTCGAACCACGAAAACCAACAAAATGCAATTTAATTAAAATATCCGATTGTTTGACCTCATCCAGAGATTCGGTCATCTCCTGAGTTGATAGAATTTAAATAATCTTTTTGGAACTTTGTGCACCAGAAAGACGAACGCCTTTTAATTTTAACAAACAAAACACCAATTATTTATAAGAACTTACTAATATAAAAATACAAATACATGAACAATATTCATGATAACATAGCATAAGTGAACGATGATGTAGATCAACAAAAAAACAAGCACGTTTATTATTTTGTGTTATTATGGAAATTAAAACAAAAAACACTTTAAAACCAAAAAGAAGCGAAACATAAGTTTGGGCCACGCCTTACGCAAATTAAGTTTAATAATTTGTATTATATCTGTATGTTGAGAAACATATACAACTATATAAAAGATTGCAATTTCTTTTGTTATTCATGATTTTTACTATGAAAATTTTGAATTTATGTTCTTGTTGTACTTTTAGAATATTTTACGTAGTAATTTTCTTATTTGAAATTATACATGTTAATTTAGTATATATCAGATATACTTAGTTTTCCTATGTACATTTTTAGATTTTATGCAAATTTACAAAATATTCTGTATGTATTTTTCAAGAAATTCTGTTTTTGATTGCATGTTTTTTTTAATTGAACATTTATTTAATTACTGAAAAGTAATAATTGAGTGTATGCGTTTGGAACTAAGAATGCAGCAAAGTGATCGCACGTATATATATATATAAGTATATATAATAATAAAACTATGAGATACTGTATGTATGTATTAAACAATTGTATTAAATAAACAAGTAATATATGTAATTCATGGAGTAAATATTTAAAAAAATAAACTACTATTTTGTGTATTGTTCTTTAGAGAATAAAACTGAAAAAATTGAGATGGATAGATGTATTTATGTATGCAAAAAAAAAAATAAATTAAAATAAACGAAGTTAATGAATTACACACACAATTATGAATAAATTACACTGAATAATCATGAATTCATGTTCGTTATATTTCATTAATTCATTTTTATTATTACTCACCACTGACCGTAGGATGAAATTGTTGAAGATAGAAAACAAACAGAATCTTTTCGAAAGGTAATATTTATTCAAAAATTCAACAACAAAACAAACATGATAAAATAATGATCCTTAACATATTACAATTTGGAGTTGGGGCCGGTTCCGGAAATCTTGTAAACAAACTGGTGGGCGAAGTCGTAGTGTGGATTACAAGTGGTGCGCACGCGCTTCAGCCATGCGCGGATCTTGGGGTACTTAATGCGGACATCATAGTCGGCCATTCCTAAAAGAATTAACAATCCATTATGTACAAGATGCGAAAACTACTTCATTACGATCTCACTTGTTTGCTCGATTTCACATGCAGCAAAAATGTCGGCAGCCGTCATAGTGTTGCCGGTAAGGAAGTCAGTCTTCTCCAACCAAACCTGCTCGATTATGTCCAAGTTGCGTTCCATGTGCATGGTCAACTTGGCGATCTTTTCCGGCGTTGGTTTCTTGCCCCCCATCAGGGGCTCAAGCCATATGGAGCGGAAGTACATCGCGCAGGTGACGCGCAGTGTGATGTGTTGCCACTCGAGGAACTCATCGACGCGAGCTTGGCTCATGAAATCACTAGGGTACATACTGGATGGAATCTTGTTCTTGGCAGCAAGGTATCTGGTGTGAGAGGACAGGTGATTGAATGCGGAACGAGCAAGAATACCAAAGGATGTTTACCTCAGAATCGCGACGCTCTCGGCCAACTTAAAACCATCGTCGATAATGCAGGGCACCCTCTGGAAACGATTAATGTTGGTCTTGAATTCCTCAGTCAAGTGTGCACCTGTTGCAGTGAAACACAATCAATTAATTGTACGGACAGAGAACCGTTTCCGACGTCGTCTTCTGACGCTTAACCAGCAATCTGCACCTACCACTGCGCAACGGCACTGGACAATCTTCGAATAGGACGCCGCTCATCTTTAATATGATGTGCAGGGCCCGGGAGGGCTGTGACATCAGGTCGTAGTAGTACTTCAGGGACATTTCCGACTTTGGTCTGCACTGGAACGGCACTGAAAGAATTTGTGAGTGAAAGAGTTTATAAAAATCTTGACAAGCACTTGTGAGAGTTCAAAGTTCCCTCCCTCTCATCTCATTATAAACGAAATCGTACGCGAATTAAATTACTAGAAAAGGTAATACGCAATACATATATGGATTCAACGAACCTGGTGCGATGACAGAGGAAAGGCAACTGTTTGAGAAACTTTAGAGCAGAGGTTTTAAGTAGTCAAACTACAACAAACGGGAAATGAAGTAGCTTAATTTACACCCTACACTGGACTAGAGAGCACAAAAATGGACTCTTAAATTCTGACCTATCCCACGCATACAATGAAACTTTGTGTGATTGTGAGAACGTGGATACACCACTAACACGAGTCATATCAACAACAGCCATATCTTACGATATGTATGGGGCTGCCCCATAGAAATGCATGTGTGTAGTTGGCGTTGTGTAGGGCACCAACATGTCATGGGGACTGGTGGTTCTACAGCTGTGTTCTCCCTGTGGCCAAAGGTCGCAATGGTTTTCCACACCAAATAAAAGAGAACTTTGAAATAATTTGAGAGAACTCTCTTTGAATCGGCAATATCTGGTAGTGATAAAGAAACTTCTCTTTTAAACTTCTTGATTGAATTGACGAGAATTAGAAAACGTTTATACTACACCGTTTTGAATGCACTTTTGAATTTATTATTAATAATTGGCTGTTTTTATTCACGTGTGTGTTGTTGTTAAGGAAAAAACAATGTTTTTAAACTTATGGAAATTATTTGGCAATGACAATTAAACACTTCATTCAAACTCCAAAATAAATCGAAAACTTTACATGTTCCAATGTCCAAACCAAAAAATTTGTTCAAAACATTCTGCATTCCTTATGGATTCAACTTGCGATAACAATCATCAAATTAAAAGCACTAGTGGATCGTGCGGTATCACAACGCGATCGAGATAGAAGTGATATATTTAGCAGTTGCGATATGAACTCGAGGCAGTTATTCTCCTTTAATCAATATATTATGCTCCTTACTTATGACAGAACTAGCCTATGGAATCACGACGATAACGATACGAGCTGATATGGAATGTATAACGAAAAACAATGCGAAGTTGTGGAAAATAAATAAAGTATTTTCACGTTCACTTGCACCACTTTTCTCTGCAATTCTGGGGACTAGTGGAGTTAAGAGAAACACTCTGTTAGAAGAATGTAGAAGAGAGCAGCCAATATGACCCCGATTAGCAAAGGCCGTATTTATTTACGAAGCAGCTGATTCCTAGAACAGAAGCTCTTCGGCCGTCGATAGGTGGTGTTGAGCGATCGAGGAAGATGTCGAATCAACTGAAATATTACTTCGACTTCCTGTCTCAGCCCTCGCGCGCCCTGTACATTATTTTAAAGCAGGGTGGGAGAGCGTTCGAGGCATGTGAGATAAATTTGATGGAAGGTAGGTCAGCCAAGTGCAATGTTGCAGAATTTCGCTATTGAGATCATCAATTATCTATTGCAGGCGAAAACTTAAGCGACGAGTATAAGGCGAATGTTAATCGTTTTCAAAAGGTTCCAGCGATAATTGACGGTAACTTCAAGCTCGCTGAAAGCATAGCGATTTTACGGTAATGATTCAGAGTTCTCGCCTCTGTTTATTTGCAACTGACTATTACAGATACCTCACATACAAGCAATATGTCCCGGCCCGTTTTTACCCGATGGACTTGAAACTACGCGCACGCGTCGACGAGTTCCTTTCGTGGCAACACCTCGCCGTGCGCTCCTCGTGCTCTCTGTATTTTCGCTTTACCTGGGTCCAGGTCAAAGTCACTGGTATGCCCGCCTCCGCGGGAAAGGTTCAGAAGTACAAACGAGAAATGGAACGAGATTTACAGATTATCGAAGATATTTGGCTGAAAGATAGTCCCTTCCTTACCGGCGATAGTCTAAATGCAGCTGACGTCTTTGGTGCCTGTGAAGTGGAGCAGATTCGTAAGTTATTTCGAATGATATCCTGCTCAATTATATTCATGTCTATGCTCTAGGTATTACGGGATACACCGTTAGCGAAAAATTCCCCAAAGTAGCCCGCTGGATCGAACGGGTGCGTCAAGAAATGAATCCGTATTTCGATTTTGCTCACCGTGCTGTCTATCAGTATGAACGCGAGACGAGGGAGAATTTACTTCCTATATTAATAATTGATTTTATTTCATGTAAAAATAACAATAACTATAAATGCGTGTGATCATACAGAGTCACGCTCCGTTAATACAATTTTCAACTTTCCAATGTAACCATATCCCGGCAGATGAAAAATGCAGAAATTAAAGCTGTTGTTTGGGGACCTTCTGTGCAGCCCTTGGCTAATCGCTCCTCGATGTTGGCCATTTTGATGATTAGTTTGTTCATGACACTCATAGGTAGCTCAACTTTGGGAAGATTATATTTTAATCAATTACAACCATATGTTTGCATGTGTAACTCACTTCTCATAACGAACAAATGCAATTCCGTAAGAATATCCTCGAGGGCCAAGCCCTTTGCAGATTTGACATTCATTATTTCTGTAAATAGTCAAATGTAATGGAATGTGAGAGATTGCATTTATCTTACCGTTGTAGGCTTGTTCAAAGTTCTTTGTTGATAACAATGTCTCCAAAATGCGTTCAATGTCTTTCCGTAAGGGATGACCTACGCATGTGTAAACATTGTCTTCATTTACCACGTCAAAGACCATAGAAGTACTTTGCAGCACATTTATTACTTTTCGCATATCCCCCTTTGAGAGGGTCATTAGTGCTTTTTTCCCATCGTCGGTTACGTTTAATCTAAGAAAATGTACAGTATTTGTATTGGGAAAAGACATCATCATCAATCATACATACTTTTCAAACTCAATGATCCTATCCAATCGAGGTAATATTTGTTCAGGTGAGAGCGGAGCAAATCGAAACCGCGTGCAACGCGATTGGACTGCTGGAATGATCTTACTCAAATAGTTGCAAATAACACAGAAACGGACGTTCTCTGTGTATTTTTCAATGACTATACAAAAGGCAAAAGAAAGGTAATTGATAATTGAATTCATCTAGACATAGTTAAAGATACATACTTCGTCGTAGCGCATTCTGGGCGTCATTCGTCATAGCATCCGCCTCATCCAGAATGATCAATTTGAAAGTTCCGCTGAAGATTGTGCGAGTCGATGCAAAATTTAGAATCTGTCCACGTACTATGCCAATACCACGATCATCAGAAGCATTCAGTTCGAGGACCATCGATTTGAATTGTGCCGGTGTGTACAATTGTTTGGCGCAGGCGAGAATGGTGCTTGTTTTACCGGTACCAGGAGGTCCATAGAATAATAGATGCGGCAATTGCTTCTGCGAGATGAAACGATTGACTGTGTATATGGAAGTAAATTAAATTACAGATTTGTTTATCATCATATGTACGCTTGAACTTACTTGTTGAAATGATTTCCTCATGAGATATCAAGTCGTCCAATTTTGACGGACGATATTTTTCAACCCTACACAAATACAAAACAAATTAATGCTAACGAAATAGTATTTGATTAGCTGAATTTACCATGGCATTCGTGTGGTTTTTTCTGTAGATTCTTCGCCCATTTTATTTCATAAAAACCAACTAATTCTATCGAAGCGATGCAAAAAATTTGCGCGGTCTTGACCGGCTCAGTTGTCATCTGAAGTATTATCGAATGTGTTGCCACACAATTTGTTCATGAATAAATGGTTACTAGGAGTTTTTGAATTTTGTATCTTTAGAATAGAAATTCAAATGTACTTGAATCATTTAGTAAACATCATTAAATACAAGTTAATTATATGAGTGAGTTTGGTAAACATCAAATCGATAAAAGTCACGGCCAAGTCCTCACAATGTGGCAGCGCTTTTTAGATTGAACCATGAAGTGAATTAAGAAAGTGATGCGTTTATATTGAGTTATTTTAAACGCAATTTTATCCGGGGAATTGTGTTTCATCCGAACACAGCGCGTGGAATCAAGTTCTGAGATCTTAACTATTTTTTATTCAATTACATACAGTTTTGAACAATTATATATTATTATTCTTTATATATTTTTGGAACGAATCTATTCATTGAAATGAACAAATTTCCAAACAGTGCTGCGGCGCACAGTAAGAAGTTGTAAGAGATGTGTATTATTTTACTAATTTTTGTGTGTTTTAACAGGAAAAGTTATTATTCAGTCCAATAATGATGCATCAGATGGCGAAATTAATTATGAGGTGGTAGAAGAGCTTTATGAGGAAGAAGATGTGCAGGATGACACAACTACTGTGGAATTCGAAGTGCTTTCCGAAGAGGTTGATATAGAGCCCCATAAGCATCTAGACTGTGAGGTTTCAAATACAGTTGATCAACCTACAAATGCAAAGCCAGCTCAGTGGTCGCGGCCTGCTATTTTCTACCTCATTGCCACATACAAGGGTTTGGCGCGAAACGAGGCCAGTGGGAAAACATGTTATGGACCGACTATGATCTGGACAGAACTGTCAAAGAAGCTACAGCAACGAGGATTTACATGCACTCCTGAACAATGCCGCACCAAGTGGATGCTTCTAAAGAAGCTGTACCAACACATCCGTAATGAATCGCAGATAGAAAAGTTTAAATTTTTGGAAACTATTCATGATTATTACAAGGACCCACGGATTGAAAAGCTATTGGTTGAAACAAAAAGAAAGAAACAAAAGAGAAGAAAACAACCATCGGAACATGAGGAGGGAGAAGGAGGTTCCAGATTGAGAAAGCTTTTGCTGGAGACAAAGAAAAATAACCAAAGACAAAGTAAAAATCCATCAGAATATGGTGATGGAGAAGTTGGTTCTGGTTCTGAGGAGCTTTTGCAAATCAAAAGGATGGAATTTGCGCATGATGACGAATCTTCACAAACAGATGGTATTTCGGAGCACCGAACTTCTTTTCAATATGGCTCAGAGTCGGAGGAAACACAGAGCACAGAAATTAAGTTCGAAATAGAAGTGGATGAAGATTCAGAAAACAGAAAATCTCCCGTGTCAAGTGAAGAGACTTCAAACGATCATCCGTTTATGGCATATCGTGAAGCTTCGACGAAGTTATTGACTGAGTTTCGAGATATTATTGTACAACAAGAGCAACGACGAGAAGAACGGCACAAGGCGAAACTGAAAATATTTCGGGAATACAATGAACGTCTTCTGGCCCAACAGAAAAAGAGTATAATTCTGCATAAACAACTAATGGAACGTCTTATAAATAATTTGTAGCATTACTTATGTGTAGATAAATAAAAAAAATTTTTGTATGTAATTTAATTTTCTTTTTAATGGTTTGTTTAATGCGGTTATCGTCAATGTTAAAGTTTATCCCTTGTATTGGTTTGACGCGATGACATTGTTATCCAGATGTTGAAAAGTGTGGCAACATTGTCTGCATTTGTTTATGTTTACAAATTGCATTGTTTAGATGGAATGTATTCCCAAATTTTTTAATTTGGAAAATGAGTGATTCGAAACAAATTCGTGGAGAAGATGGTTTGTTATAGACTTAATATTATTTAAAGATTTTATTCATATTTCTCTTTTAGAAAATTATCAACAATCAATGCAAAAAATATCAGGGTGGAAATCAAAGAAGCGAGCTTCGACGTCAATATGTGATCAATTAGTGCATCACAGAAAGGTGACTAAAACGCAAGAATACAATATCAACCAAGAGAATTCGGGCCGTACACAATATTCAGAACTGTATAGAAATGCTCCAGAAATGTCTGAAATCGAAGATGCCATTGCAGAAACTTTGAAGTGGCGTGAGGAGAATCGACAACGACGTCACCGGGAACGCATACAAATTTATAAAACATATCAAGATAAATTGTTAGAACAACACGAACAGGCAACCAGGATTCATAAGGAACTAATGGAAAAGTTAATGAATCGTCTGCTTGAAAGTTAAACATCAGATGTCATTTAATTAAATAAAATAATTAATAATGTTATTTGCTTTTATTAGCCACATTTCTTAGTTCTCTAAACAACACATCATCGAAGTCGTCGTCATCGTCAGAGGACGATTCTAAAAAAGACATAACTGACATCAAATTCGTCTGCGGATAGAATAATTGCTTGAGTACATTTCATAAAATATATCATAATTTTGAGTACCTGTTGCAAGTTTTGAAGAAAGTTCTTACTCATTTGCACGGCTCCCAAAGCGATCTTCTTGCGTTTGTCGTTCATCTCGTCCGACTGGGAATCCGTTTCACTATTTTCCATTTTTCAAATAATCTTATTTATTAGGAACAATGTATGAAACACAGTACTTTCATGTTTGAGTTACAGCGGTGCAATTTTTGCCTCATGATGACAGCTGACAATCGAAACGCAGAGTTGCATTTCCCTTCAGTTGTGCATTTTAATTAGTTTTGGCTCGTGACTGCTTTATCGACTAGCGACCACCTTTTCACCCAGGACCCTGCTTCCATTGTCATAGAAACCGCACTTTAGGAGAAGATTTGTGTCTCTTCCAGGGGGTGAAAGAAGAGAGGAGAGTGAATCCAGTGATAAAACAAACTGAAGAAGATTTTTCCAGTTTGAATCAGGAAGGAGAGCGTTCTCTTTCCCAAAAGATGTTGAAGACAATTATGTGCTGCTTCCTATTGCAGTGATAAAACCTAAAATTCCGATGCTATGATTTCGGAGAATGAAGTGTATCTCGATATTATAGGACAAAAAAAAAAAACAACAAAAACCAGAGGGGTTACATTGCCTCCTTTGCGAAGTTATACTATTTCCGGGTGTGATCCTGGTTCATCAGTTCCGGTTCGGTTTGTCGATAACATTGAGATAATTTCGACCACAATTTCAATCCATTTATGAAACTGACCTCAATATATATTATGCATTTTTTTTCAAAGTCTGTAAGACTTCGAAAAAAGCACTGCTTTCTTCCCCTCTTCCTCTCTCTTATTCACTTACTCTCTTTCCATGAACAGCAGCTATCTACCGGAAGTAGACGCCATTCGGTCTGACATGTTTGTTATTTTATTTACTGTGGGGTGGGGCGAGGCGGCGAGCGGCAACAAATTGGCGGCATTCTCGTGTCGGCTGCCCGCTCGGGAGGAATTTTCATTCATCCTCGTATCGAAGGGCGAAAGACAAAACAAAAACACACTCCACGATTGCGACAGCGTAAAATTCCAATGGTGTCAACTGTGCGCCGTGACACTTCCAGCTCTGCACTCGCTCGTTTGCTCGCTCAATTGGAATTTACCGAAATCTGCGCTCAGTGAGCGCACCGCTCGTGTTCGACTCGGCTCTGCTCTGCTCCAGAACCTGTGCCACTTTCATTCCACTGCCGAGTGTCGTCGCAGAAGGGACGCGTCCTCCGCCACTTCGTGACACTGGTCGTCTAGTCGAGTGCGTTTGAAAGTGTTGCAGTTCTTAGAGTGTGCAATTGGACTTAAGGATAATCGAGTGAAATCGAACCTGATAAAACTTGCCGATAATTTCATTGACATCCCATTTCCGCTGGAGTACGCTACGGTATTTTACAGAAGTCGCGTTGTTTTTGCAACATGGTGTAGATAATTTATTTCCGGAAAATCGGGTGTGTGTTCCGTGGGGCCGAACCGACAAAAACAACAGCAACAACAGCAGCAACGAGTACATCGGGAAACGCAAGTGAAGTCGAGAGGAGCCTCCGGACTAGTGCAAGTGAAGCTGGCCCGGCCGACCTTCCCCAGCCCCTCCCTCCCGTTCGATTCGAGCGCGACCCGAGAATAGTGTACAGTCGGGAGTGTGAGTGCGTGTGCGTGTGTGTGCGGCTGCTGGCCTCGGACTCGGACCCGGACCCGAGCCAGAAGCCCGCACACTATCCCTTTCGTTGGTATCCAACCGACCGCCAGCGGCTCACGCTCGCCCCAGGCCCCTCGCCACGCCCCCGCGTCGCCTGGCCGTGTCGTTTCCTGGCCGAGCTCCGAGAGTGGAGAATCGAGGGTTTGCAGCTCGTTTTCCAGCCACCGACCGCCGAGGCGAGACGAGACGCGGCTGGCAAGGGGAGGGGCGACTGTGCACTATTTTTTGGGTCCCTGCTCGGGCCGCGAGGGTTGATTTGGCGCACGCACGATTATTTCGCCGTTTGGCGTAAAATTACGTACGATACGTGGCGTTGCGTGGCCTGGCGTTGAGTTGGGTTCATTGTTTCGAATCGCGCAAATAAATGCGCTGTTGCGTTTTTATTATGCGAACGGCGAACTGCGAACGGCGAACGCGGACGCGACCGAACGACGAATTTGTTTGGCTCGAGTTGATGGTCCTCCGGAGGATTTCGGCCCGCGTCGGATGCGAAGACGTGACGACGAGGGCGATGGTGGGGGAGTTCGAGCGGTCGCGCGCTGTGACGACGTAGATTTCGGATACACAAACGGAAGTCGGGTGTCGGTGTCGCTGTCGCTGTTGCTGTACGTGTGTGTATGTGTGCGCGCTAAGTGGTTTTTTGTTGTTGTTGTTGTTCCGCAGGCAATTTTTCCGATTGTTGAATTTGACGAGATCTATCGCAGAAGAAGAACCAAGTGAAATATGTGAAGTGCCAACGGGAGCAGAGCGTGAACTCACACACAGACAAGGGATTCGCCGGCACACGCAGAGAGCGACAAGGCACGAGAAACATAGAGAGAGTGATAGAGTAGTATAAAGCGCGTGAGCGAGAGAGAGGCGGAGAGAGACGATTCTTCCCACGGAGAGCTGCGAACGGTGTCACCCCGGAGAGAGACCCAGATCGAGATCGGGATCGAGGCAGACACCGAGACGGAGATAGAGAGCGAGGCCGAGGCCGACACCGAGACCCTTCCAAGTCGTGGTCGCTTCCAATGGACAGCTCGCCGGATCTGTCCTTGAAGCTGCGTCGCGGGTCGAGCGACTCGCGCGACTCCTTCTACATGGACTTCGCACAGGGCATTGACTCCGACATCGAGGAGGTCGACACCACCTTGATGACCCGAGCTCCGCAACAGCCGCCGACGCCGCCGCTCCCGCTCCCGCTGCCCGAGGACGCCGGGATGCTGCCTACCGCGCCTCCGCCTCCGCCGCCGTCGATGCTGCCCCTGCTGAGCTCGCGCCCGCTGCCCACGCTCAGCGAGAGCGACGACTTGCCCCCGACGCCGCCGCCGCACCTTCCCTCGCCGGCGATCCCCGCCTCGCCGCCGCCGTCGCCGACCTCCTCCGTGCTGGAGATGATTCCGCCGCCGCCGCTGTCGCCGCTCCTGGGCGCCGCTGCTGCCGCGGCCATCGAGATGGACCTCGCCCCGGCACCGGCCCCGCTGGCGCCTCCTTCGCCGCCCCTCGAGACCGAGGACGAGGCCGACGAGGAGGAGGAGGTGGAGGAGGAGGAGGAGGACGACGAAGCCGCCTCCGTGAACCCCATCGCAGCCGTTCCTCCGGCCGCCTACGCCGACACCGCTGACGCCGACGACGCCGGCGAGGACGGCGACGATGATGACGACGGCGAAGACGCTGACGATGACGACGACGACGAGGGCGACGACGAGGGCGACGATGAGAAGTCGACGCCGCCGCCCCCGCTGGCCCCGCTGCCCTCGAACCTGTCCTACGTGCACGGCAACGGCGCCCACGGCCCCGCCCTGCCCTCGCCCCTGCCGGAGGCGGTCGTCACGCCGCCCCTGACCAAATCACCCTCGACCTCGCCCTCGCCGCCGGACACCCCGCCGCCCTGTCCGCGGCCCAAGTCGCTGGGCAAGATGGTGTCGCCGCCGCCGCCGGCCCACGGCCAGCCCCTGACGCCGCCCTCCGAGAGCGACCTCTCGCAGCCGAACTCGCCGCCGCCCCTGCCCATGCACCACCACCGCATGCTCAGCTCGCCGCCGCTGCTGCTGCCACAGCCCCAGCCCCAGCCCGGCGACGACGTCGGCCCCTCGACCCCGCCGCCGGAGTTCGGCGAGGCGGACGCCATCGTGGCCGCCGCCCTGGCCGCCGCCATGGAGGCCTCGGCCAACGAGCCGGCGTCGCAGTCGCAGTCGCAGTACGAGGACGAGTCCACCACGATCACGACGCCGCCCAGCAACGGCTTCTCGGCCTCCTCCGTGATGCTGCCGGCCGGCCTGGCCGACCACCTGGGCGAGCTGGAGGCCGACGCCCGGCTGATTCTCGACGAGGTCCCGCCGCCCGACGATATGCAGCAGGACGACGGCGACGGCGACGACGAAGACAACGGAGCCGATGGCGATGGCGACGAGTCCGGCTCGAAGACCCCGGTGTCCGAGCAGAAGGACGGCCCCCGAGAAGCCTCTGAGGAGGACGAGAAGGTGGAACCGGAGCCGGAGCCAGTCGAGACGCCCACGCCGCAGTCGAGCTCGCCCAAGGCCGCCGGCAGCGCGTCCGGCAGCCGCGCGCCGAGTCGCAGCGTCAGCCGCAGCGGCAGCCGCAGTGGCAGCCACAAGGGCAGTCGCACCGCCAGCCGCAGCGGCAGCGTCCGAGGCAGCATCGCCTCCCGGGCCGCCTCCATTTCATCCGCCGCAGCCGTAGCCGCTGCCCCCATCCCAACGGGCGTCGCCTCGCCGCCGACCTCGCTCAAGTCGCTGCGCAGTCCGCCTACCTCGCTCAAGTCCAGCGGCTCGCGCCAAAGTCCGGCGCCGGCGACCAAGGGCCTGTCGTCGCCGCCGGTCCAGAGCCCGCCGCCGGCCGACAGCCCGCCGGCGATGCCCAGCCCGCCGCTGATGCGCAGCCCGCCGGCCCTGAAGAGCCCGCCGCCCAGCGGCATCCACAGCCCGCCGAGGGTCGTCAGCCCGCCCTCGGTGCACAGTCCGCAGCTCGTGCAGGCCGAGCCGCCACAGGCCACCAACTTCAGGCGTAGCATCGTCATGGACAGGTGAGTCTGAGTCAAGCGGTCTGTCAACCCAGTCGCGAACCCCTCAACCCCTCCCCCGATTCAGATCCCTTCGCTTCGCGGAACATGACGGCAGGCATTGCTGAATGCCGGAGAACTAGGCCACGTCACAGCAGGCCTCCGTGCAAATAATGGAGCGCGGAGGCGCTCGGGCCACCGGCGCAGTCGGTGTCGTTGCACTTGGGACATTCCCGTTGCATTATTGATGGGTGGGCTCCGGGTGGACTCCCGGGTGACCAGCAGTGGGCGGGCGCCCCTGGGCTCCTCACATCGTGCAATCACGTCAAGTCTTTAAAACTTCGGTCATTAAACCGTAGCGGCGACTTTCCATCGGTCTCTCCTCGCTCTCATCCCTCTGGGGTTTCCGTGCCTGCGAGATTCGGTTGACTGTGGCTTTGTTTCCGAGAATATCCTGCGTGAAATCCTCTGGAACAATGAACTTGGGAACTGGCTCCGAAGCTTCATGTTTTGATCGCATTAAACCGAACCGAACCGAACTGAACTGAGCCGAATTGTGTGGAAGGAAGGACGGTTTCTCCCTCCAAGAAGAATCTAAGGTCACAGTATCACAGATCAAAGGAGTTTTCGGGGGAGACCCAAAGAAAAACAATAACAAAGAGGAAAACACACATAATCCCCTCCGGCAGACGGTTTTTATGGGCTACGTCGTAGTTTCAACTTTCAACCACCCTCTCGCTGCCACCCTCGCCGCCACTGTCGCCACGTCGCACCCTCGCCTCGACTCCGGAGACTCCCGACAATGTTTTGAATAAATGGGTAAAAATAACGCCGCACGTTGCGCTGCTTCACCCATTTTAAGTTGATTTATTTGTGTCGGCTGCTCTTGTTGTTCCTGTTTTTATTGCTGTTGGGTGTTGGTTGTCGGTTGTCGTCTGTTGTTCGTTGCCTGGCTGGGTTCTTCGTGGCGCGTCCACTCAGCAGACGCCGAAGACACGAGGACAGCTGAAGACCGTCAGGGAAAAGTGAGAGTGCGACAGAGGCCATTAAGGAGGAAGTCGAGCAGGGAACTCAAGCATTCGGAGGCGGGCGATCCCGGGAACCACCAGGAATCTGGAGCCTCAGCGCTTGGCCGCTGGAGCCAACCTGCTTCGGTTGTGGGCGCACCGACGTCTGGTGTCAATCGAATTTGCAACTGTTTGCGGTTGCCTTTGGGCTTCCCCTCCATCTCTCGGCGGTCGAGTCGTTGTTGGGGGGCGGGGAAAAATTAAATTTTCCCACCTCAAACCGCACGTTTTAATTAGTTGCAACAGCGCTGTTCGATCCCTGCCCATCATCGTCCAAGTCGACCTCGAGCCATCAGTCACCGGGCGCTGGGGCTTCCCCGGGGCGGCCGACCTTGTGAGCAGGCCGGGCATCACAAGCGATTAGGCTGGGGTCGAGACTGGAGTGGGAGTTGGGAGCAGTGGCGTGGCTCCTGATTTAAAGGGCGAATTATTGAATTATGAAGGATGAGGCCGGGGTCGCCTCATCGTCGGCGGGCTGCTGAAGCTGGGCGTGGGGCGTGGGGCGTGGCATGATTTATGTGTTAATTACTTACAGCAAATGAAAGTCAGGGCGACAGGGGGCGGGGAGCGGGTCGTGGCGCGCTTCCGGCACTTCCAGAACACAAATTGAAGGGATGACGAAATGAAATTTTAAACAGGAGCAAATGTGAAGCAACAAATGTTGTTGCCGCAGGACGGCAGGATGGCCGTGTTTGCCAACCCTCAAATCAAATGTTGTGCCGAAGCCTTTTCCGTGTTGGGCAAACACCGCACGACCAGCTCAGGTGGAGGACGGCCGCGGGAGCAGGGGTCGAACGGACGGGTGGACGGACTGAGTGACGTGGAGGAATTCAGTTCACCTCGGGCCTGGGCCGAAACCACCGTGACATGAGCGCATTTAGGGGTAACTGCGACAGGCGATGGGCCCGTGCTCTTGACTCCCGTCTATTTACGCAGCACAAACTGTGGCATCGAGTGCTGGAACCCTCGAACTCCACCCGTGGGGGAGGGAAGGCGGGTTCGCACATCGCCCTCTGCCCTTGGAAGCCGACGACGACGACGAGGGCTGCCGGGGTGGGTCCTGGACCTGGGTACAGTTTTCCGCCCTGCCCTCCGCCGATCTTCGTCCTCGTCCTGATTAATTGCGTTTTACTTTCCGCCCAATCGTCCCACGGCAAGGGGTCGGCAGGGAGCAGCTGCTGCCCTGGGCTGAGGTCATTTTGCGCAGCAGGATTTCGACTGGATGGGCAAGCTGGATGGGACTCAGTTGGGATTGCGACAGCAGTCTGGATTTTGACTTCAGTTGGGATTTCGACCTCATTCTGAGCTTCAACTTCAATGTTGATTTCCACTTGAAGGTTGAATACGACTTCATTGCTATTTTCCACTCTAAGCTGGATTTCGATTTCAGTCGGGATTTCGCATTAGTCGAGATTTTGACTACGGTCTGACGGTTTTGACTACAATCCGGATTTCGACTTCAATGTTGAATTCGACTTCACTCTAAGCTTTAACTTCAATGTTGATTTCCACTTGAATGCTGGGCTTCGTGTTCGAACTGAACTCTATTCCCATGGAGCCGAATCGACGAGGTGCCGAATGCGACGCAGACGAACTCCTGTCGGGATCCCAGCAGGGAGTCCGACTTAGTCAACGGTTCCACAGGCCGTCCTCGACTACTCCACTTCTGCTGCTCCCGCCTTTGTTGCTGCTGCTGCTGCTGCTGCGACAACACCTCGCATCGACAACACCTGTCATTAATTAAACATCACGTTCCAGTGCAACACCCTTTCGAGTCTCTCTTCGCACCGTCTCCTTCTTCCCTTCGCCCCTCTTCCTCCCTTCCGTTCATTCGCCTCCGTCCGTCTCTTTGCGTCGCTCCGGGTCCCGCTGGTCCCGAGTTGTTCCCGACTGGTCCCGGCCTCGCTCGTGTCGGCCCGCGTGCGGCGTGCCGCGTGCCTCGTGCCCATTTGTGCAGGAAGTCCTGGCGCGAGTGTTGGTGCGTGTGTGTGTCTGTGTGTGTGTGTGGATGAGCGGGGCACGGGAAAAGAAATCCCGACTGCGACTAAATAATGCAACAGCTCGAACAACACCAACCCCAGTAACATTGAAACAACATCAACATCAACAACAACAAGAACAAGAACTACAAGAACAACAACAACACGAACCACTGGCATGTTGTGTCATTGAGACTTAAACTAGTATTCAGTCGTCTGCGTTGTCAAGGGAAGACTGTAATTATGCCAAGGGAGATTGCATCTGAATAGTTTAATGTCCTGCGTGCTCCAACTATGCGTCAAATGGAGATCCTTCCCAGCGCCCCACCGCACCCCCCGCCAGCCACCAACAACAAACGTGAGCCACCGCCGACAAGAGGCGGAGACACACGCGAATTCCGGCAGGACACGCCATGGCGGGATTTCACGGAATCGTCGGGATTTCACGGCATCGGGAGCGGCAGCCTACAATGAGCCCGAGCCACTCCTGTAGGACGTCCTCCACACACACACGCAGCCTCAAGGGGACACGTGCACGGGGCCCGAAGCCCGGCCCGGTCGAGGATCCCCGGTCACGGCTCGGTGACGGGGAATGAGTGGCGCGAATGATCCTGCAGTGGAGCGCGTGGCGGTTCCCAAGTCGGAGGATCGGGACCGAGGAGACCGGGAGCAGCTTCAGGAACTGCGCCAAGAGCAGCACCAGGACCAGGACCAGGATCTGCAGCCGGACCACCCGCAGCACCATGAGTGGAATCAAGACCAGGACCAGGATCCGGACGACCTGTGGCTAAATGTGAAGAAAATAAATGTGAACAAAATCAATGTGAAGTTTGCGTCCCACGAGATCGATGCGACTGAGCCGAGGCCATGGCGGGAAAAGGTTAAGGATGTGGCTTTAGAGGATTCAACTGCATTTATATGTCCATGCGTGTGGCTGGAAACCTCTGGAAACTTCTGCGCCAACCTGCCGACGAACTCTCTCTCTCTCTCTCTCTAGCTCTCTCGCTCTCTCGCTCGCCCAGCTCGTCACCGGGCTCTTGCGGCAGATTTTCCACTTCAGGCTTCCATTAAAATTCAAGAAGGCGCTTGAAAAAGCCTCCGAGTCCGCGTTTCACTGCTCAACATGATCTCATTTGTTGTTGCCGCGCACTGCAGTCTTGTTGTTGTTGTTGTTGTTGTGACAAAGTGCCGACGTGTGTGTGAGTGAGTATGGGTGTATGGGTGTGTGTGTGTGTGTGAGACGTGCCGTCTTCGCTGCAACAACTGTTGAACCCACAATATTTATTTTGATATTTCGCATCGGCGTCGGCATCGGCGAAACACGTTGGATACACACGGAAGAAGAAGCAGGGCTCGAGGACGAGGACGATGGCTGCGCTGAGCTGGAGCGGGTGGCAACGCCGGTTGTTAACCTGCAATCGGTCGGGCTCAAACATTTGAGCGCCGCTTCTCGATCGAGTCCTCGCCGTCACCGAACGGGAAGAAGAGGAAGCGCCGTCTGCCCCTGGTTTCGCCTCGAGTTGGCTGCGATTTGAAACCCGATCGGGCCGAGAGGGATTTCGAAGCCCTCCCGAAGGCGACCGAGGCCGCGACGGACGGACGGACGGACGGACGGACGTGCTTCGTAATGCGATTGACAAGGATAACGACGAGGATTCCATGTTGTTGTTGTTCCTGTGCCTGCTGCTCGCGTGTACGGTGGCGGTGTGGAATCAATAGCAACAACAACAACAACAGCAACAACTCGAATAAGTAGGAGTTTGTGACACAAACCAAGGCAAACTTTTCACCCACTGATTTTTAAGCCTTGTTTAACAATCCGAGGGACCGGAACATCAAATACACATGCACCTAGTTGCGCACATATAGTGGTGAGCTCACACACACACACACGTCTCATTATTGTGTCACATGAGCCCCAGTCGCCGGCTCCACCCCTCGCCCCAGCGGTTGGCCGAGGCCCGGCGAACGACGGAGTCCGCCGAGCGCAAAAAGAAGGCAAGAAGCAGCGGGCGAGGGAGGGGGGGGGGGGGCGGGTCGTAGCCAGGGGTGGCTCCGGAGCCGGTCCTGGTCCCGGTCCCGGCGTCCAACTTAAAGTTGTCGCCGTGCCGCGAACGAGCTTCGACTTCCACCAGGACGCGGACCCATCCACACATCGCACATGCACACGGACAGACCAACGAGCGTCGTGCGAAGTTGTTGTTGTTGTTGTTGTTGTGGGAGAAAATACAACACAGTTCGTGTTGCTCCAGGATCCGTGCTCTGCGACAGTGATGCCAAGTGACAGGCGGCCGGGGCTTCGAATGTAGTTGTGCAAGTGCGGCGCCGGCAACTCCCGGATCTCCCATGGCGAGGCAAGGCAAGGCAAGGCAGAGAGAGGCAGGGAGAAAGACTGGGGAAGAGGGGGGCCAGAGGAGGGGAGAAGAGAGATAGGGACGACATCCTCCCGCAAGTGGTCGGAACTCGTCGGTTTAACTCGTGGAGATTCTATTGATCCCGTTCAAATCAATGTCATGTCCCATCCATAAAAATCGCAGAGCCAACTCCAATGTCTTCCTGTCGCCGTCCCGCGCCAGCGCCCGCGCCCGGCCATGACGGAGGAAACTGCTGACTGTACAATGGAATCCCGTCTGTCAACGACGTCGTCATGTCGCCGCTCCTTCCGCTCTCCGCCGCGGGAGACGTCGGCGATGGGCCGACAAATATTCAGTTTGTTTGCCTCAACTGATTTTCCCCATTGATTTATATTTATACGACGTTATCTGCGTCAGGATACACAGATTGCTTGGCTTGGCTTGGTTTTGTTTTCCAAAGGTCCTCACAGGATCGTTCAAGTGTCCTTCGCCGTCGTCGCTGTTGTCGTCAACAACAATTGTTCACTCGACACACGGACGGACGGACGGACGGACGGACGGACGGACAGAAGTCATGTCATTTTCCTATCCTTGTTCCGCACACACAAAGCCGTGCCCGGGGATTCGTTTTCATGTTTTAATTGGAATTTTCAATTAAATCGAGGACGCAGGGGCGAGAAACAGACGTGTTTTATCTGGAGTTCCTCCGGTCCATTGACGGCGGCGATGTCGCCATCGACTCGCTCAAAGTCAAAGTCAAAACCCAGACATGCTCGGCACATATGTATGTGTCATAACTTGTGCACAAAGTCATTTTTATCCCTTTCCCGGACGTCGTGTTCGTTTGCGGTGTCGGTGTCGGTTTCGGTTTCGCAGGACGTTGACGGCGGTCGTGCCACGCCCCACGCCGTGTCCAACCGCCTGCCATCGCCTGGGTCGGACAGGGCGGTGGACTCGGGTTTATTTCGAGCAGGACTTCTCGCACGACTGAGCGAGGCGATGGAGATGAGGACGAGAAGGTGACGATGACCATGGAGCTGACGATGCTAATGCCCTTCGAACTGCCACTGGCCCCAGCAAGGCTGGCGGTCGTCAGATTCCTGGCCTCCACCCATTCCTCGGCCATCCGAATCGATTGGTCAATAAATAATCGGCTCCTGTTTTCCCCTTGCGGCAAATACCGAGTGGCATCAATGGCAATTTCGGCGATGGTGTTGATGGAACAATTAAAACGTTGGCTCACAATCGTCATCATCATCATAATCATTGGACGAAAGCGACCTCAGATTTGGCCTTCGTTCACCCCGGGGACGTGGCTTGCAACGAGGTCTCCCCAGCACATGTTGTGGTTGGCTCTTCGCGGCATTAGGCGAAGGCGAGTGAGGGCGAAATGTGTGAGCAATATGGGAAAGAGCCATGTGGATTGTGGCATGTCCGTGGCATGTTCCGGATCTCGCACATCAATCCGCCGACTCTCGCCGGCATTAGCGCGAGTCTGGACT
This sequence comes from Coelopa pilipes, assembly GCA_947389925.1. Classification (NCBI taxonomy): domain Eukaryota; kingdom Metazoa; phylum Arthropoda; class Insecta; order Diptera; family Coelopidae; genus Coelopa; species Coelopa pilipes. The sequence continues at coordinate 26,883,798 of OX376700.1, read as the reverse complement.
TCATAAATCCCAATTGCGATAGGCATCGACTGGCCGGTGGTCGCCGTCCCCTGGTCCCAGGCCGGCGTCCCACACTCCACGCCGCGCCATGGCGACGGTCCACATGACATGGTCGTCGTCGTCGTCGTCGTCCCATCCGCAGCCACAGTCAGAGCCGGAGCCGGAGCCGAGCCGCAGCCACCGGCGGCGTGATATCAATTTGCATATTAATTTCGAAACGAGTTCATTTAAATAAATAAAATTGTATTCTAACAAAAGAATGAAAGGTATGCCAGTTAAGCAGCCACTGATGGCGATGCAGGGGCGGAGCAGCGTCCGCAGTTGGCAGCGCGACGCGACGCAGTGGGACTCGTCGCAATAACGACAAAATGAGTCCCCCGATTCCCGGGGCACGAATTCAAAGGCAAACGACAGTCGGAGGCGAATTTCCTAAAAGGGCGCTACTCGGACATGGCAACAACATGAGCAGCAGCAGCAACAACATGATCGACAACAACAACATCAGCACACAAGCACATGTAGAGGCGATTGGGGACGCCTCAATTGGAGGGGTCCAGGGTCGCCCTCGTGCCTCGCCTCCGGCGGCCGCTGGTTCGTTTCGGACTCGGGCTCGGGCTCGGGGTGCATAAATTGGTTCGCTTGGCGGACCCGGAGCCGCCGGAGCTCTCAGAGTTGCCAGAGGGATCCGGGCGAGTCCTGTGTAAGATGAGAGGACAAAAAGAAGTGAAAAAGAATAGACAAAAAGTAAAATAATTTGCAAGACCATAAATAAAAGGATAAGTAAGACAATGAAGAGGATTAAAAATTAAACAAAAAAATATTAAAACAAGACTAACAAAAAGATAAAAAAAAACAACATGTACAAGGAAGAGTACAAGGAAAACTGAAGGGAAAACTATAAGGAAAACAATAAGGAAAACAATAAGGTAAAACTAGGTAGTCAGCAAGAGAGTAAGCAAGAGAATGGGCTCGACCACGCCCACCACTCATGCGAAACGCCTTAATTGACATTTGCTCCAGTTTGGCGCCTCCTCAAAGCGCCTGCACCCGGGGCGCTGAGCAGGACGTCGAACCCCAACGACCGCCCAGCCCAGCCACCCCCCTCTCGGCCACCCCCTCCATTGTTGTCGGCAGCTCGAAGAAGCAACGCTGTCTGACGGCAGAGGCAGAGGCAGCGACAGCGACTGAGCGACAGCGGCCACCTGTCGACGTCGGCAAACAAAGGCCCGCGGTCGTGTGTGCGGCGCGAGTTCACGACGGGTTCGTTGACCCGCGGAGGGCCGTCTCCAGAGGGAGGCGGGCGTTTCTGAAAGGATCTTGTAAAAAATTGAAAAATCCTGTGTGGGCCCCGTGGGAAATCGCGCCGATGCAAAGTGATTTCCTAGCGGAATTCGCCAGGTCGGCTGTGGAAGCTTCCGCGGGAGAAGCGCGCGAGTCGCGACGAGTGGCAGAAGTCAAGGCCAACGGCCAAGTTTAGGCCGCATAATTGCCGCGGATGCCACGCTAGTTAAGCCGAGTGACGGCCGGCCGACCGCGACGACGACGAATTGCCTCCAATTGCTGCACATTCCTCACTCCCAGACTCCCCACCTCAGTCCCACCCCTCGACCTTCCCGGGCCTTTAGATAACGTCCATTTCATATCAAACGCAATTTAAATAAATTTCCACATATTAAGCCGAGCTGCGCCTAATCAGGTCAGCTGATCGCGGCGACAGCTGTTGCCACGAGCCGCTGGCTTGGGGTCGTCGGCGATGGGGGGCGGGGTCGGTCCGCGGGAGGTCGACTGTTGTAATTCGTAGTTCCGGCAGATTTTGTTGTGCATCGGCGACGAGGCCGCGGCCGACTCATGGGCACAGGGACCTCGCGCACTCTCGTCCCTTCGTTTGCTCCTGCTGATTGCGTGGAGAGCCTTTCAGGGACCATCATCCCGTCTTTCCGATCCAATTTCTCCTCCCCTAATTTGATTTCAGACCCGAGTCGCTTCTGCTTCCCTCCTCCAGCGCCTTCTGCTCCCTATCCCGATTCTCTGCCGCTTCAACGGATCCCCTCCTATTGAACAGCAACATGACGTCGACGCACTTCCGGCTCCTGACTCAGCACTCAGACAAATACACACACACACACACTCAGACGCTCGCTAATACCATTACTTTTATTAGCGCCGAAATCCTCGAGAACATGAGAAATGGATGTGGAAAGTCGTGAAGTCTCGAGAATAAGGAACATAAGCAAATGCGGAACGGATAAAAATAAGTACAAGCTCGGGGTACTGGAGAGAGAGAGAGAGAGAGAGAGAGAGAGAGAGAGAGAGAGAGAGGTAGAGGGAGAGAGGGAGGGAGAGAAATATGAAAGCCAACGTCACCAGAAATAAAGAAATCATAAAATAAATGAAATTGAATTGAAAGACGACATCCATAAGAGCAGAGGAGGCAGTGGGAAATCGGATGAAAGTCCCGGGGTTTCGAGGGAGCTTCGGGCCTTTGCCAGTTGCCGGCGCGTCGCCCTGGGTGGCGCCGGGAGCAGAGGCTTCGTCGGACACGACGCCTGTGGAGCGGAACTCGGCAGGAGAAGGAGGAGGATGTGACGAAAGACGACGAGTCGGAGGAGGAGAGGAGGGTGAGGCAAAGAGTTCCAAGTAATTGCAGCAATTTCTCCGCCACCGGGCCGAGACCCAAAGGGCTTCTGACGTCAACGTTTCGACAAATGGGACGAAGTGTTTCTTTGTACAAATCGAATCCTTTCGCCTCGTGGTCTCCCCCATCTGCAGCCCAGGTGCCCTGAACCGCAGGAGTCCATGACAAATCCCGCTGTGGAACTTTCTCCCTGGAGTTCACGGCCCTATTCCCAGCTCATGCTCAACTGCTCTTTTCCCCAATCCCCCTCATCCTCTCCTCTTCGTCCCCTCCTTTTCCTCCCCTTTTCTCCCCTTCTCTTCGCAGCTTCCTCCTTGACCCGGTTTCTCGGGAAATCAAACTATTTCATGACCTATTTATCGGGAACAAATGCAGAATCACAGCAGCGCCTGCTCGCCGGAACCCACCCAGGCACGGCCGTATCTGTGTCTCCACACACACGCGGACACCCGTGTACTCATACAACGACATTTGCTAACCGACACGAATTGCATTGCCGGAGCCCATCGACTGCAGGTGGGGCAAAAGTTGCACCGTCGTCTGATTGCGCAGAAAAAGGCCCAGGATGAGGCCAGGCGGGCGCGGCGAGTCGAGGCTCTTCACACAAAGGAAGCTGGAGCCGGCGCCCGCCGCCCCTCCCGCTCTTCCTCTCGCCACGCTTCGCTCCCTCTGCCCCTCACGGTTCGTCGCTTCCCCTCCATTGGCTTCCAGTGCATTGGCTTCGACGCGGGTCGCTGTTGAAATTGCATTCGGCTCCGGTTTCCAGGGCGGAACCGTTTGGTTCCACCCATTGTCGACTTGTTCTTGTTGCAGTTGTTTTAGCTGTTGTTGCCCTGCTCTCGCCGCACATCTGGCGGCCGACTCGCGTCTCCCGTCTCGAGGCCGCAGGAAGCGAGGTCCTGGAAGCCCTGAAAGCACCGACCAGAATCCACCCGGTCGAGGGCGACGGTTGAGGTGCAGAGGGGAGTGAGCAAAAATCGATCTGGGTCAGTCGGTGTGATAAAAACGGAAAATGATTCTTTGCAACCGCCGGCCTGGGCGGGCGGCTCCCGAGTGGATTAATTGAGCGAGGCAAATGGTTCACGTGGAGGCGCTGCAACGAGGGGGAGGGCGTGGCGCCAAAGCTCCTCAAATGGCACAGCTTGCCCTCGCAGACCACCCACCGCCCTCGAGGCGACCGACGAGCGACGACCACCGACAGCTGGTCGTCCGAGTCCGAGTCCGTGTCCGCGGCCTAAGAGTATGCCGCGACATTATCGCAATTAGATCGCACTCAGTTTTCATTTTCCCCCTAATCGCGGGCAATGAATATAAAATCAACTAAATCACGACGCAATTTTTCGACCCGCGGACCCCGAGCCTTGACACGACCTCTCGCTGTCTCCCTCCTCCTCTCCCCCGCGCTGTCTCTCTTCGTCTGCTTCTCTTTTACTACATCGGCTCCTCCGTTCCTGCTCTCTTGAGCTCATTTATTAAAATCTGGTTTATTCCGCAATTGCCTGCTGCTTGAAGCGCTTCCAAGTCGGGCCATTTAATTCCCAAGTGGCTGCCGCGGGAGGTGGACGAGGAGGACTTTGTAAAAAGTTCAACGACTTCAACGAGGACAGGAAGAGAGGAAAAACCTCCGATGAAAAGTTCCGACGAAAAACCGCGCGAAAATCCTGCGAGCCGGTGCGGAGTCGGGGGTGGGTCGAAGGAGGACGATAGAGCAACAACAACAACAACAGTAGCAGCAGCAGCACGAATCGGACCCAATTCAAGGGAACAGAGGCGGAGGAGAAGAAGCAATGAAGGAGAAGCAGCGGAAGTGAACGAAATTGTGCCAGAAAGTTAAACAAAGCAAATTGGACGTCAGAATAAAAATCGAAGGCAATAACACGAGTGAATGAGAGTCGGAGAAGCGAAGGCGAAGGCGAAGGAGATGGAGATGGAACTAAACAGCTATAAAAGAGCAGTCCGAGGAGATAAAACAACAAAAGGAGGACAACAACCACGACATCATTGAGAAGCTGGCGGAGGAAAAGTAACAAGGAGCCGAAAGGAGGACAACATTGACATTAGGCGAAAATTTATGGCGACCACTGTTGGGAGGGAATAAAAAACAACATTTCGGGGAAGGCGAGAGCCAGCGAGAGGTGGAGAGGGAGAGAGAGAGGGTCAAGGGGAAATGAAGAAAGTGCGCCTGAAGAAATCTGCTAAGAAATTAAAGACGTGACAACAACAGAAGACAAACAGCGACAGAGCAACCGGAAGGGGAGGGAAGGGTAGCGAAGTGAAGGGAAGCGAAGTGAAGGGAAGGAGGAGAAGGCAAGGGAAGAGATGGGGTGAGGAGGGAAGAGAGAAATCGTCAAGGAGCCGGGGCGAGGGGAGTCGGTAGGAGTTGAAATGGGAGCCACGATTCCCGAAAGGCGCCCCGAATGTGCCGAGGCCAGATTAATGGATCGCTCTGGGGTGGGCGGAGGTCGGAGGACGGAGGAAAATCGGGGTAGTTTTGCCTGGAAATTGAATTAATCCCCGAGAAAAGCGGCTGCCGAACGAGGCCAAGGAGGCTGCGGAACGAACTAAAGCCAAGGAGAGGCGACGGAACGACTCGGGCCAGCTTCTCCAAGTCGACCCAGGACGACTACGGCGACTCCTTCGACTCTTCAGGACTTCTCTAATCTCCGTCCCCGCGCATGTCTCTGCCTACAACCACGCTCTGTGTCAAGTGCTTGGAATCGCTCGAAAAATGAGCTCGGATCGCTCCATCGTGTCCCACTGTCTGTGGCCTCGGCTCGGGTCCTGCCGAGGTCTGTCCACGACCGGCTGCGAAGCCGCCGTCTCCGTCCTGCACCTTGGCCCACCCGCCGCCTGCCGTCCACGTCCTCTGGACTGCACTCGAGCGTCCTTATCGCCGTTTGGCGAGCTTGACTGCGGCTGAAGTTCTGGCTTTCATCTGGGGTCGCTTCTCCCTACTCTTTTCGGTTTTCCTCCTTTTTGAATTTTCCAAGTTTTGCTTTTTTCACTTCCTTCCGTTTTTGGTTCTCCTCTATTTTGCTTCTCTGGTTTTCCCGGGTTTTTGGTTTCTGGTTTCCCTCCTTGTTTTTTTGCTATTTCGTTGTTTGCGATTTGAAACTCCTTTGTGAGCGTGTTGTTGTTGTTGTTGGATTATTTTCGCCCGAGCCGAGGAAGAGGAAAACTGCGATGTTTTTCCTGTCGCGCTGCTCGACTGTTTTTGCGCGGCCGCGGAGTCGCATAAAAATGTAGGCGACTGGGCGAAAAGTTGGCTGAACTTCGGCAGCGGAAGCGGAGGCAAAACGCGAAACGCGCTTGCATAATTTTAGGCGCTTCGGGGGAATTCATTCCGCTCTCTGCTATCTCTCTCCGGCGCCTTCTCTCCCTCTCTCTCGCTCTCTCAGGGTCTTCCTCTCGCTTGCTCTGTCGCTGGTGTTGCCTGCGACGAGTCGGAAATATTTTAGTGTAAAATTGAAATGTTTTCCTCTTGCTCCATTTGTAGTCGGCACCGAGCCGCGGGCCGTGGGACGGCGGGCGGGCTCGGAGGGCGTGGCGGGGGCGCGACTTGAACTCCGAATGCTTTAAGTTTGAACTTTCGTCGCAGTTCGGCGGAGCTCGTCGGAGCCCAAAGAAAAAGGCGTTCGAGTTTGGAATTTCCTCGGACCGCTTTTCATTTGGCTCCTCAATTCGCAAAGAATGCGCAACGGATCGTTTCTGGCTCTCCCCCTCTCTCTCTCTCTCTCTCTCTCTCTCTCTCTCAACCCCTCGCTCCGTCCGTCCGCTGCCCGAAAAAGCAATTAAGTCGAGCTCTGCGCATTACAGAAATTCCTGTCTTAATTATGAATGAATTCAAACATCAGGCACACACACACCCACACTCGCACATACACGTTGTCCACGCATTAAAGCGAACGAGCCGGATGTTGCCACAGTGGGCGTTTTACACAGTTTGGGTGGTGTGCGTGGAAAGCACTGCGTTGTTGCTGTGGTTGTTGGTGCGTTTAACGACGTTCGCCACGAAATTGTCTATTAGGGCAACGCACACACACACAACAGCCGGGCCCCCTAACATATGTGCGAAATGTCTATGGTGGAGTGTGGTGGAGGTGGAGTGTGTGTGTGTGTGTGTGTGTGTGTGTGTGGAATCGACGTTACCTCGATGGAAGATAATAAAATTCACTTCCTGAGCCGCGCGACCCAAGTCGCGATGTGTCGCTGGTGTTCAGTGATGCCGACGCAGAGAAAATTAGTGGAGCGCCCTCGACTGGAGATAATTCAGACCTGGCAGCACTGGTGCGAATACGACCGTTCCTCTCTCCTTCCGTCCTCGACTGTTTCCCTCTCCAAATCCTCCCTCACTCCCACTCTTCAAAACCCTTCGCGAACCCATCGCAGGCTCCCGCTTTTATCGCCACATCCTCGCACGCTCGGCGTTGCCACCACGACGCCAGCCACGCCATCTGCCGCTCACGAAACACTTGCCTTCCAGTACACGACACCCGGCCTCGTCCGGATCATCGCCGGGATCCGGGTCGAGGAGTCCGGACGAGTCCTCTGGAACTCCGGCTGACCTGGATTTGTTTTTTCACGGCTGCCAGGCTACCGAGAGCCGGGGCAGGATCTGAGGAAAAGGGGAATATCTCCCAAATTACCAACACCCACAACTTGCCGGGAGTGTGTTTGACATTCTTCGAGTTTCGCCGTTCGGCACTTGTTGCTTAAAATTGAAGGTTTCGCCCGAGTCGAATTTGTTTAATGAATTCCAGGAGCGGGCAAAAGTACGAAAGAGATTTATTGTAGGGATTTTCGTTGTTTTCTGCCCAGCGAGCGACGTCTGCGAAAAACTCGCCGTGAAATGGGCAGAAATTTCGTCGGGCTTCGTCGTTGGCTGCCGCGGTCCACACGGCGTATGAGCGATTTTTATCAGCGGCCGCAACCGCGCAACCCGCAGGCCTCGCAGCCGCGCCCTTATCTCGCGACTGCAGCCGACGACGGGGTGGCGACGGATGTTGCTGAAACATCCGGGACTCGGGCGCGCAGCGAGCGTTCGTTGAACCTCGCCAAACGCAAGGAACGCTGCGCAGTTGGCGGCGCCCCGAGCAATTCAGGCAGAAGAACTGGCTTTGAACTGGAATATGGTTGGGAATCTCCTCATTCGGGGATCGCTGGAGGCTGCGTTTGCAGGGAATTGAAATTTAATACAATTCCAATTCGCTCAGCTCCGAAAATGCACCCCGTGGACACCGCGAAATCTGTCGACTGTGAATTTTTCTCTCCCTCGTCTCTCGAAATCTTAAAAATGACATTGAATTGAATTTTTTATAGAAAAAATAAACGCAATTTTTAGGCAAAACTTCAAAAATGTACCAAAAAACAAAAATTGCCTTAAAAAAGAAAAAGAATTTGGAAATGAAACTCGGTGTCACTCGAATTGAAATTAATTTTTTATATGCCGTCCTTCAGCTGCGCCTACCGGCCGCGGCCTCAGGCTCGGCATCTCCCCTCTCTTTCCCACACCCTCCCTGCCCCTCGGACACCTCGACAGCCGAGCCGTGGAAACATGCCGAGAATCAAAGTGAAATCAAGATCGGCAAAATAAAAATTCGCTGCATACTTTTGAGCGACGGCGCATTGTTCGAGTGTTTTTCAATTACAAATCTGTCGCTCTCTCTGGCAACGCTCTGGACACTTGACGCCGGAAAAATTAGGGCCGTTCTCGTGGGCTTCAAATTGTTGTTGTCGCTGTAGGTGCTGCTGCTACTGTGCTGTTGTTGTTGCTGGGGTTTTTATTAAATTTACATTTAACTTCTGTTCACATCGACTTGTTGTTGTTGGGTTTGTTGTTGTTTTTGTTGTCTCCCCTGTCTCCTTCGCGCGCATTGTCGTTGTTGTTGTTGTTGTTGTGGTTTTTTCGCACTCCGCCGAGCGTTGGGTCGGTCGGGAGCGACGTCGATTCCAACGGCGAATTTCAATTGAGTCGAGGGCGTCCGAGTGTGTGCGAGTGGCGAAGTGCGAGTGTGTGCGAGATGAGTGCTGGCTGTGTATGTGTGTGTGTGTGTGTGTGTGCGGGGCCCATAAAAGGAAGCAGCGAAGGGACGGCAAGAATTTACGATGGCAAAGTTGTGATTTATTAAAATGCACAAAGGAACAAACGAGAGCGCTGTGCGGGGCGGGCAGGCAAAGGGGACGGGAATTGAAAGCGAAGGGCACGGGGAGGGGCGAGGGATGAGGGCGGAGGGCGGAGGGAGGCTGCGAAATGATTGTCGGGAAGAGAAGACGAGAGTTCGCGCCGAGTTCGTCCCAGGCGAACCCAACTGAAGCCACTTCTTTGTCACGGAATAGATGTGTCGTGTGTGGGAAGCGTCGAGATAGGAGCGAGATATCGCTTGTCTACACAATCTCCGGCATTCAATTTCAATCCCTCCGAATCACTTCCTCGAACGCCGCCTGTCGTGTGGCTGGGCACAAATCAATTGTCCGAGAACCGGCCGAGCCTCGCCCCGGGACCCGCCGACTTCGAAACTCCAGGTCCAAAATGTGTTCCTTCTTCTCGCCTTGGTCTCGCTTCTCGAAGCGTCCTCGAGCTCTCGCATGCGAGACACTTGTGAATTCTGATTTTTTTTTTTTGTTGTTTTTCAAATACCGCTCGCTCCCTTCGTCGCCGCATCTTCGGAGCATCGCTCGGTTAATGATGCTCATGATGACGTTCCATTATCCAATTAAGTCGACAATGCCGACGGCCACAGCAACAGCACCATCGACAGCAAAAAGAACCCAATTCACCAGTGATGGTGATGGTGGTGTTGTTGTTGTTGTGGGCGGACGCATCTTTCGCACGCTCGCGCCCGTCCGCAGCCACTCGCAGCGAACGCGTCGACGCGAGCGGACGCGCGGACCCGGGTCGCTCCGCAGAATTTTCCGTTCTTCTTCTATTTCGTTCTTTCCGACCCCCCTTCACCGATCGATCCAGCCACTAACGATGTCTCGTTCGAACTCCACTTGCAGCACCGAAACCGCCGCCGCCGCCGACTCGCTGGCCTCGGGCCCCGCCTCGCCGCCGCCACCGCCCTCGACGAAGGCCGCCGTCTCGGTGTCGGCCGCCGCCTCGGCCGCCGCGGCGACCACCTCGCTGAGCTTCCAGGACGAGCACGTCGCGGTCCGGCCGCACCTGAGCAGCCACCACCACTACCACCTGCCGCACCACTTCCAGCACCCCCACCACCAGAACCACCACACGCACGGCGGCGTCCCGGTGCCCACGCCCACCGTGCCCGCCTCCTTCAAGCTGCACAGCGACGCCATGGGCGGCCCCGGCGGACCCGGCCCCGGCCCCAACGGACGCCGCTCGCCCTCGCCGACGGCGAACCTGCAGCTCGCCACGGCCCCCAGCGCCGACAGCGGCGCCTCGCCGGCCAAGTCGTCGGGGCGCCTGCGCGACTCCTCGTCGCACCACCGCGTCACGATCGACGAGTCGACCCTGCCGCCCTCGTCCTCCGCCTCCACGCACCACGTGCCCTGCGGCGGCGCTAGCGGCGACTCGGAGCCGCCGTCGCCCGACAGCGTCTCGCAGCAGGGGGGCGTTGGACATGGCGGCGACGGCGGGGACGGCGGCAGCCCCGAGCGCCAGACCGGGCAGCTCGCGCTCTACCACTCGCCCCAGCTGAGCAGCTTCCCGGTGATGCCGGCCCTGAAGCGCACCCACCGCCCCTCGTTCGTGTACCCGCCGATGCCGGTGGTCAAAGCGTGAGTATTTTTGCCTATTCACCTGTTTACTTATCACTATTACGGGCGAAACCGCACTCGGCAGCATAGCATAGTACGTAGTATAGTAGTATATAGACTACATTATATAGGGAGTTATCTGCTATAGAGCAGAGAGCAGATTTAACCAATTCGAATGCATTTCGATGTCGCCTAAATGTGACAAAAAGAGCACTAGTTGTTGGGAATCCCAAAATGTTCCAATTTAATCTCTATTTTTTATCCGCGATCAAGTCGAGTCGATTTGTCGATTTTTGCATTAATGTTTTTTCCATTCTTTTTTTCCGTATTCCCTCGTTTCGTTTCTCTCTTTATGCCTCTAATTTTTACGTATTTCAATTGTACACATGGTTTTATTAATGTCGATATTTTTGCAATTCATTTCGGTGGATATTTGTGTGGTATTTTTGTATTATATTTTCGTATTTAATTTTGTTTATTTGTTGTTGTTTTTTTCATTTGTATCCAATTACCATGTAATTGATTGAATGGCATTTGCCGTTGTGCTTTATGGTGTTTATGGTGGATTTTTTCCGCCGACGAGAAGGGAGGGCGGACGGGAGTGGGGAAAGGGAAGAAGGCTAAATCACGATGGCACGAAATCACGATAGGAAGAGGCCAATCAGGACGTCGCGCTCTCCTGTTGCCTCCAGGGCGATCCCCGCCGGCCACATGACAAATTGCACTGGGCGAAAACCGCGACAGCACCATTTAACGGCATGGAAGGCGCACGCAACGCAGCGAATTAGCCGGGGGAGGCAGCCGGAGAGGGAGAGGGAGGAACGAAGACGAAAACGACAGACAGGCCGCAGCACTCGAGCACGCTACACTCAGACGAGCCACGCCCCGACCGAGAGACCGGGTGCGGGAGCGGGAGGCGGCGTGAAGAAAGGGAAGCTCGACAGCGTCGCTTCTCGCCGCGTATGCAACATTGTGCAGAAAAATTCCCCACCGACGACAGACGGACGGACGGACGGACAGACGGAGCTTGCATTTATTTCGTGGGCCCTTTGATCGTTGTTGCTGTCGTTGTTGTTGCTCTTTCTCTCCCTTCTGCTGCTCATGTGGCGGAATTCGGCGCTGCCACGTTGAAAGCCTCGAGACAAAGGGCCCGAGCCGCACCGAACCGAACCGCAACGGCAATGGTGGAAAACTCCCAGCGTCTCAGCCCGCTCTCCCAGCTCCCTCCCTCACCCCGTCGTCGTCGCCCCATCCGTGGCCCCTTTGCCAGCGGTTAGAAAACGTGTTCATGTGCGGTTCTGTGTCTGTCCGTCCGTCCGTCCGTCCGTCTGTGTTTGTGCAAATCATTCGCTGTTGTCGCAGGCGTCTTTGTTTGTCGTCAGCAAGGGTGCGTGTGCACGAGCGCGGTCGTGTGTGTTTGTGTTTGTGCCTCCGACACTTCCTCCCACTTCCCTGCCCAGCCATGGCCGGATTATCTCTAGAGGATTTTTCCCAAGAACTTTGCCCGACCCACGTTGGCGCTCCACAAACTTCTCCCATCAACTCCATCCTATTCTCCAATCGCGCTCCCAGTCGACACTTCATCTTCCAAGCTCCACCCCCTCTCCCGCCGGCGGCCCCGACCACTTGACACAATCCTCGGATATCGATTTCGAATTAACGCCAACCACTGGGATCAAGTGTCGATTAAGCGCCTTTTTGCACTTCACGGGAATTCCCACAAATGAACCCGGTCCCCGTCCCGGCCCCTTGGCAGAGGTTGCACCCTGGACAATGGAAGTTCCTGGAGCACTCGAATCCTTCCAACCGCTCCACAGGTCCTTCTGAAGGACCCGACAACCTCTGCAAGTAGATCCTCCCTCCATTTCTAGGTCTATTTTGGAATGCCGAAATGCCTTCCCCTCTGCCTCGCTCGATCCATCCAGAGCCTCGAGACGCTCTTCATTATTCCCTCATTAGTCGTTTGTCTGGCTCTCAATCGGTTTGTCAACTTGGTGCGGTCTGCACCGGAAGCGGAAGTGTATGCAAGGCTACAACGACGACGACGACGACGGACACCCGACCAACAACCAACAACCAACAACGGCAGACGGCGTTGAAGCAGGCGTAATGAGGTTTCGATGGAGCCGATGGAGGGGAGATGGAGGAGGAGGAAGGGAGTGGACTGGAGTAGAGGAAAGGAGGAGGACTAGAGAATGGAGTAGGGAAAGTGGGAGCCGGCAGGGAGGCGACGATTCTCGCATTCTGCCAGGAGTAATTACGACGACGGAGCAACGACGACGACGATGACGATGGGGACAGCGATGAAGACAACGATGACGAAGATGGGGGCGAGGGCCGAACTTCGAAATGGGGCGATTATCGTGGAGAGTGTTTGGAACTGTGGGCTTGATTTGCCCCGTGGGATCTCCACGATCAGTAGTCGTACATGGAGACACTGCCATGTGTAACCATTGGGAAGGTGGTTTGGATGCACTCGTAGCTCCAACTGCTAATGGGACATGGTGCAGTGGAAGCAACAACAAATGCCGGCCGCCCTCTCATGACACCATCGATGGGTGGGAAATGCGGAGAATTTCGTAGCATATTTTGAGGCCGAGGCCGAGGCCGAGGCTGGAGTTTGGGAACGTTTCGTTGACGTAACAACTTTATTAAAATGCAATTTCAAACTTTTCTCCTCCACCGTCCCCCCGAACCCACCAACCGCACCAACCGCACCAGTGACGACGCGATGGCAACGCTGTTCTCGGCCCTCTACGGCAAGCTGCTGGTGGTGATGGGCATCGCCTTCCCCATGGCCGAGGTCATCTCCACCTACATCCCGCCCTCCTTCTACGAGGTAAGTTCAGTTCCGTTCCTCTTATGCTGCGGGTAATAATAATATTTCCGAAATTATTTGATCTCTTAAGAGGATTCCGGCCAAGCTCGTTTTTATCGTTCTCGTTCTCGTCCCGCTCATCGTCGTCGTCGTCGTCGTCGTCGTCGTCGTCGCCTGCGTGGCCCCAGTTGGCCGGCGCTCGTCGTGTGTGTACTGGCAATATTCGGGCGTTCCTTCGGAATTTGCATCTTACTAAAGTATTTAACGACGCACGGACGGACGGACGGACGGACGGACGGACGTGAGCCGAACGATTCCCGGCCAATAACGTCGTCCTTCCGTCCGCCCGGGAGGAGCCTTTAAATGTTTGATGCTAAGTAAATGGCCGGCAGGGCCGTTAGAGCCGCACGAGTCTGGCTCGAAAGGATGCGCATGTGGCCGGAGTCACGCGGCGGGAGGGGCTGAAGCTTGTGATCACGAATTTCATGGGCGCAGATGACGACGGCGAGGTGTTTCATGAATTTTTGATTGCTCAATAATCGTCTGAAAGCCCGCCGCCGGAGCTCGCGCTCGACAAGTGTTTGCGCGACACTTGACGGATCGTGTTCCCTCGCGCCCGAGCCAGCGACGCGGACGGACAGGTGCACAGACGGACAGACAGGCAGACAGACAGATGACAGTCAGCGAAGCAGGCGGCTGGCAGGCAGACGAACATCCTGTCGCCGAAACACACTTCTGCCATTAACTCAATCAGTCGGGCAGACACCCGACGGACCGACGGACGGACCGAGTCAGAGTCGCACGGATGACTAGACACGTCGATAGACAGAGACAGAGACAGGCAGTCAGTCGGTCGGTCGGAGGCCCTCGGCGACACCGGAAATTAATCATCCGAAAATCAATTTTAATCGCAGACACCCCTTGGCCCGGCCGCATTCGCATGTTTCGCGTCCGCGTCCGCGCCGCGTTCCCGTCGCCTGCGGCCGCATCCGGTTCAATTGTGCGCGGCCTCGACTTTGCTCCCGACCCCCGTCGTCCCTGCCACACCCCGCCTGCGACGCCCGTGCCCAATGTCAACCTTGCGGTCGGCGCCGAGTCGAGGCACCTGCCCAGGGCCAGGCGATGTCCGCGGACCAAAAACGAGCCGAGTCGGCGGAGGGTCTGGACAGGATTCAATTAACAGCCCTTCCACTGGGAGCCACCTCTAGGTTCCGGGGTTTCTCCGACTTCCTTCGCTGCAATGTCGAACTGAAAGCATCCGATATCGCATTGGGGGCCGGAAGTGCGCAGTGACTTCAAGAATGAATTAAAAACACCTTCATCGGCGGTCTTCTATATATTTCTCTGTTCGCCGTTCGAAGTTAAATTTATTCCGAACACAATGCAATCATCGTATCTTCGCTCCCTCTCTCTCTCTCTCTCTGCAGGTGTTTTACTTGTATCTGTATATCGGGAGCATGATCTTCTTGTTCTTCATGTACGCCACCTTGCTCTGGGGTCGTCCCAAGTTGCCGATAAACGCAGGTGAGTATTGCAACATTACAACAACAACAACAACAACAAAAACCAACAACAATGCGTTGAAAGTGGACAAGTCGAAGGGATGAAAGAAACGAAAAATAAAACACGACACGTCGTTGGGAATAAATGAGTTTTTAATTAAACATTTTTCACAAATAAATCAATAATGATAGCCAAATTAAATGCCCACAATACCAACGCCACACATGCGCGCCCACGTACACCCACACAAACAGAAATTTATGACCATTTTTGAGCCCTCCGCAGCCCGATCTCACGCCCCCGTCTTTGCAGCCTCGCCCTCGAAGACCGCCTCGAAGGCGCGCCGCTCCACCAGCGGCTCGGAGACGATGGACGAGTCGGACACGGACAGCAGCTCGATGCGCAACAAACGGCTGCCCCCCATCCCGATCCGGCGGCCCTCGCTCCTGGCCCCGCTCGGCCGCCAGCACCACTACGGCAGCTTCTACTTGCGGATGGGCGCCGTGGGTAAGTGAATTAAGGGTCGCCAGCCCGCGGCCGCTGCGGAGGACGAGCCCCGAAAAGGACCACGCCAAGTCGACAGGGCCAAAAACGAACCCGCCCGGACAGCAGAGGGAAATTTATGAAGATTTATTTGCACGCCGGGATGCTGGGAAGACCCTTTGGCCGGGGCTCCGACTGCGAACCCGGGAAGTGAGCAACAGCCCGCGGCTCTCGGACTTCCACTCACTCTGCCCCTCTCTCCTTCTGTCCCTCTCTCCTGCTGTGCCTTTGTCTCGTCGTATTTCGTCACGTTTAATTGATCACGTTTCGGCGAAATCCCATCAAAGTTCTCAAAACTCGGGTTTCACTCCGCAGTCGCAGTGGCTCCTTTAGCGCTCTCGGCCGCCGCAGGACGCTTGACGGACGATCCTCCCGCGGACAGGGAGGGGGTGGGGCTTCCTATAAATCAAGCGGCGGCTCCACGACAACTCGAGACCCTTCGCGAGTTGGAGTTATTTATCGCAGCCAGCAATCCCCGGCTTACTTCCAGACGTCTCTTCCTCTCCACTCAAGCTGGCCCTTATCGCAGCTTCGGGTTTCAGCCGGCTCCGGGCGTCCTCCATGGAGATGGCGATGGCTCCCGTCGAGCTGGGGGGTTTCGTCCTTCCTCCAACGGCTTCCGCTCAGAACTCGTCCTTTGGTCTTTGACTGACGTCTGCTTTTGTCCCTTGCAGCTTTCGGCATCGGCAGCATGATCTACTCGGGCCTGGAGTTCGGCCAGTACTTCGAGCTGAACCCGGACACCAAGTGCCACAACGTGCTGCTGGCGCTCACGCCGGCCACGCGCATGGCCTTCATCTTCATCCAGATGTACTTCATCTTCCTGAACAACGAGGTGAGTCCAACCCACCCCGACCTCTGACTGGGCTCACTCAAAACGAACTCTTCTGCTCTGGGCTTCCAGCAAATCAAGGTCTACCGTTACAAGATCATCGCCCGCTTCGGCCTGATGCACATGATCGGCACGAACCTGGCCGTCTGGCTCAACGTCCTCATCCAGGAGACCAAGCACGAGATCCTCACCTTCTACAACCCCGAGAACCGCACGCTGCGCATCTCGCACCGCATCCCGGTGCACTCGCGCGGCCACGCCGCGATCGCCAACGCCGCCGCCAGCGCCGCCGCCAGTGCCGCCGCCAGTGCCGCCAGCGCAGCCGCCAGCGCCGTCACCGTCGACCCCACGGCCCACCTGAGGGTGGCGCGCGGGCTGAAGGGGCCGTACCAGATCTTCGAGTGCCGCCGGACGAACATCATCGGCACGCTGGTGCAGGACGCCTCGCCCTTCCTGTTCCCCTGCACGATCGAGTACTCGCTGATCTGTGCCGCCATCCTGTACGTGATGTGGCGCAGCATCTCGCGGCCTCAGACGACGCCGCCGCAGCGGCCCGACCCGGCCCTGTCGCCCATGAAGCGCTCGCCCCACCACTACTCGGTCGACTGCGCCCGGGCGCACAAGGGCCTGTTCGTGGGCATCCTGATCCTGGTGCTGACGATCATCTCGCTGATCCTGTTCTTCGTGCTCATCTCGCGGCCGGACTTCGTCTCGCTGGCCGTCACCGAGGTGACCATCTGCGAGCTGCTCATCTACGGCACCACCACGGTGGCCACCCTGGCCGGGATGTTCCAGATCCGGCACCTGCAGTACGACGCCTTCCGCAGCTTCTCGCTGGACGACATCCTGCTGGTGGGCGCCCAGACGGGCTCCTTCCTGTACAACATCTTCACGGTGATCGCCGGCCACTTCACGCTGCGCAGCGACGACATGTTGGTGCCGATCAACGCGCTCGCCTCGATCGTCCAGACCGCCTGCCAGACGCTCTTCATCCTCGACGCGAGCCGCCGCCAGGCCGTCAGCCCCGAGCACCTGCGCAAGAAGCCCGGCCGGGAGATCGTCACCTTCATGCTGGTGGTGAACCTGGCCATGTGGGCCATCAGCACCCTAGAGAAGTCGCGGGCCGAGTCGCACCCCATCCAGCTGAACTTCTACGGGCTCTGGGCGTGGACGATCATCACGCACGTGTCGATGCCGCTGGCGATCTTCTACCGGTTCCACTCGACCGTCTGCCTGTGCGAGATCTG
Source organism: Coelopa pilipes (assembly GCA_947389925.1). NCBI lineage: Eukaryota > Metazoa > Arthropoda > Insecta > Diptera > Coelopidae > Coelopa > Coelopa pilipes. The sequence goes on along the minus strand of OX376700.1, from coordinate 26,866,504 downwards.
GAAGCGGGCCTACAAGCTGAAGCCGACCTACATGTGAGAAAGCGCCCGGGGGCGCATTGCGAGCATTGCGCAGCAGCAGCAGTTTTGCGAAGACCTCAAGACGAACCTCTCCTACTGCTACTGCTCCACGACTCTCGCCGGCGGCGACCTGGCCGAGCTCGACGAGGCCGCCGAGGAGTCGGGCAGTGGCAGCGGCAGCGGCAGCGGCAGCGGCAACGGAAACAACGGCAATGGCAGTAGAAGGAACGGCGCAGACGCCGAGGCGGGCCTCACGAAGAGAGGCGGCGGAGGCGGGGGCGGCAGCACCGACACCGCCCTGGACTCCGGCACCGTGGCCACCGAGGAGGAGGAGCTCGACGACACCGACGCGGGGGAGGGGGAGGGGGAGGGGGAGGCGGAGCGGAGGAGGCCCTTCTGCCCGGTGTTCGTCGTGAATGGTGAATGAGTTTACGAGGATTTTGAGTTCATCGACGCGGGCAGCGGCTGCTGGAGCAGACCCAGGTCGAGGTCGAGGTCGACATCGGGCTCGGGCTCGGTGTCGGTGTCGGAGTCTGGAACCGCCACCGTCGCCGCCACCGCCACCGCCGCCGGAAGCTACGTCTGAACTCAATGTCCCCAGAGTCGAGTGAGTTGATTTTTGGAAGAAACGGAGAAGGGAACGAGGAAGGGAACCAAAACATGCGGCAATCGGCGCAAAACTGCAAGCGACGCCCCACCACGCCTCGAAGGTCGAACGGCGAAGCCACCAACTATTTTCACTTTTATATCCGGTACGAGGTTCGAGTTCGAATGCGGAAAATCGCAGAGCCAACAAAATGAGCAGCGAATACGATCAACAACAATGCAGATTTTGACCAATTTTAGACAGTATTACAACAAAAATACCAAATACCAAAAGCATACTAAGAGAACACAGAACAAAAAGAAAAACAAAAACAAAACCTAGGAAAGAAAAAGCAAAAAGAACGAAAATGAAAATTAGAATTTTAAATTTTGTATTTCCATTGAAACATATCTAGAGAGTTTACTTGTTGTAGTGTTTGATCGAGCGAGTCCGGGAGCTCGTTCGACGAGCGTTCGCGAAATGCATACATACATAACTACATAGATACATATATAGTTCACCGTAATACCATACGACGTAGACCAGATTTTCGGGTACAACTCAATATCACGAGCGCCGATCGGGGTCCGGGAAGGGAGCAGGGCGTGAGGTCTCCGGAGGCCAAGGACGACCACTCAGGGCTGCGGGGATCTGGAGAAGCAGAAAGGACGAGAGATGGAAAAGAGGAGTCGAAAAGATCGCCAAATAAAACCGGAGTCGAAGAGATCGCTAAAGAGAACAAGGATCGAGGGAGAATTTCGGAAAGGAAGACGAAAAGGGAACCGAATCGAGACTCGCCGAAGCCCGGCCGATCCCGATCGGGTGTGGTCTCTTCATATAAGACAGTAAATTATCCACCAACGGTAGTTGAAGCCTCGTTGACAGCAAACTAAACCTTAAACCTTAACCAATAAACCCCTAACCATTAAGCAGAGTGAAAACTCGAGTTCGGCTAACAGCAACAAGTAGCAGTTGGAAGTGAAGAAGAAAGAAACACCGTAGATCGTTAATACAAAGTTTTACATCATCTCACCCACCAAATTTTAACCCCAATTTACAAGCCGAGGAGGCAGAAGGAACAGAAGCCAACTCTATTGAACACGTTATTTTTGTGCATATTTTCCTAAAAATAAAAGTCCATGCAATCCCTTTCAACTAAGACCACATTTTCCGTTCCCTGGCGAGCAACCGAGAATCGCCGCAGGGCCCTGATTGAGGAAACAGCCCAAGGATTCCCGAGACGAGGATCCGCGGCGGTCTGGAGTCCTGGTCGAGGACGGTAAACTATCAGCGTAGAATATAGAAATTGTGGAACTAGAGAGCAACTGGTATTAAAAGCGTATTTAACTAATATTTGTATAGACTGAATTGTGTGTTCATAACTAACTCAAGCCGACGAGAAGACGGAGATCAACCTATTGGAAACTACTAAAACCTAAATGAAATTCATCGATACCAACAACAACTCATTCATTCATTCATTATAAAAACAGCAAAGACATTGTTTGTGGGAGGAAGACGAAGAGGAGGAGCAGGACGAAGTGGAGGAGAAGGAGTAAGAGGATGAGGTCGAGGAGGAAACAACTCGTGTCTGCGAAATTGTTTGCGTTGCGTTTTAATTGTTGCAAATAAATTTGCGTTTTATTTGCTTTTGTGATAATTTGGCCATGAGCGCACTTGCCAAACATTATTTGATTTTGATGTTTAATTTAAAACTATTATTGTACCAAATGACAAATCAAACAAGTAGAGATTACTATAATTAAGTAAGCATACGTATATGTTAAATGAATCTGTTACACTGTGGAGCATTTTATTTGAATAGGCATGCGAGGGGGGTTCTCGAGACAGTGGGACGATTTGCCAGATCGGGGTCGTCAGGGAAGAGTCAATCATTTGTTTGGCGAGAGAACGAGGAGGACCAAATAAAGTCAGGTTCAGAAATTCGGGCAAATTGTCCCACTGTCTGAGGAGCCTCAGAGCAGGAGAGTAGTTAAGTAAATTGTATGATTACATTGAATTGTCTTTGCCCAGGTTTGTTGCTTTCCCCATTAGCTTTAAGGCCGATTTTAATTGTATTCGGAGTCGTTTTATACAAACATAATAATTTTAAGCAATATTCGACGGATTGATGAAGTTGATGGCGACATTGAAATGAAACAATAAAGATTTATTCAGTCATTCAGTCATTTGGGATTCTTGAAACATTAAAACTCAAATTCGATAATTGTACATTTAGGTCTTTAATGAAAGCAAACCAAAAGCAAGAAAGAAAAAATTGAGAAAAATCCCCAGAAACCTAGTTTATATAAAAATTTTTAATTAAATCTAAATTTAAATACAAACATTTAAGTGTTGTTTATTCAAATATACAATTCCATTAATATTTTGTAGTTTCTTCATACAACAATATATATATACATTTATATATATATTATATACTATACATCATACACAAACAAATATATAAATAAAGTATATATACAACAATTAAACTTATATCTGATGAATATGAATATGTATTGAACTATCCACGAAATCCAAATGTATCTAGGTGAAGCCCAAGAACCGAATCCGAAACCCAACCCACACCGACATTCGTAGTGTTGTATAAAATCAAAAATTAAATACATGATTCATGAGGAACGGCTTTGAATGAAAATCAACTGTTTGAGAGCATTACATGACAAGCCTGTACACCTAATAAAGATATTGAATAAAATAAAATTCCACCAAGTAGTTTCATTCACAAGCAGGTCCTTGGAGTCGAATCTCCAAAGGATTCAATGAAAATCTGGTGGGAGTTTCATTCACCAATTTTATTCACTTAAATTTAATGGAAGGAGAGTGGGATGGAATTTTTTACTAGTTGGTAGTTGGTACAATTTTGACGTTCAATAAAAGATTTTTGATCCGGAAAATCTTCAAAACATTTCAAAATACCAAAAACTTGAATCTTCCCCGTTCTCTTTTCCGGCTTCTCCCAGTGTAGGCGGAAGAAGCTGAAGGGAACGAATGAAACTGCTGGGAAATGGAGGAAATGGGGCCAGGAAAGACGATGAAGTGGATTACTTTTCATTTGTGCTCGGCGACTTTTTGCTGCGCCAAATGGAATTAAGCGAGGACCTCCAATGATCCGAGCTGGGTCCTCGCCGTCGTCCTCCTGGGCGTCCTCCGTTGCGGTGGCCACTTACAAGAGCAGCCAACACCAACACCAACCAAAAACACAACCACATTACCAACAACAACAGGAGCAAGTCAAATGGAAAGAGAGAATGGGAGGGAAGGGCAGGGGCAGCACTGGCTACGTGAAATATGGGTTAAATGGGCGTGTGCCCAGAGCCTCGGGCGGCGCGTCCGCTGCGAGCACATAATGAGTGCTGAGAGATTCGGCCGTCCACCGAGCGAATGCGTGTGTGTATGTGTGAGTGAGTGGGGAAGAAGATACACATACAAGTGATAGGGACCATCAGCAGGGAACGAGGGGTGGGTGGAATCGCGGAACTGGAGCAGCCCAAGCCAGCAGCGGCCGAGCGTTCGCTGAGCGAACGGCGCGCGGCCACAGCGTCCGACACCAGCAGCCAGCATCGAGCGGAGCATCCTCTGAGTATCCTTCGGAGGAGCCTCGCGCTCGCTCTCCCGAATCCACACACACACTCGGTCCCTCTCTCTCTCTCGCCGTCGGCTCGTGTCGCGTTTTGTAGGTATCTGGTGCCTCGGGTCCGCACGCGATTTGAGCGCCAAACTTCGCGGCTGCTCCTCGGCCTCGTCTTCGTTCTCACTCGACCCGACTCGACTCCACACGACTCGGGTGGATCTCGACTCAGCTCGGCTCACTGTGGATGGTGGATGGTGGACTGTGGATGTGGGTGCTGCAGGAGCGGGCGACAGAAGGAGCAGGAGCAGGAGAGTCGAGTTCCCCTTTCGAAGGGGAAGTTGACGGCCGCCTATTGCCGTCCCTTTCGGACGCCGCTCCAATGCGCAGTTCCTTCCCCAGGCTGGGAGCTTTTAATCCCAGGTGTTGTTGTTTTCGCGACGGTCTTTGCAATTGTTGTTCTCGCTATAGTTGTTGTTGTAGTGTTGAAAGACTGTTGCATTGCCGCGACGCCCCTCTTTGCCTCATGCTCGTGTTGTTGTTGTTGTTGTTGTTGCTGTTGAGCTCCCGCAGCTTTTATTGATTCACTTCCCCTGCCTCGGCCACGAGGGTTGCCATTGCCGAGGGATGTCCATCGCTCACTTGGCGCGAGGACATCGGCGGGCATGAGCCGTGCAGTGGCAACCCTGGCTGGGCAAAGGTGAATGTCCTGCGGCAGTTCCCGCGCACGCGCCCTGGCTTACGCTAAGGCTTACGCGGCGAACTCACCACGGCGAAGCTACGCGCCCAATTTCGCGAGGTGGGTGGAGGGGAGAGCGGTGGACAGAGGCGGAATGCGGTGAACGACGGAAGCCCGGAACCCAACACGAAAGGCAGACGGGCGGGCGACCGGCGAGGGAATGAGGTGAGTTGTGGGTGGTGGGCGTGGCGTCGGGTTGGTGCCCAGTCTACGGCGGCGGCGGAGGCGACGCAGGCGGAAGTCGTGTTTTGTGCCGTTAATCGTCGCCATGTTTACAAATCGCAAGTTGATTTTTCATGTCTCGCATGCATTCGATGCTGCTGCAGTCAAAGCAGTTCTGGCTGTCGCTACTGCTCCATGGCTCCGTGCGACGTTGTTGATGGAAGTGATTTCGAATGCTTCCGGTGTCCTGGAAGTTATTTAGGTTAAGCATGTTGACAGCTCTGCTGATCGGATGAGTCCCCAGATTCAGCCATCGCTTGTTCAGGCGAATTGTTTCCACGACAGACAAAGGACCAAGAAACCCCCCCCCCCCAAAAAAAAAAAAAAAAAAAACAATTAATTCTCAACTTAAAACAAGAAACAAGACAATTTTCGGATCTTTTTATTTATATATATTATTTCTTCAATATAATTTCTTTATTGAAAAGACCAAATTTTTAAAATTGAAATAGTCATTAATTTAAATTTTTAATATTTATTTCCAAAATTTAAAATAAAATAAAATATTATCAAAGTTCGAAAAGCAATACATACTTTTAACCATTATAATAATTATAAAAAATTATTTTTATTTATATATAGGAAGCAAAGAAGAATATTCCATGACAATTTTAATTAGCTTATTTAACAGTTTTTAAATTTTCGAAATCAATACTCAATCAATTTCATTTCTTTGTTTATGCTAATTTTTTTCACAATTTATTATTCATTCTTCAATAATGTTGAATATTATTAAATTTTCATTGATTATTATGCAAAAACCCATACATATATTCATTATACATGGTCAAATATGGGCTCTCACTCATATTCTCTTCACCTCTCTCGATGCAGTTGTCCCACCTGCATGGGGGTGGTTTTCTCTCTTTTCCGCATCGGGAGCACGAACTCACCTCCCTTTCCTGCACTATCACCCCACCACTCTCTTCATTCAACAATCGGCCAATTCGCCACACTCTCTCCGTCTCTCCGCTTCAGTTCGTCGACGACGTCGCATCCCGTGTAGTTTTAGTGATTTTGGGCACTTTTCGATTACTCGACAACTCTATATACTCGCTTTTCCAATCGTAAAGGATGAATAGAAGAGAAATTCATAAAATATAGCCTTATAATTCCCGAATAATAATTCAAACTTATTTCATTATTATTTGTATTATAATAAATCTGCAATTCATTATTTCATTAATTTCAAGACAAAAAACAAAAGACAAAACTCGTTGTTTGTTCTTCGCTAGACCTTCCCTGGTTTTGGTCAGGCAACCAACTCGTTGATTTCTCCCTGTCGTTCACTTCGAACTCGTTGGCTCGATGTTCGGCGGCCGCGGTTGCCATCGTCAGTCTGACACGAGTTGTGAAGCGCGGTGGACGTGTAGAAAGAGTACATAGCGAATGAGACCGGACGGCAAACGGAAAGAACGATTTGAAGATTCCAACAAAGCGATTCATTTCCATATTCCGCGAGGAGAAACGAAATAAAAGAATTAACCGTAGAGAAAAGAAACGAATATACAGAGCAGTTGAGCGAGAGGTCTGCGTGAGAAATTGAAGAACTGATTTTGTTAGTGCGTGTCCAGAATTTGAATTTCGCCGGCCATTCGACGCGAGGGTCACGAGAAGGCATCCAAAATCCTCCGCCGAAGCTGTACACAAAGTGCAGTGTGGGTGCTTTTAGGCGCGGTGCCGTAATCTCGTCACATTCATCCGTTCCTGGCCACGCGATTCGCGAATCTCGGCGGAAGTTCGCCGGCGACGCGATACGTTTTTTCCTACACATCCTGCGCCATTCGACTATCGCTCAGTCGGCCTCGAGCACCTCCACGTCTGCAGCGAAATTCACTCGAGACAGACAGTTAACCTGCACCTGCCGCCCTCGCACTCACCTTGTTCGCCATCGCCATCGCCATCGCCTTCGCGTGTGTCTGTGTTTGTTTTGAAAGCGCCGCCATTGCAGAAGCGACTGCCGACAATAGAGATAAAAACAACTCGCAGCAACAGTCGTCGCGTCAAGTGCCGGCAAGGATTTCTCTCTATTTCGTACACCCGAAGCGGAAGCTGGAGCGACTACATACACAACAACAACAACTACAATAAAAAGAACAACAACACGAAGAAAGACTGATTGCATTCTCTGTAGCAAGTGTTGTTGTCCGACCTGAGGTGAGCAAACGAGTTAATTTCTCTTCATTCATGAACATATTTCTATTTATATATATAAGCTTCTATTGATATCGTCTTTTTATCGCTGCTCGCATACAATTGAATGCGAGCTGGAGAGATCGATGAATTTCCTGCGGGAAAAATCTCGCCCATCGCTAGACGAACTCAATTCCTGAATTAAAACCGAAGTCGGTCAGGCTTGTTTTTGTTCCAGCCTCGTCGCGTTTCCGACTCCAGCAGCCGCCACAGCCATCACCACCACAACTACAACAACAACACAGACGCCGAGAATCAGATCCCTCAACAGCATTTCATTTACTGTCGAGCACGCCGCAGACATGTACAATAAATAACTAAATGAAAATTCTAAACCCCTCTTTGCGAGGACCTCCCCCGCCCACTCCCTCCGGCGCGATCCCGAAAGAATGCCGTACGTTTCAGCAGTCGGACTGCATCCCCCAGCTCCTGCTCCCGTGCCCATGTCGCAGACAGATCCAATTACGCCTGTGGGAAGTGTCCTGGTTGCGATCTGGAGCGACTCCGCCGTCGGCGGCTCCATTTAATTCCTCATCTAATCGCTTTGCTCCTACGTCCTCGTGGATTTCTTTTACTTCCTCGAGGTTTTTTGCTACTATTCTCATAACGTTACGTTGGTGGTTTATTTGAGGAACCCCGTTGATTTGCAATGGGCTTCCTGCCATACAAAGGCCGGCCGACAAGGGAACCATGCCCTGTCTCTCTCCCTCACTCCTCTGCGAAAAATCCCCGGGGAATGCGTTCACTTTCTTGAGAATAAAATTGCTCCACTTTTCGCATTGTGCTGCAATTGTTTTCTTCCCCAAGTTCCTTCCTGCCCGACGATGTCTGGCTCCGTGGGAGAAAGTCCTACTAGCTGGTGTATGTCGAAGTTCCATGGTGAGAATTCGCAAGTTCCTGCTTAAGTTCCCGGCACATTAAGCGACCCATGGATGGCTCTGAATGCCGAGTGAAACACCTTTCTAAATGACATAAATTTCCAATTCAAATCGTGGCTCGCCTCTACCATTTCCTCTTTCTCTTCCTCCTTCACTCCACTCTCCACTCGTGACTCTTCACTCCTGGCTCTGTTGATTCATTGCCTCCTCTCCTCGCCTACCTCTGGCTCTGCCCAGCTCTGTGCAACACCTTCGTCTCCTCTTGTGTTTTCCGTTTGCATTTTTCTGGCGCAAACTTCCACACTCGAGGTGCGGGTTTATTTGCCATTATTTTGCACTCTGCTCTGTTATCCTGGCCGGGATCTTCTGTCTGGGGTGAGTTTTGTCTCGCCTCCCATCGACACCCTACGACAGGCATTTGCACTCGGTGCCCATGTCCATTAGTTCGGTTTATCTACGGTCTGCAGGCCATTGGAGTTGAGAAATCGATTTCCCGACACGCGAACTCGTCCACGGGGATGTAAAGCAGAATCCCAGGATATGCGCGAAATGTGTCTGCGAACATCATGCCGTTGCATCTCGACCCTCCCCCACCTCGGTCTTGTGAATACACACAAAAGTATTTACAAGATTAGGACCTCTAGGAGTCAGTGAACTCTAGGCCTTGGATTTTGGCAACATTTTCCCATTGCAACCGCCCCACTGTGGGCGTTTGGCCGCGTTGTCCTTGCATGGCGCTCTCCAGGATGAGCCTAATTTTACTACGTCTAGTTTGGGTTGTCTGGCCGGTTTAGTACCGGCAGGGGATTTCGCTATAATTCTCCGGCATACTAGACTCCGTCGTGTAGATTCATTGCCGAGTTCTCGTTGTGGATGTGGGAACGGCGGCAGGATTGCCTTGACATCGCCAGGCTTTTCAACGACCACATGAACGCCGCTTCCCGATCATCCGCTCTCGTGACTCTAATTAGAGACAATTAATTGGATTTGCGTTGGACTTGGGAGAGCCGCCGAATGTCGCAGGGAAGCTGCAATTAGTCGATGCCGGCAGCGGCAGCGGCAGCGACACAATTGAGACCTCCATTTAAATTCGCTCGTCAAGCGGTTTCGCTTCTGTCGCATTTGCCGGCAGCCTCCAAATCGCAACCCAGCCGTTGGTGCCGCCTGCCCTGGTCTGGTCTGGTCCGATCCGGTCTGGCCTGGTGTGGTCTGGTGTTGGACGCAGCTCGACGCGTCGCCGCCGATGCTCGGCCCACAAACATTGAAACGTTCTCAATGCGAGCTTCTTTCCAGGCGTTCTTGGGTTTTGCATCATTCTATATAATCTCACATCGGTGCACCTCAAGTCGCCGCTCGGGAGATTTCAATTATTTTTGCAAATCCATCAATTTCCACCGCAATAAAACCGAATTCGGTGCACACATTGTGGGTCGATGCTACTAGTTATGTGTTGAGAATTGTGTCATTGTCACTAATTTGAGGTGCCGTTTATGCTGCGAAGTGTGTCGATAAAACCGTACAAATGCCACCCCTCTTGGGCCCCGTGTCCAGCGTCGTCACGTCTCGAGGCTGCTCTGAGCCGACTCTGGCAATGCCTTGCATTTTCCTTATGCTTTTCCACATTTTGTGGTTTCTATTTCTGTGGCCAGTTGATGTCGCTCTTGTTGATGTTGGTGTCGCTGTTGGTGCTGTTGTCGTTCTTGTTGTTGCTGCTGCGCCACTGGTGTGTCCGCTAATCGAGAGCGCCTCGCATATCGCATTACGCCACAGTGGGCCCTCGATAAGAGTGATTTATGAAGGCCAGCCGTCCACCGGGAACTCGGCGCCCTGAATTTAGAACCTGGAGTCAGCGAGTTGGGAGGATCTGCCGTACATTCCCATCCACTCCGCCACGGCATCCGCTCCACAGTCCTCCACTTCAGATATCGTGGCATGGAGTTTCCCATGGAGTTTCCTTGGTTCCGAGGGACGACATTGTGACAGCTTTGTCTGCCTTTCTCAGTGTGTCCAGACAATTAAAACCCAACACCACCGATCGACCGACTGCGGGACAGACAAAGAGCCAGACAGACGGACGGCATTCAAGTGAATACCACGGACGACTATATCGGTGGGCGGCAGAAGCGCGGCGGCCGCACGTACGAACAGACGAACGACGCCCGGCACACGGGAGCACGCGGAGACGTTTGCACAACGAACTGGGCGGGACCGGAAGGAAGGAAGCGTTGGCTGTTCCGGTTCTGCGATGAAAATCGTGCTGCACACAATGGGCCACCAGGAGCAGTATCGATCTAAGGCCCGGCCACGACCACGACCACGAGCACGACCGTTGTGGAAATCAATTTCATTGCCACGGAGAAGTCCGTATATACCTGGGTCTGCATATATGTGTGCCATGTCTATGCCCTGAGTTGGTGGGAATTGGGGTTGGGTGTTCGAGCCCAGTTGTTTTCGCAAGCGGTTCCCAAATGAATTTACTCGCGAACTAATGAGATTTGCCGGGAAAATAAAAGCCAGGCATCTGTCGCCGACGGAGAAGAGAAGTGGGAGACGCGAGGAGAAGACGCCAGAAATTGGGGTAACGACTATGGCGACGATGGGAGTTGAGAGTTTCGGCGATGTTTTTCATAATTGAGTTGGGTTCGCAGCCAAAAGTTGGCCCAACTGTGGAGGCTCCGGGAAGACAATGGAAGCGAGGTTTGCGGCTGTCACAGGCTAAGGTCATGATGGCAGGCGAAATTGTTAGAAACGACGAACTTTTTCAAAAGAGTTTATTGATATATAAAAACCGCAAATAGAATTGTGTTTGAATGTCTTCCTTGTGGTCGAATTTCGTTTAGATTTTACATACTTTCTTGCCACCCGCTCGAAGACGCCGGGCTTTGCAGCGGGTTCAACAGCATCTCCATCGATCGCCCCACATCGCGTCTGTCTGCAGAGCCGGGCCAGTCGATGTCCGTCCGCCTCCGTCGACAGGGCCCACCCGGCTCCTTGTCTGTCTGCCTGTCTGTCGATACGTGGCATCCGAGGAGGCCTGGGGATCTCGCACTTCATCTGCCCCAGGTGTCTACGACATCTATGCATGCACGGATGATGTTTGTATATGTGCATGAATTGATCTCCAAGGTGTGAAGTGTCAAATCGCTTCATTCATTTATTCATTCACGCCAAAGAGGCGCGGATGAGAGGGAGGCAGAGGGTGGGGAGAGTGCGAAAGAGCCGGAGAAATTCAGGTTTTGATGTCAACATTTTTCTTGCAGCTCGGCTCTGGGATGGGATGCCGTCTCTGGCTGCCGGTCTGTCTGTCCGCCTCGGTGTCTTGATGGGTTTCGTTGTTTGTTTACTTCCGGTTGTATACAAAATTACAAACATTCTCGCTTGGAATGACTCTGTGTAATTTCCCTCGATGGAACCCCCAACCGCCATTGAATGGAGCAGCCCAGGAAGGTTCCTCCATTTGTTTGGCCATAAAACAAATGTCCTTTGATTGTCGCCATCCGTGCGCACACCCCGCATTGGGAGCTGCAACAGTTGCAGCATTAGAGCAATTACTTAATTGGACTTAATAACCGGCCAAACTCTATTTATTTGCCGATGGACGCAGGGACACCTCGGGGCTCGCGAGTATATAAACGAGGAGCAACGTCCTTTGGCCAACTCTTATTTTCCCCATTTACTACGGTATGCCAGCAAAGAGTATATCACCGATAACTACAATAATAACAACGAAAACAACAACAATAAGAACACTGAAACAACAACAACAACAATGAAAACACCAACAAACACAGCAGCAAAAACAACAAGTCGTTTAGTGTTTTTCTGCACGCAAGGCTTCCTATCGAGCAGAAAAAGGAACCACGATGTTTCCATTCAGGCATTTGGTTTCGTTAATAGACAACAACAACAACGAGAAGAAAATCTACAATCACAACAACAATAACAACCACAACAACGACGACAACAACAACACAAGCCACCTCGCCGACGTATGCACACGTCGTCGTCGTTGTCCTTGTTGCATTCTTCCATCAGCCGAGCCAAACGGACTCGGAGTCGCAGTCGGGTCGAGTGGCTGGAAAACAAAGGACGCGCCGAGAGGGTGTGGACGGGTTGGGCCCGAGGGTCGGGCGCACAAAGCCTACAACATCTGCACGGGCCCACTCGCACAGGGGTCGCTGCCTCGTTCTGGGCCCCTCGCTATTGAAATAAAACTTTTTATGTCAGCTTCAAGAACGGGCCCGCAAGGGAGGTGGAGCGCACGAGGGTGGGCGGCAAGGAGAGGGGTTCGGCTTGGGGTGCGGGGTTGGGGGTTCAGCGGGTGCATTTGAGGCAATTGGCGACGTGTCCACAACAGAAGCCGCCGCTGGCAGCCGGTGTTGCCAGTGGTAACCACCTGTGGCCGCGGTTGCAGGGCCGTCGTCATCGACGTTGTTGTTGCTGTTGTTGCTGCTGTTGCTGCTGTTGCTGCTTCCCCTTCCGTGGGGGTTCGCTGTGGGCCCAGGGCGAGGCCGAGTGCACTCCGAGCGGCGCCTTCATCGATCCCGACGCGCTTCGCCTGCTGCGTCTTCGCCTCGCCTCGCCTTCGCATTCAAGTTCAGGCCTATCGCCCTTCCTGCGGGGGGAGCCGCGTCCGTGTCCGTGGGCCGTTTGTTGACGCACCCTGCCAGGCGTCGTGTGGTTGATGATGTGGTTGTTGTTTGCGTTGTGGCTGAAAGGGAGCCTTGGTGTTCATAATTGATAAATCAGGCTCTCGCGCGACCCTGTGCGGACGTCTGTGGCTGTGGAGGGCGGTGGCGGCGGCCGAGCGGTTCCAGGCGGGAAATGCTAATTAAAGGCCCGCTGGTAATTAAAGCTAATTTGGCCGAATACGTGTTGGCAAGACGCGCGCCAAGACGCAGAAGGCCAAAACAAAAGATGACCAAAGTGCGATAGTTTTACTAAAAAGCATTAAGCATAGACATGATGGAATAAAAGCAAAAGAATTAGGAAAAAGTTTGGGGTTCGGGCGTGACATGAAGAAATAAAAACATCAGAAATATTCATGAAGATTAATTAAGAGTCATATGCGGCGAGGCGGGGCGGAGGCGGGGCGCGAGGGGTGCAATTTCAAGGTCCGCTGGATCGGGAAATCCAGAATAGATGGCTTGCGAGTCGCCAGACAAATATGGACGAGTCCATGAGCAGAGTCCACGAGCGGTGCTGCGAATCCGATGCGGGCCGATGTGCTCATAGCGATGACACTGCAGGCCACGCCCACCGCCCACCGCCCATCGATTCGTCGGCGGACCCAGGCGAGGCGAGGTTTTGGGCTGGCTTTTAGGGCCACGAGCTGAAATGAAGTCATTGTCGGTCGCGCGGCTGAGGCAACAATCGTCAAACGCTGTAAGCCACAACAACAACAATTAGCAACATTGGCAACTGGGTCGGTCGCTCGCTAATGGCTTCGCCTCCGACCGGCCGACCGACCGAGGCAACGTGTTCGGGGTAATAAAATCAGCGGAACTCGCAAAGAGGGAAATGGATGAAAATCGCGAAATAGGCAACGACGACGATGACGATGACGACGGCGAAGAACCCACCACAACAACAACAACAACAACGACGCGAACTCAGAACATCAGCAGCAAAAATAGACGTCGATCGGAAGATCGATGGAGGCAGAAACAGAATTATATAAGCTCGTGTCTACGCCTAGGAAGCGAAAACAAAGCATGATGCAATTCGCGAAATATTCCGAAAGTCCAACACTGGAATTTTTATGCGGAATAAACCAAGTTAATGACATCAACAACAAGAACAACAACAACAACAACAACAAGAACACCATAAGCAACAACATCGCCATAATCAGCAACATCGCCATGACGATAATCATTGTTATCATTAACGGCAACAATAACAACGACAAATCACTGTCTGCCTCGGCCGATTTGCCGATTTGTCGAGAGCCGATCGAGATCACGTCAAGAGCCGCGCGAGATCCATCTGGAGTTGAGATCTCAATAGGGGAGTCTCTGAAGCACGGATAGCGCTCATGTCAATAGCCAGACCCTCCTCGGGGCCCTCCTCGGGGCTCGGACCGAGATCCGTCCGTGCGACAACAGTGGTGGACGACAGTCGTTGGTGGCTGACGTCGAACTCGTGGTTCTTGTCGTCGTCCACGTCGGCGCCGCCGCCGTCGTCGTCGTCGTCGTCCGCGATATGCTAATTTCTGGCCCGGCGTCGACTGGTTTTGTTTGACCGGCCGATTAGAGTTGCTTCTGCCTTCTACTTGCGCCTCTGCCCAGCTGGCGACAACTTCCACTTCTACTTGCGTCCGTCCATCCGTCCGTCCGCGTGATCTCGGCCATTTCTTGTTCTCGATCCCCGGCCGGGAGTTGCTTTCGTCAGCCTCAGCCACGATCCGGCGTCGATTAATTGTCGTCGACAGCTTCGCGGCCACCACAGCGGTCTGGGCCACGGCTGCAATCACGGCACTGTTACCTAATTATCCCGCGTGTATTTGTGTAATTAATTACTTTTGCCATTTGTTCCCTCTTGTTTTTGTTCGTTGGTTGGTTTCTGTTATTTTAATTGTTACCGTCGTCGACGACTCCGCTCAATCGGTTGGGAACTTTTCGTGCCTCGTCGCCATTGTCTCTGGCCACATTTCGCCGATCGCTGCCGCTGCCGTTGCCGCTGCCGCTCTCGACCAGATCCGGCACTCGCAAGCCACGATTTACCGGCCAGAGAAAACAAAAGCATTCGCAACTTTGGCGAACATTTTGTTATTGTCGACAGGTAATAGGCAGGTTCCTTTGAGAGATTGTCGGACTGAAACTGCGAAATGTTGGGACTTTCGAGTGGTTTAGCAATTCCGTGGGCGGTGCGAGCAAGTTGGGCCTCCAGGTGTTGTTCGACTAGGTGTCGTTGTAAATCGCGGGGAAAAACAGCCATTAAGGAACCTCGTCGTTTTACACTTCGACGCCTGCGACTGCGACGATTAAAAAGCGATGACTTCAATCACTTGTTGTTCGCACTTCGAGCACTGTTTGTTGAATTTGTTCTGGCTGTTTTTGTGCTTGAATACAATGAATGAGGGAAACTTAATTTTTCCCCCAAAAAGGTAAACAAAATCAACCACAGCAGCAGCAGCAGCAGCAAGAAGAACAAGAACCACACAACAAAAGAAACTCCGTCACGTCCGACAGGTGGTCACAAGCGATTCATCCCCACATCCGCTCCATTGTTGTTGTTGTTCTGTGTTGTTGTTCTGTGTTGTTGTAGTAATTACACGAATGGCGTCTCTGATTAACGGGCACTAACCGAGCAACAATAACAACAATTGCCACCACCTCAACCTCCCCAACAATAGGCACTCTGAATGGCGACGAGAAGACCAAAAACAACAATAGCAACAGCAACAGCAACAACAACAACGAAAAAGAAACGATCTGGAAAATGCACGCGGCGGAAAATGAATGCGTCGGGTCGGCCCCGATCGGTTCGGTGCGGATCGGCTGGGGTCGGGTCGAGATACGCGATCGCCGGGTCGTCCGCGGGCGAGGGAGGAGAGTGAAGGGGAGACAGAAAGAGAGGGAGCGGGGGGGGGGGGGAGGGGGAAGGGGCGACTGGAAGACCTCTCAAGTGCAACATCTGCAGATACGCGGTCGCCACTTGAGATACTCGGCACCAGACACAGCCGCAGCCACAGATACTCGACGAAGTGCCAACTGGCGAGTGAGAGAGGGAGAGAGACAGAGAGAGAGAGAGTGAAGGAAACCATGAGGAGAAACAGAGAGAGAGAGAGGGAGAGGGAGTGGGGGAGAAAATGTGAGCGATTTTATTTTGGAGATTTTCTCCCGATTCTCTTCGTTCTTCGTCGTTTTCGTTCCACATTGTTGGGCGGACTCAGGGAGGGAGGGAGACCGTTTGCTGTTGTTGTTCTTACTGTTGTTGTTGTTATAGATCATAAATATTTATGAGTGCACAAAATGTATCCGACGGATGCGGATGTTCGCCACGGACGACGAAATCGTTTGCGAGGCCTCCTTCGAAACACATTTTTCCAGTTTCCGCTCCCTCGTTCTTCGCTTCTTTGATACATTTTTTATTTTGGTAAAAATCGTGTCGTCGACTCCTCGAAATTCCCTCGTAAATTAGGCTAACAATGTTTTGTTTTCGTTTTCGTTTTCGCTGCCTCGTCACTTTGACGTCCCGCCTCGGTTACGCCTGATCGCACGCTCTTGTTGTTGTGGCAGTTCTTTTTGCTGTTGTTGCTGTTCCATGTCGCTCCTCATGTTTACCAGCTGTCCATCATCGGCCGCGGCCAAACAACACGAGGCGCCATCTGCGATCGCCGAGGCTCCGACCGGGTTCCTCGCGAGGCCCCCTGGGAAGCGGGCGAGGCAGCGGGAGTCCGCCGAGAGCCTTCGGCCGGTTCCACTCTCGGGACGGGAGTCAGTGGGACGCCTCAAGCGAGCCCTCGAAGCAGGAGCCTCCCTAGTGAAGCCCCCAGTCTCGGACTCGCCCCCGTTGCCCATTCGGGACGGTGTCCGGCATCAAAGGACGCCAGGGACGGGGAGCCAACTCCCGCAAACTTGACCCGGAACCAGGGAACAACAACAACTGGGAAGCACGACGCCAGGAGCAGCACAGAAGCCTCGGCGAGTCAACAGTTTAGTGGCAACAACAGCAGTCCTCACAACAATAGCAACAGCAACGAAAGCACAGACAGCAGCTACAGCGGAATTAGCGTTAACAACAAATTACGTATTACAACGAGCTCCTCTTCTCCTTCTCCTTCTCCTTCTTCTCGATCTCGCCCTCGACAGCCTCCTGCCTGGTAATGAATGGGCGGCGGCAGCTCCAGGTGCCTTCGATGCTAGTTAGCGGCATGTCGTCATTGTTGTTGTCATCGCTGTTGTTGTTGGTGTTGTTGTTCTCACTTGCTCGTTCGCCAGTTGTTTTTTTCGATTGTTGTTGTGCTGTGAATTGGCACAAAGTGCTTAAATGAATGTTTGGCATGAACCAACAATTAACCTGCGCTTAATTGCGAGTTGTCGTTGTTCGTTTTGTTGTTGGTGTTGTTGTTAGCTATTGTGTTTTTCTCCCCACACAATGGTTTGTTCTGTGTTCGACTGTTTGGGCTTCGCACTTGAACCTCCCCAGCCCCACCCACCGGCCACCGACCACCGACCACCGGCGCCTTCGACCGTCGCCCACCTTCGCCGCGATCCTCACACGCGACCGTCCCAGCTCCACCCGCACGGCCTCGCCGCCCTCATCCTCCTCTCCTCCTCCTCTCGGCCGCCCGACACGTGAGCTCGAGTGCGTCTTCCGTTGCCAGAGCCGCCGTCGTCGAGTTGTCGGCAGGGTTTTGTGGTATTGATTTTGCGATAATTGCTGGTGGCTTGGCCGGAAACCGGCGGACTTAAGCTCATTACGTGCGATGCGGTAACGATTTCAGCAGAGGAACCTCTGCGCACGCCTCTGGTGCTGGGGATTCCCAGTCGATCTGGCCCATTTTAGCCATGGCAAGGGAGGACTACTTCCGGATTATTTCAGCTCTCCCTCAACTTCCCTCGCCGGCCCTTGTCGTTCTTCCACCTGTCGTTGCTTCGGCTGTCGGGCGAGATTAATTGAATTAAGCTCAAGAGCCATGGGAAGAATCGCAAGGCCGCGATCGCCTCTGTGGGTCTGCGGGTGTGGGTGTCGACCTTGTCTGTTCCTCCTCACACACGGCGCCTCCCCACGCGGTCCCTCCCCACGCCCTCCCCCCGCGCCCACCTCTCGCCGCACTTGGCCCGGGGCCAAACGTTTGGAGAACTCGACATCAGAAGTGTGCGAACGACTTGTGCAGAGAACAACAGAAACAGAGAGAGAGCGAGGGAGAGAGAGCGAGGGGAGGGCGCTGCGAGTGCAACGAGAAAAAGGCGGCAAATCACGGAGATTATTAATTGCTTCCCCGTCTCGCCCAAGCGGGCCCGAGCGGCCCAGATTCTGCATCTGTTGTGATGTTGCATAATTTGTGAATTTTCCAAAAATATTCCCAACGCCTCTGCCACTGGCGAAATCCACATGAATTCTCTCCATGCATGCATCATTGTTTACACAATAGTTCGTAGTATTTTCCCGAGATTGAAATTTGATTAACACACATTTGTTCTCTTGGATTTTTTCCTGTTCGCATGAGTAACTTTGGTAATTTAATCGGGATATACTTCTGAGCACTTCTGGCTTCGCCCTCGTACACACGCCCGACTCCCAGTTGGAGGCGTCTCAAGGATGCTCCAGTTGCTAATTTCGCACTCGACGACACGGGCGTGCGTCGGGGAAAAAAGGAAAGGCCACAAGTTATTTTATGCCGACAAATTTGTCGTCTCATCGTCGCCTTTGAGCGCGCAATGTGTGATTTTCCTCCCTCGTCAAAGTCAACCACGCCTCCTCCGCCCACTGCTGTCGCCTCTGTCGGAGTCCTGCTCGCCAAGGACGTTTTTTAATACGCGAACTCGAACCATCTGCGCTGCGAAGTGGAAGCTGCTGAGGCTGGAGTAACGAGGGAATCTATTCTCGGGCTCGTGGACCTTGACGCGAGGACATCGTCAAGGGGAGTCGTTTTTGAACACATTCAGGGCGAGAACCTAATTAAAGCAATTAGTGTGAGTTCGCCCTACTCTGCAGAGGTTCGATACAAGCTCGTCCTTCCTCTCTTTCTTCCTTCCAAGCTCTGGCGACGCTGCCGCCAAAGGCAACAATTCCCGAGTGATGTAATTTTTAAACTGATTTCGTCGAGTTGGCTCATTGCAGTGGGCGAGAGCGGGGTGTGGGCCGAGAGAGGGAGAGGGAGAGGTGGCAGCACTTACTCGCTGTTATGAGCACTTCCAGTGCTGCCAACAGGGTGCAAAAGGCGTCTCCTCCACGACCCACGGGCTCGAGTGAAGATCGCGTTAAGTGGCGTCGCGGTGCAGCCACTGGGAAGCGAGGGTGAGCGCGGAGAGACTTGCGACGTGGACCGGCCAGCGATGGGGAAATGGAGAGGATGAGGGAGGGAAGAAAGGCGAATTCCTGAGGAAGTTCATTCGAGCAAATTTCGAACGCCGCAGAGTTTTCCTAAAACATTTAGATTTGCGAAGTCTGCTTGAACACGAATTACACGCTTCGCTTACTGCGCTGACCTCATCCGACCGATCAAGTAAACTATTTATATCGATATATTCATCGGCAGCGGCAGCGGCATCGACATCGACGAAACACAAAACGATTCGAGTTTTGCGCGAAACTGCAAGCATTTCGTGGAATTTCCACAAAGCACATCAAGACAAAACAAAACGAAACTAACGAATGGCGAAAAAAGCCATAGAAAGCCATTTGCGAACCCATGACGTTTACTCGTTACAGTCGAGCGCTACTCGATCACTGGATTTACATGCAAATGACTGCGGCAACAGCAACAACAACAACAACAACCACCATTGTTCTACTGACTGAGTTGCCGGTGAATGTCTCTGGGCTGGGCTCCATTCAAAACGGTTCTGTTTGTCTTCGATATTCATCCGATGCCGTGTGTGGTCGTCGGTGGCCGCCGACGCCGAGCCGTTGTAACGATTAATTGCAGCGGCTCGCATGCCACGAGTCCATTGATCTCGACCGCCCGCACAGTGGCGGGTGGACGGGGAGTCGTTGCTTCATAACGTGCGGTGGCGATGGGGCCATCGGGTCGGGTTTCCATCGATCTCTCGATTGCACACCTTCGTGATGTTCGCGGAGACGACTGACATCACTGTCCACGAACAATTTAATTACCCTCACTCACATTTTCCCTCTCCCTCTCATTTGCAGGGCCCGAACCGAACGGCGATCCAGCAACTGAACCGACTGATTTTCTCCACTCTTAGCTAGAACCAACCAAATTTATATACACCGTCAAGGCGACCGCCGGAGACCTCTGGAGACTCTTTTGTCCCGGAAGCAGCTGGTTAGAGGAACCAAGGACCAAGGACCAAGAAACCGAGAAACCCAACACAACCGAACGAACGAGCGGACCAAGAGCAGCCTTCTGAGCGCCGAGAGTGGGACCGGAAGCGGCAGCGGACGTGGACGTGGAAGCGCGAGGGATGCAGCGCTGCCCCTACATCCATGAGATGCGAGAACGCCTCCTCCACGAACAGCCCAACGCCCAACGCGAATCGCTAGCCCTCGAGCAGATGGAGCGGGCCAACCTGCTCGACAACCGGCACTCGGCCGCTGAATCGAATCAGGTCGGCACAGTGGTCAAGGTAGGGGCCCAACCGATACTCGTACCAAGGATCTCGCTCCGCCTGTAACCAACTGTTGTTCATACATAGAAGCCTATTTAATATTAACTCTATTTGTTCTCTTGCATTCTCTACATAGTCGTTTCGTTTTAGCCAAGTTTTTTCGAATTTACTTTACCTCCGATCAAAGTTCAATCGCTTTCTGCGAGTTCTGTTTGGTTTTCCTTCTTTCTGTTGTGTCGTTGAGCGCGGCGAATCGAATCGAATGTGAAAAATTATTATGAAATCCTTGCACGAGTATGATTGCCCTTTACCATTGACCTTTTATACATACAAATATACCTATTATATATATATATATCTATTTACATATTATCATTGTTTGTTCATTCATCGACTCATTGTAAAATTCATCTAAAATGTGTTGTTCCCTTTGAGAATTTTGTTTTGATCTCGTTTTGAACACGATTTGCGATTCCTTTTGATTGTTTTCAATAAATTGGCCATCAAGACAACCATCATAATTTTTCAGACACCGAAAATCATCTGCAAAATCTATTATCTCCTTGTTTCCCCACACACAGCCTAATTTATCTTCAGACCGGTTTCCAATTTGATCAAGAAGTCATGCAAATTTGCTCTAAAATTTGTTTAATTTATTAATATAAAAAACTAAGTCTCAAAAATCTTTTATTTTTACTCACAGTATTTCGAAAAATATGTAGATAAAATACGAATTATTCTTCGTTCTCTTTTCGCCTTGAGATTTTTCGTAAACCAATCAAATAGAAATTTTATTTCACTTTTATTGCCATAAATTACTTTGTCCACTTGTGCTACGCCAACGCACGAGCCACCAAAGGCCCACTGTACCATATTCCCAATCCCTATGTGCAGCTTGCTTTCCGAGTTCCTCACCTTCACGTGTGTATTTTGCTCCACTGTACTGTATACTAATCGTAGGTTGATCACTTCGCCGGACTTTGATCAGTCGATCGAGGAGTCCAACGATCGCATATAAGTGTATGAGAGGAAAGCAACGATGATTTCCACTTAGACCGAAATTATGCGGATCGTAAATTTCCCCAAAAAATACAGTCCATAAACATAAACAATAGGAATATTTATTCATTGCATGCCTGCGATGCCAATTTATTGAAAACAGTTGCTGGAGTCTCTCGAAGACGAATGCAAACATAAATACGATTGAAATTTTCGAAAATATTTTAATACCTCGCCAGCCAGCCATATAGACTAATAAATAATCTTCTTTGAACCTTCCCGGCGCGTCCGCTGTGGCCCCCGATCTCGTTCATCCATCCATCAACGGCGCGGACACGCAACATGTGAATTTTGTGAAATTTCAAAATTAGCTCCACGCCGACGGATACCACACGAGTCCGGCGCACCAGCGAACCCCGCTGGTGCCGCGCGACCTCGGCGAGGACTTCAATTTGGACTTCGACGACGACTTCCCAATCGATGCCAAGCGACCTAAAAACGCGAAGTGAGTCCATCTTTTCCATATTACTCTGCACTATATTGTACCATATGTATCTTGATATCTCCTTACATTATTCTATGCTATATTAAGAGTGAAAACAATCAGTAAATAATCCACTGACGCAAGCTAGTGAAACATTTTGATTAATGCCATCTTTTCCTCCTTTGGTTGAATATATTTTTGTGTTCCAGCTTCCGATTCCGTTCCGATTCCACGTCGTCCCTCTGCGTTCGCTAACAATAGTTTGCTACCGAATTCATCCTCTGTTTCGTGCTTCATTGTGTTCCGTGTTCCGTTTTTCAATCATCTGATTTTAACGAAATTCTTTAAACAATTCAATCTTTTGATTTAATGAAGTTTTAAATAATTTTATCTGTTTAATTGGTATTTATGTACGTGGATTGAGTGATTGATTTAGTGATGAGGTTTTTAAATTCCGTAAATGCTAACTGAATTAGCAACGAATCAGGAATTAATTGATGAAAAGCCAACCATTAGGCGAGAATGAATAATGAATCGAATTACGTATAATAATAAATAAGTGTAAATATTCATAAAAAGCAAAGAAAGTGACTTAAAAATCAATCGATCGAAAAACAATCAAAACTTATTGACTAAGTGAATGTTTTAATTTGAATAGAAACAATTTTCCTTGCGTTCAGTTACTAGAATTGATTTTTTATTTTATGTGTGAAAATTCAAGCAATAAACACGATTTCTTTTCTTTTTTATTGCATTTTGTCGTGATTTGCGATCGAAAGAAACCATTCCAGCAACGAACTGGAGACAGATTCGACGCCAACATTCAAAAGGTTGGACCTGGTTACATTTTGCTTACTTTCCTATGGTTTTAGCAGTGATTTCCCTAATTTTAGCCATTTTGCATTTTAGCCCCCGATCCCCGATATGTTTAACAAAATTTAGCTTTTTGAGAAAACGTTAAATACATATACATAAATTCCCCTTTTCGAACTATGATTTGTGATTTGTTTGTTTTTTATATACTCCGATATGTGTGTTTGTAGATTGGTTCGATCTTGTTGGCCTCGGCTTTGGTTTTAGTAAAATGTAAATGTGTTTTGTTCTCGGCATGATTTTCCAACTCGCATCTAACCAACTGCAATAACTAGTAGATTAGAATACTATATTACTCTACTATATTACTCCAACTTGCACTTTGACTGCAGATTAGTTTGAGTTCCGCACAAGATTCGTAGATTTCTGCACCTTCTGCACTTCTAACATTTCAGTTTCTTTAAGCAGCTCTCGAATACTTTCCTCGGGGCCTCGTCCTTATTTCTATTCTTAGCTGGGCCAGGTCCGCTTTCGTCCAGTTCCCGTCCATAGTCCAGACGATCTCTGGCTTCGTCCCTCCATCCCCTGGTGTTCGACTGGATATTGATTTTGTGCTCGCGGTCCGGCTGGCTTTTGCGATATCGCGATGTCACTGGGTCGACTGACAGCGAGACTGACGGGTCGGGAAGGGACCGATGGTCGACGGCATCCGCTACATGGCCGATTATTCCCAGTTCCATCCAACATGACTTCAATAGAATCGGCCACAAATATAATTTTACATTTCCCTCATCTCCGATAAACGTATTCGTCTGATGAATCTTTCAATCCTCTGCATACAAGTTAACGTATTTTCCACTGCGCGAATATGTGGGCGAATTCTTACGGATAAATGGCTCGGGTACACAGAGTTATTCCTCCGATTTCTCCCAGTGCACAAAGGATGCCCGATGCATTCCGGCGCTCACGAGCTCCACGTGCCGGCATCAGCCGGGGATTATTGTGTCAACGACCGCTAAAACTTTCGACTGGCGCAAAAACTCCAAAATCTACTATTTTCCTCAGGCACGAGACCGCGGCTCCAGGCTCCGACCCGAGCGCCCCGGCCCTACGACCCCTAACTTGGGCGGGGGGAGGCGCCAAGAGGAGCCGAAGCTCCGGGAAATGAAGCGTCGCCAGATGCGGCTCCCGCAGCCGCTCCTTGGGCGCCCTGCGTGTGCCTGGCGAAGTTTGTCTGGTTCATCGGTTCGTCTGCTCCCTCTGTTCTCTGTGTAATGGTGTCGCTGTGTTGCTGTCTCCGTGGGTTGGTGTCTGTGTGTTGGTGTCCCTGTGTACGTGTCTCCGTGTCTGTGTGTCTCTGGATCCTGCTGCTCTTCCTGACTTGCATTTTAATTTCTGAAAATCAATGACGTCGTCAATAATGAACACACTACAGGAGTAGAAGCCAGAGGAAAGAGAGATAGGGAGAGAGAGGAAAATGAAGCGCAGACAAAGGAGCCCAAGGAGCGACGTTTGATTTCCAATCAACGGCACAGTTCCGCCAGGACAGCATTTTAGGAATTTGTCCTTTGTGTTTTTTCGCTTGACTCTCGACCTACGAACGCCGAAGGAACTGAAGTCGCAGGCTGTGCTTTTGATCGAGTTCGCGTCGGCGTCAGGGATGGGTTGGGGTGTGAAGAGGAGTGCCAGGGAGTCCCCTACCTTAAGCCCGGCGATTTCCCTCCGCCACCCGGGCCGCGCGGAAGTCTTAGGGCCACCGACCACACCTCGAGCCCTGCGATTAGCGGGTCTGCAGTGACGAAGGAGGCCTGGCTGGCCGGGTCTCCGAGGGCGACGGCCGTCATCGCCGGGCGCGAAGGGAGGCGACCAGGAAACGTCATCGCGTCGGCCGGCGTTTTGTTTATTTATTTGCGGGCCTCGAGCACGAATTGCGTGCTTCACGTGACGCCGGCCGAGCGTCATCGCGTACAGCGCAGTGCGTGACGTGCGACTAATTTGCGATAGCGACAGTCGACGGCGGGTGGTCGCAGAGCTGCAGCCGTGGGTGCGGGGGTGGGGTGAAGGGCGAGGTTGGGCCGTCCTCAGGGTGCGTCGCAAGGACTCCCTCGAGCCGGTTCTGCTTCGTTCCCGGGCAATCGGGCGATAAGGACGAGCCCAGGCTTGATGCGCATTGATTTTTCTAAATTTACCCCCGATTCCCCAAAAGACCACACGTCAGTCGGTCGTCCTCTCCCACGGAGTCCCCAACACGCACATCCTTGTGGTCCCCGAGCACCCGACTTTAATTCGAGATGAAAAGGAAGTTCGCCCGATAAAAATAGGCATTTTTCACAGCGTCCACTCCGCCCACTGGTTGTCCTTTGCCTCAGACAATACGGGGGTGGGTCGGTGGGTCGTCGTCGGCGATCTGGCCGCAAGCAATAACAACAACAGCGAGGATAACAAAGCCAAAAACAAGGGCTCTTGAATCCGCAGAAATCACCCACCACCAATTCGTCCATCCAGCCGGCCATCCATCCATCCTTGCGTCTGTCTCTCCGTCCAACCCTGCCTGGTTCGTGCTCGCTGCGACGTCACTCGTTCGGCTCCCGCTCCAACATCGAACCCTACTACGTCGCAACCTGGAGGACCGGGAGTCAAATTGCGACGTACACAGGACCAGGATTATGTTGTCGTTGTTGTCGTCGTTGTTGTTGCTGTTGTGTTCGAGTGGCGCAGCAGGGCCGACGTCGTTGGCCGCGACGCAGTTCGTGAAATACGTGATGGCGAAAGTTCGTATCAAAACAAGCGGCCGAAGGAGAGACGGCGACCAGACCGCCGGGGGAGGACATGCGAAAATGCGGGAAATGGCAGAGCGGAAAAACAACAGAAAAACGTAAACATTGAGTATGCGAAGAGACGCGACAGAGGGAGGGCGAGAGAGAGAGAGAGAGAGAGAGGAAACCTCGCCACTGTGGTGAATTCCCTCTGGGGGTAGAGAAAGGGAAGGACGAGAGAGAGCGAGCCAGGGGGTGTGAGGAGGAAGAGCGATTTCCACCACGGACTCTCCTCAGGAGAGGGGAATTCAAAACAGAGGAAGAGGATGTAAATCGACATAAGAGGAAAGTAAATGCGGGATATTAAAAGATTTCAATTGAAGGATTGTAGGCCAGAGAATGGATCACGCAATGGATTAGAATTGGAATGTGAAATGGATTATCAAATAAATTTTGCAGTGAGTTATAGATTATATTGCAAGAAGTGAAAATGTAAATTCGATGGGAGAACCTGGTCTACTGATCCTTCCGTTCAGAGGACTAATTCTACCAAGGACTTCGAAACCGCCTGCCTCATGAACCCAATGTTCCACTACTATTTGCACTCCGCTCTCGGTGCCAAAATATTCCGGAAATGGGATCAACCTGTCATGGAGACTACGCTTTCTTGTTTTAACGGCGGAATAGAAATGCGAAAACACGGGCTTGTCCTACTTTTTCGGGAACTACAACAACTGGCAGGAGCACAACAAAGTCCACTTGGAAATTTCCCCTCGGCGAAAGCGAAAACTGCGCAGCGCGTCCGCCAATGGCGGCCGCTGCTCCACAACGCGGTCCACACGATCCACCCGGTCCACACGCGCCGCACACGGGCCGCACTCGGCAATCGGGACTCGACACTCGGGCAGGGGCGACGCCGAAGTGCGCCGAATCGACGCAGCCACAGCATCCCGCGGACTCGCAGGACCCGAGTCCAATACAGAATCCTTGCGAGGAAATTTTCGCAGCTCTCGCATTCAGTTGTAGTTGGATAGGATTTCGTCGCAGACGGCGAGGTCGGCGATTGTGATTGTGTTTAACGGATGGTCAAAGTCAAAGTATGCAAGAGTGGCCTGCAGAATAAAAATAATTCAACAATCCTCACCCGCAACTGGACTCGGTGCAATTCGATCGAAATACTCGAGCGTCGTCGGAACTTGTGAAGAAGATTAATTGAAATTAATTAGCGAAAAGAGTTTTTGAAATTTTAAAAAAACAAATCCGCTCGAAGAAAATTTGCGCAAATTTTGTGTATTGCTCGGAGGGCGAAAAAAGAGAGCCTCTCGTAGCTGTATTCTGTGGAATCGAATCGCAAGCCACTCTCAAGGACTCGGCTCGGTCTCGGACTCGGACTCGAAGTCGAAGGCGCCACGAACAGCTCGAGTCTCGCCCGAGCGCGAGTCCGAGCCAGGATTATTTTAATTGCCGCAAATTTTCATCTGCCTCGTCGTGCCTCGACTCGCGTTGCTCCGGAAACGGATGCGGATGCGGATCCCCCGCCGTGCTTCCGCTCATCAGGGAGCGCCGTTAATTTTTTACAGCTTCATCTTCGAGTTCATCTCCTCCTCCTCCTCCTCCGCTGCTCTTCTCTATAATCTTTTTCCCTCCACCCGCCTCGATGTAGTTCGTCGTCCACTCGTCCCTCGAGACGACTCGCTTTCATTGCTAATGTGGAAATCGCTCGGCCTCCGCGGGACGCCGCACCCACCCCGGCCTCGCCGTGGACCAGGTGCCTCTCCCTCCCTCTCTCTCTCTCTCTCTCTCTCTCGCTCACGCACCCACCGTGTGAGGCTGCCTCCCCCGTCAGAGGCAGCGTTGCCACAGCTGCCCGCCGCCAGATTCGCTCAGGTTCTCACGATTGGTTCCACGAATTCGCTCGCTCGGAGGTCACTAGGTCGGCCCGGGCCGATTTCCTCGCCGGATTTCACTACGCTTCCTTGTCCTTGTCCACCAGCCGTCATT
Organism: Coelopa pilipes; assembly: GCA_947389925.1. Classification (NCBI taxonomy): domain Eukaryota; kingdom Metazoa; phylum Arthropoda; class Insecta; order Diptera; family Coelopidae; genus Coelopa; species Coelopa pilipes. The sequence continues at coordinate 26,838,978 of OX376700.1, read as the reverse complement.
TTCCACTCCCCGCCTCTGTTGTTCCTCTTGTTGTTGTTGTTGTTGTTGGTGTCCACTACTCGCCGTAGTTTCCGACTCCCTACGCGACTCCCTCCTTCCACCCCGCTTCCCGCCTGCCTAGACGCGATTTCTACGGGTTTAATCGTGTGTCCTCCTCATATTTCCTGGAGTTCTCTCGTAATCCCCGTCCAGGGCGCGAGGGGCCTCCATGGTTGCCTACTCCTCGTAGTCGCTCTAGCAGTGGCTGTTGTTGTTGGTGTCGTTGGCATTGTCGTCCGTGTTGACTGGTGATGGCGTGGAGTGCGTGTTTGGCTGGGGTCCTTTTTCGAAGTGTGTATTCGCCGTTTCGAGTGTTTCGCCTCCCCAACTCCAACCCCCACCCGGCCGCGACTCACGGCACTTCTTTCCATGCCTTTGTTGTGTTGCAAATTCGTGTTATTGTTTGTATATTTCACGCTTCTTGCGAGTCTCCGTCGCTCCGCCTCCCTCCCGGACGAGCGACAACGAGAGTCCGCCCTCGCCTCCTCCTCCACTTCAACAGCTCGCGGGCGCCCTCGTTCGCCTGGGTGTGTGGGCGTGTGCCCTGTTTGGTCTGTGTATATGTGCGCCCCGCCCCACTTTCGACTGCAACGGAGCCCATTCGATTCTTCCGATGGCTTCCGACTTCGGGGTACAAAGCGAGAGTTCGACGGCACCCAACCTGATTGACTTGTGGCCAGAGGAGCTGCAGGCTTTGACATGATTCTCTCACACTTCAATAGAATCAACTCCAATCAGCTCCAAATGAAAACCCTGCGCTCTCTTCCATCTCGTTCCCATTCCTTCCATCTTAATTGATATTGTTTCGTTAGTCGCTGGCCTTTGTCGCGATCTTCCACTGGCCGACATTCCACAAAAGGACCCCGGACCAATTTACACCACTATGCAGCGAGTCCTTTGTTGCTCCACTATCTTCACCCTCCTCTCTCCCTCTCTCTCTCTCTCTCGCGCGCGCTCTCGTTCTCTGTCTCAATCCAGGTCGCCGCTCCCCGGGTTGCAAATGAACTAATTAAGGCAAATACAATTTAACCCTCGACTTCACTGATTCGATATGCAAATCTGTTGGTTCGACTTGGCGCCTGTCGGCGAGTCCTGGTGGAATAAATTCCAAATGCTCAGTTGGCACAGTTCCATGGCTCGAATACATCCGGGAAAACAGAGAGAGCGATCTAGAGAGAGAGAGAGAGAGAGAGAGAGGCCGAGCAAGGTGCTGTTGATGGAGTTCGTGGCTCGACAAAGGGACTCGACGAGAAACTGTTGGTGTTGTTTTCAACCAGGGGGAGCCGGGGGAATGTCGAGGAGGAGGAAGGACGAGTAGGGGAGGTTTGAGCAGGAGGTTGAATAGGGATGGATGGTGGATGGTGGATGGATGGTTCTAGGAGGTCGGAGCTTTGCGCCGCAGGGGAAGCGGCCGCTGAAGGAGCGAGCGGGGGGACGGGCCGAGCGAGCTTTGCGTCGAGCCAACGGAGTCGAGGCAACGGCGTCGCGGCAACGGCGCCGAGTGTGGAACGCGAGTTTGGCTCCGCCGAAGATCGGCTGGCGAGAAGGCGACACCAACTAAGCGTTGAATCCCCGTTGCAGTCGTGAGCGTGACAACGAAACCCGATAGTTTCAAAGTTTCAACGACTCGACAAGTCGAGAAATCGCAAACCCAAACATCAAATGAAATCAATTTAAAACATGTGAATTTTGTGCTAAAAAAATATTTATACATAACAAATAGTTCGATTCGGCACCAGTTGTGATTGACGTGAACGCACGAGACTAGAGAGAAATAAACGAGATAAAAGACGCGATTTCGATAAAAACACACGAGTGAGATAATCGCAGAGAGAGACAGACAGATTCAGCATGGGTGGCGGTGAAGTCAAAGTCGCTACCGTGGACGTCGAGAGCGGCGACAATATGGCAACGCTGCCCGTCTCGCGGTCCCACACCGCCGGCAGCAACGACAGCGCCGAGAAGAACAACGCGGCCAACAAGGAGATGGAGCTCAAGAACGTGATGCCGCAGCCGCTGCAAAGGTTTGGATCCAGCCTGCCTCTCTCTCTCTCTCTCTCCGTCCGTCCATCCGTCCGTCCGTCCGTCGCCGAGATTGCGGCATGGGTCGGATGCCAAAGTGTGCGAGCTTTCGAGACTTGCGGCTCCTCGACACACACGTGTCTTTCGTTGTGAGTTTCCCAGGAAATCGAGTGATTTTCCCACGACGCCTGGAAGAGACCGATTGCGAGTGGCTACGAGTTGCATCAAATTAATCCCGACTGGCCGTGCGTGTCGCCGTTAATTTGCCAAACGACTCCGGCCGGTCGGAGCCGGGAGGTAAATCCAGAGTTTCATGGAGCTAAAAATAGACGGCCGCGTGAAGGCGAGCGAATGCAAGTGAATGTGTATGGGTTCACCTGCACACATAAATAAATCGGAAAATCAACGCCAGTCCGACGTCGAAGGCGCTGCGACGTCGAGTGGGGTTGGGTCGGTTCGACGGGTCCCGCAACAAAATGGCGCTGCTGCAATGGCGGACGCGTTGGCGTAGGTCGCTCCGTTGCTCATCGGCAGGTAAACAAGTCGAAGGCTACACCGAGCAGCCGCGTCCAGTCGCAGTCAGCGCGCCTCGGGTTTCGCTCAGTGCGCTCGACGTCGTCCTTCGTCCTTCCCCCGGCCGAGGGCTGCTCATCAAACGAACTCAAGCCCGAACTCGAACACACAGACGTGGCTCGAGGACTCGTCCGCCCTGTGGCTCGTCGATGTTGACACGACTCGACTGCTTTGGCCTGCAAATACGTTATTTTCCTCCTCTGGCCTCGTTTGATTCGATTTGCGAAAACATGTTGCGATTTGGTTTTCGCAGCTTCCCCTCGCTCTGCCTGCTTCGGCCCGGTTTGCTTGACTGCCTGTGCTTGCTCGTGCCGAAAGGATCGGGGTCGACAGCTTGGGCCGAGCGCTTTTAGCCAGCTTCCCTCATTTGCATTCGCCGAGTGTTTTCCGTTGGCTGCGATACATCGAAAGGATATCTGTGATGTTGGTCCTTTTTATTTTGATATTTGCTCTTGCTTTGCCGAGTCGTAGTCGGGTTTTTGCGAATGTTTTTCGAAGAAAGGCTTTTAATCTGACTTTGAGTTTAAATTTGGCTTGCTTTTCGTGCGAGACTTCCTGTACCTCTCCTGTACCATCCGCATATTAGCGAACCCAGTTGTACTCGTAGCGTATCGTATCGTATCGTTAAGTACCCCAAGTATCTGTACAAAGCGCTTCGCCCGCCTCCCCGCCTCAACCTCAGCCTCAGCCCCGGCCGCTGCCAGTAGCTGGTGCCCTACCTCCTAACCTCAGCATAGCATCCTTTCTGAACACACCCCCCTGTCTCTCTCTCCCCCTCTCTCTGTCCAGCCTTCTCTCTATCTCCTCCCGCCTCTCGCACTCTGTGTACCCAACCTGGCTACTGCTGCTCGTACACTGTAAAAAACCAAACTACTCTTTGCTAGCTCGTTGCTCCGTTTTGTGATCCGTGTGTTTTTGCCTACATACCGTATACATGCATACTATTTCTTGTACTTGAAACTAATTCTCTTCTAGGGTTTGTTATTCCTTAAAACCAAATCCAAATAATCGCAGTTTTCTACCAGCACGAATAACCGTACACGGAACCTACCGAACTAATCCAATAACAGGACCCATTGAGTTATGGTAATGATGACAACGATACTGATTCACCCGATTCTTCCACCCCGCCAGTCCGCCCTGCCTTTCCAGTCGGTGCTAGGTCCCATCGAGGTATTGTGGGGATTTGCCAGCAACAACATGTGCCAAGTTGTGCTGTTGCCTTGTCGCAACGGCCTTCGCAACAGTCAAGAGCCGTGGCAAAGCCCTGGAAGAACTCGCTGGAGGAGTCCTCTAATCCTCTCTCTCGGTTTCTCGGTTCGGCCGGCTCCTGTAAAGCGCTGTTGGCACGAAATTAGCCAGCTCACATGTGTGTGTGTGTGTGTGCGCCAGCTTACATGTATTGTCGTAGTCTCCACTTTGCATGTGGCTTCGATTGGCCGGGTGCGTGGGCGGCCAAGAGCCATTTAGTGCGGCGTTGTCGGCGTTGCCAGCCGTTGGGAAATTGTGGTCGCGGCCGTAGGCGAGAACTTTTCGCGTCGCCCCCGTTACTGGCGGCAACCAGACCAGCAGCGAACACGCGGCAGCTGCTGCCCCGAAATCAGCTTACACCATCAAAATATAAACAATTTATTTTTAAACTGAGGACTTTTTCTTGTTGTTCTTAGTTCATAGTTTTCATTTTGTTCTTCTTGGTGTTATTTTATTCTCTTGCTCCGTGTTTTATTTACTTATTTACTTTGATGGCTTTTGCTTTAGTTTTGGGTTTAGTTTTCGGTTCGCGAAACGGGCCGCCTTCGCCCTCAGTTGAGTTTGTCACGTTCGGGGCATCGCGTGGCGCTTGAGTTCCGATCGCAGGCCTCTTCGCGACCGACCGACGAGATGTGAGCGGCTAATTCTATTTCCAGAGTGGTGGTTTGTGAATCGTTGGGAGTCGTGAACGGCACAAGTTGGGGATCGAGAGCATGAATAAGCACCAGCACTAACTGGGAGTTTCTGTGTTTCCGTGGTCCCTTCTGGGCAGTCCCTCGGCCCCAAACCACGGGTCGGTCGTAGTTGTCGATCACGCCCTGGCCGCATCGCCTGCATCCCAGCACAATCGCCACGGCACCCCGCACTCAGCCCTGCCTCCCGGAGCCTCCGCCACCACTGTCTGCACTGTATGGTTTCCCGATCGAACTAACACCGCGGCCTAGGGCTCGGGCTGTGACCCTGAGTAGCTGACCGATTTTCACCCCGCCCCTCGCATCCCCCTCCCTCTAAATACCCTCTAAATACACGCACACTGAAAACTGAAGCTGAAGCTGAAGCTGATCTAACGTTGTCTGTCGCATTTCTGAATTTTCCTTACAGGACCTCGCTGTTCATCGTGACCAGCCTGGTGTACGCGATCATCCTGATCGTGGTGTGCATCGCGTACGTGATCAGCGACGTGACCACGCACCGCCTGCCCGTCATCTACTACGAGTCGTTCTTCACGTACTTGTACGGCGCCAGCATCCTCTTCCTGTTGTACGTCTTCTGCTTCCTGCTGCAGGGTGAGGGGCCACTGATTCCGCCGCCGATTCCCGTGATGGCGACGCCGTTTGACCTCCAGCCACTGACCGACCTCCTCTTCCTCCCTTCCACAGAGAGCTCCTGCTGCAATGGCGGCTCCGGCAAGACGAAGTCCCCGCCCAAGGAGAAGAAGTCGAAGAAGAAGCAACTCGCGGACCAGGCCGATGCGGCGAAGGAGGCCAAGGGCTCCAAGGACTCCGGCAAGGGCGGCAAGCCTAGTCCGTACCAGGTGAGGGCCGCAACCGCAACCGCAACTGTTCGCCGTCGATCGGCCGCTCTGTCTCTGTCCGCCTGTCTGTCTGTCCGTCATCACTCCAGACTCCTGATGACGGCGTTTGGGCTTTGCATGTACTTCCGGGTGTCTCTTGAGGGTCGGCAGCGCTTTCCATGCCCTCGCCTCCCTTTTTGTTTCTGTCTTCTGTCCTTGTTTGTTTTTCGCAATAATTTTGATTTTCTCTTTTGTTTCTATTCCGTCCCTCATCTACTGTTGTCTGTTGTTAAATAATCTAAACCAACTTCCATCATCACATCTCACCTACAACTACAACACCACCACCACCATCATCATCACCACCACCACCACCAACACGAACTCTTGCTCTTCTTCTGCCAACGCCACGACACGCGCCGCCGAAATGAGTACAAACAATATAAAACACAATACAAACACATTCAAATACCGAACTTGAATACGAAAACTGAATAAAAACACATAACATAAATGTTGTAACTGTGTTGTCGAATCGCGCGCCTACCGAAAATGCGCGTGTGTGCGTGTGTTTGTGTACAATGCGCACACACACACTACGGACAACGGCATTAAAAACGAAAACCTTGCAAACACGCTACGAAACCTCCCAAAGCAGGAACGATATCCGGTTAAGAAGCGCGATTTGGTCCGCCAGTCTCTGACGCTGCAGGTATGAAACACTCGCTGTCTCTCTCTTTCTCTCTCTCTGTCTCTCTGTCTCTGTCTCTCTCTGCATTGTATCTCTCTCTCAATCGCACATCTCTCTATCTTTCCGTCTCTCTGTCTGTCTCTGTCCGCCTCACTCGGTGCACTCCTGGGACTTGTCGAATGTCGGTCTCCATCCTGCTAGTGATCTCCGCTGCCTCTTCCGCCTCCCTCAGTCAACTAATCATCAACTAAACATAGCTTTCCCCGTACTAACTGCAGACTCCATGTGGTGTTGCTTGCTATTGCTGTTGTTGTTATTGTTATTGTTGTGACTAACACGCACTAACCCGGGGCCCCAGAGTCCCAGCGCTAGCGGGGGACAGGAGTAGTAGTAGAGGGCGTACGGTCCAGAGATTCAGGAACCAGAGGTCACATTGCCCTTCATCCAACTGATGGCACTCAGGGCAGGGCGAAGGCGCTGGGAAACGGGGACAAGTCGGGAAACTGTGACCTCTAGCAAAGGAAAATGAGAGTCGTTGTGGCCTTCGCCGAAGTCGTCGATCTCGCCACTCATTTGTCAATAGCACTCACTAACTGGCCATCGACAGCGACGCGCTAATTAAGTTCCCATCCGCACGACGTCATTATCGGCATCGATCGTTACCATTGTCGAGTCGGGCAGCCGCATTGATGTTGCATAAACTCTCGCTTTTGGCCATTTTGGGCCAACTCGCACTTAGTGCTCGTTACGAGACAGCATCGAATTGCCATAATTGTCAAGTTGTTGCTATTGCATTGCTTTGCCGGTGCTCGGGACTCGGGTTGCAAGTAGTCGTCATGCGATCGCTAAGAGCCGCCTGGGCTGGATTCGCGTTTCACATTGCGGGTGATGAAATCCTAAGGTAACCGACACTGAACAGTATCGTAACAATCCAAGCAAGGCAACGTTTCGCCAAGGCGACTTCAGATATCGCATGCAGTAGCCAAATACATTACAACATTTATGTACAGTACCCATACCAACACACCCCATACATCCATACATCACACTATGGCACACACACACACACGGCTCCTCACTCCGGTTTCCTCACTCCCCTCTCGCTGTGTGTGGGTGTGGCAAGATTGGCGCGTTCGCCGCGACTACAAGTGTCCGTTTCTGCTTCTTCTGTTCCCACAGGACTCCCAGGTCGAGGCCGAGGTCGCCGTCGCCACGCCCAAGAACGTGCGCAAGCGCAAGACCACCCACAGCGATCCGACCCACGGCAGCTTCTTCCTACGCGTAGGCGCCATTGGTAAGTCCGATCCTTCGGAACCCTCCACGACCAACCCCCACCCCCCGAACTAAACCCTGCGCATCTCGATCTCTCTGGCCCGCAGCATTCGGACTGGGCGCCATGATCTACATCGGCCTGGAGTTTGGATCGTTCTTCGAGATTCCGTTCGACTCGCCCTGCCACCACATCCTGATCGGCGTGAACCCGCTGCTGCAGATGATCTTCACCTTCATGCAGATGTACTTCATCTTCATGAACGCCAGAGTGAGTAGACCTGTAGACTGGGCCGAATGTGCATATGACATGTGTATGTGAGGTTAGCTTAAGTTCTTTGGTTCCTTACGTAGTCCTAAAAGCAAACAAGCAAACGAAGATGACCACGATGATGTCCTGCCTGTCCTGCCTGTTGACACGACAATTGGCCAATCATGTCATGTTACGTTTCTCATGTCGTTCATTTTCAGTTCCTCTTACTCTTCGTTATGTACATACAGTAGACGTATTCATTTATGGTTGTTTAGTTGTTGTTTTTGCTCATCACCTCATATCTAAACAAATTCAAAATTTTCCAAGTAGTTCTTAATAACGATCTGTGTACCTAATCCCTTCTTTATGCAGACTAGGCCGCCATATCAGGTACGGTATTGTCGAAGCTCCCGCATTTCTCATCTTAAGTTTAGTTCGTAAGCCAGCCTGGCCGTCGGGCGAGGGGTCCGGCGCCCCTCGGACCCCTCGTCGGCGCCGCCGCCGCCGCCACCCACCTCCCACCGTTCCCAGTAAACTACAGCTATCCTCTCTCTCTCTCTCTCTCCGTTTCCTTCTCTCTGTGCTTGTCTCTGTCGTTGCAGCTGAACATCCACCGGTTCAAGGTGATCGCCCGCTTCGGCCTGATGCACGTGGTCGCCACCAACATCTGCGTCTGGATCCGCACCCTGGTGAAGGAGTCGCTGCTCGAGATCACGATCTACCACCAGCGGCGCGGCCCCGACCCCGAGGAGTCGGTCCTCGCGGAATCGATTCGCCGGCACGCCTTGCGTCACGCCGGCACCGTTCTGCGCACTCACGCCGGACCCAACGAGGAGTTCGAGGTGCTCGACGGCGAGGACGTCCTGCCCGCGAACGTCTACAAGACGGACAATGTGCTCTCGAAGCTGGTGCGCAAGACGGTGAACGGCATCTCCAAGTCCCTGGGCATGGGCTCCAGCGAGGACCGGCTCGCGGACCTGGCCACCACCCTGATGGCCAGCACCAGCACCTCGACCACGACCACGACCCGCGCCCCGTACCACGCGCCATTCACCACGCCGTCGACCACCACCTCCACCACCACCAGCTACCCCTGGGCCAGCACTACCATGGCGCGCAAGCTGAAGAAGTTCATCTCCAGCACCACCGCGGCCACCACCACCCTGAGCAGCTCCAGCTCCAGCTCCAGCTCGAGCACGAGCACGACTACGACGAGCACCACGGAGTCGCCGTTCAGCAGCTTCCAGCGCTCGTTCTCGACCGCTGCCTCCACCGTGGGCGAGGACCTGCTGCACACGGCCTCGGCCGTCACCGGCAGCGCCGACGACTCGAGCACCACCGCGGCCCCGCCCACGATCGCCTCGAGCCTGGCCTCGTTCTTCTCGGCCTTCACCTCGTCGACGCCGGCCGCCTCCTCGATCTCGACTTCGACCTCGCTGGCGACCACCACCACCTCGACGACCACCGAGGGCGCCCTGAACATCATGAACAACTTCTTCGGGCCGGGCATGGAGAACAACTTCCAGACCTACTCGGGCATCTCGCACCCGGAGTCCTCGGCGATCACCACCATGGAGAACCTGGAGAGCCTGGACAACATCTACCCGGCCGCCCTCTCGGCGAACATCGGCACGCTGAACTCGACGGCCTGCGGGCGCGTGGACATCATGGGCACGATCGTCTACGACTCGGCCCCCTACCTGTACCCGTTCATCATCGAGTACTCGCTGATCGGCGCCGTCGTCCTGTACGTGATGTGGAAGCACATCGGCCGCTACCCGGGCCGCATGAACGACGAGGACCTCGAGCACCGGCTGGAGGTGATGCTGTCGCGGCGCGCGGTCGCCATGGCCCAGCAGGCCCGCTCCGGGCGTGTCGACTGCGTCGGCTCCTCGAAGGGCCTCTTCTTCGGGCTGCTGCTCCTGGTCGGCGCCCTCATCTGCCTGATCCTCTTCTTCGTGCTGGTCCGCCACGAGCAGTTCTCGCTGCTGGCCATCTACTTGGCCGACGCCAGCCACTGCATACTGATGGCCTTCGCCGTGCTCGCCATCATCGTCGGCTTCATACGGTGAGCATCAGCCAGGATCCATTCGCGACTAACTCTCTGACTCCGGTGCCGTTCGACCAATTTCAGAGTTAAGAACCTGAAGTTCCGCTGCGAGGAGCAGTCGAACCTGAACGACATCCTGCTGCGCATCTCCGCCTTCGGCCTCTTCACCTACTCGATATTCAGCGTGATCGCCGGCAGCCTGAAGGCCCTCGAGAGCGAGCCCGACCTCCTGGTCATGACCACGGGCGGCGTGGCCACCCTGCAGGTGATCCTCCAGCTGCTGTTCATCGCCGACGTCTCGCGCCGCCGCGTCCACTTGCCCGAGCACGACCGCAGCAAGCCCGGCCGCCAGATCGTGACCTTCTTGCTGATCTGCAACGTCGCCATGTTCGCCATTTACACCTTCGAAGCTCAAAAAGTATTCGCCAATCCTGTAAGTAGATATGTACGTGAGCGCAATACGGTATTTGAAGATATGTACGATTCTCTCCCAACAACAATTACAACACCAACACCAACGCCTACAAAGCTATCGCCAATCGCAATGACCAGTTGCACTGTGTTGACTTGTATTCGTTGTTACCGAGTTCGAGTTTGAGTTCGATTTGTCTGCATGGTTCACGGTTGCTCCCATCACAGCTCGGCCCAGGTCGATCATGGGTCGTCATTTGGTCGTAGTTTCGATCGGTAGAAATCATCTGCATGATCAATCGTCGTCATGGTCTTTATTACATTGTCATTGCTTTACGTTATCATCGCTCGTTGAACTCATCTCAAAGATTGTGTTTTTATCCGAGAAGTTGGAGGAGGCCTTCATTGGTCACTCCGGCTCTTCATTTGTACATAGAATCTGTTCTTCCGACCAGACCTTTGTGTTCAGTTACGTTTTCATATCTTCCGTTGTTCATATCTTCACATATCTCTTGATGTTCGATTTGCTCCATTTTTCGACTTGCCCACATTGTGTTTTTGGCCACCCCCCTCGAGACCACTCGCACTAATTCCAAGCCCCTTGTCCGTCGACAGGTTCAACTCAACTTCTACGGCTTCGTCCCGTGGTCAATCATCCAGCGGGTCACGCTGCCGCTCTGCATCTTCCACCGCTTCCACAGCGCCGTCACACTAGCCGAGATCTGGAAGACAACGTACAAGGCACGCCTGGAGTAAGCGCTGTCCCCGCTCGCAGTCCGCGGTCCCCGCCTCCGCCCGTCTCTCGTGCGAGGCGTCTCTCCGAGGGACACTTGGGTGGCGGCGGCAGGACCGGCAGAAAAAAGCACCAAAAACATTTTACGCAAAGTTAATTAAGTTAAGCAGGACATCCACGACCCAGCAAGGACCATGGTTATAGAGGAAAGCAGTTAAAAACTAACAAATAAAACAAAACAAAACAAAACAAAAGAACAAACAGCAAAACACATTTTAAGGGCAATGTTAATGTAAGTGAAAGGCTTCAAGTAGTTGGATGGAGGAAGAAAGGAAGGAAAGAAAGAACGAAGACGAAGTCATGTGGCAAAGAAATGCAGTGAAAAATTCAAAGAAAATCAAACAAATGAATGTGTATTTAAGCCTAAGATTTAATTATTTACATGATTATTTAAGCGACAACTAACTGTATTTGGAGCATATAGAAGGTATATAGAAGTGCATGATTAGCAATATTTTTTCCCAGATTATAAGATACAATATCCTCGTTTCTAATTCATAATTTACGACATGACATATTCTTATAATTTATGAAGATTTTTATTTGTTTTTTTGTTTTATTTTTTGTTGAAGATTAAATGATTTATTCTTTGTTATTTTTATTTTTAACTAGTTTACAACCGTTGACTAAGTCATTAATTCTAGCGAGAATATTGGAAAATTGACTTTGCTGAAATCTAAGATATTTGTAAAATAAAAGTTCAATAGTACTTAAATTCGACGGATCGGTTATTTTTGTTGTGTCCGAGTCGGTCGGTGGCTCCAGGGCATGGTCAGGTCATGGTCACCTGCACCACCTCTGGCCACCTCCGCGATTGCTCGCCATTTGGAAGTTAGTTCGTGGATCTACAATGATTAACAGACGTTTTATTCATATCATTTGATTTAAAGTTGTGATTGTTTGAAATTGTATTATTTACAATGTTGAATCAACCATTGTAGGAGGTTTTAAAGTAAGTTCAATGAAGGTTTAAATTAAATGAAATAAAATTGACATAAACAAAAACATTATAAAAAACCAACGTTGTTTACAATTTTTTGAAAGAAAGTTTTTTTCGAGATATAATTAAGTAAGAACTTAAAATAGAATTTAATGAGATGATTTAAAAACAAAACACAAATGAGGAAAACCGCAAACAGAAAAAAATTATAATGAAAGTCATATATAAACGTGTTATTTATTAACAATTAACATATATCTTAAAGTAATATAATATAATAAAACAGATGAAAATAAAATACGTGTATTAACTGAGAAAAGCATGAAATGTTACGAATTTTAATGTAACATTTGACAAATTTATGAAGATTACAATGATTAAGAGCAACAATGAAGATATGTATATGGAAAGCATTGGCATACATGCATAAGTATTTGCGTTCAGATCATAAGATCATTTGTAAGAAGGGCTTAGAGAAAAGAAAAAATATTAAAGCTACTCGTTTCCGACTCATTCACTCTATCTCTCGCTGTGTAGGTGTTAGTTTTAATACAGTTGTGTGCACGCACACACTGAGAAACAGAACTTGTGTATTGAATAATTGGAACAATTGCTTTTCGAAACCACAGACATTTTGTACGAATTCACATTTTATACATTGGACATAACGTCAAGTCAAGTCAAGTCAAGTCAAAGCGTTCAGAAATTCATCAGAGACTTGCGATTGTGCAAGTTTTTATTCTGTTGATGATACGAAACCGTTGTCGAGCACTCCTCACAAACACATTTGCAAACCGGAAATTCAGTTTATCGAGATCGGGATCGGAGGCCTGGTGTCAACCAGCCTCAGAGCCCCCAAGCACTTCATGACTCGCTACCCGCACGACCAACCATTATTCAAATTTCCCCATTGACATTCACTGATTTCCCAGAATTCCCCAGATCTGCACCCTTTCGTTAACATCACGTGACACGAAACATCTTCAAGAACAACAAGAAACTGTGATGAAAAGAAAATACATTTTCGATTTGTTTTTAAACACTTTGTTACACAAACGCCAAGAGACAACAAAAATTAAAAAGTCATTTTGTTGATTAGTGAAATTGACAAAGAATTTTTATAGAAAAACAAGGATGAAAATAATCACAAAATAACCTTAAAATTTATATAGAGTTAATGAAACTTTTTAAATGTCCATTTTTAATATTTGTAGTGAAAAATTCAAAAGTTCTCCGAAAAATATAAAAACGAAAAAATAACAAAAATACTAATCGAAACTCGAATGCAAAAAAAAAAAACACTAATTTGTTGATGTTTGGAAAGAAGCGAAAAATAGCAAATGTAACGGGAAACCAAATGTATTTGAAGCGGTGACCGGACAAACATGGGCGGGGTCCAGCCATGGACCGATGACGAATTTCGATGGCACCGAACCGAACGAAGGGACTTGTGTACGAAGTAAGATAGTGAAACAAAGAAAAGATTGAAATACCAACCCACCAAGAAGAAGTATTACCGAAATTTACACTGAAACCAATTTTGAAACAATTCACATTCGCTCATCCAAACGACATTTAAAAACGAACAAACAAATGAAAACCATCACCAAACCACTTCAAGAGTAGAAAAAATCCATTCTGTATTCTTTTTGGCAGAAGTAAAAAGAACTAATAGAAACCACCAGAACAACAACGACGAATTGTTCTTCGAGAACCAGAATCACTCCAGCATCACTTGAGCACCATCGACTGACCAACGTACCAAGACTACTACCAAGTTGCCAAAAAAAAACCCTCTCGACAGACCAAAAAGACAACGTTTACACACAGCTCTACACGACTTTGAAGTCGGAACTTTACGTGGAAAAGCCCACTCAAGTTTCACGAATATAGACGCCCTTTGACCGGATGCCGACAGGATATGCTATATAACGATGTACCTTCAGAGATTCGCGATATACGTACGTACAGGGAGAACGGATGGGTGTGATGTCTATAAGAGTACAGAGAGAGAGTTAGAGTTAGAGTAGATTCAGATTGGCTTAGAGTGGAGTTTCGATTGACTCTCGGCCTCGGAATGGATTCACTCTATACATGAGCGGAATAATTTCCCGGGGAAAACTCCATCCACAGAGTTGATCGAATTTTTTGGGCTATGGGTCGATGGGAATATATTCGTGAAACTTGAACATATTGAAGACAAATTAAATATACAGACCGAAATCTACACACTGCCGTTTACATGTAAAAATAAAACAAACCGAAAGAGCAAAATTAAAAACAATTTGCAAAATAAACATATAAACAAGTCAATGCTTACAGAAATCATGTGAAATGATTGTGAACATACAGAGAACACGTTTAAGAACATAATAATTATATGAAACATTACGTATTTATATTTAAGGAGCGAAGGTGGAGCCGCGGGTTCGATCCGGAAACGGAAGCTCACCGGCGGTTCAAATATGTAGAACCCTGGGAGGAACCCGGTTACTTTCAAAACGAAAGTCTTACATACATGAAATGGAAACAATTTTGACTTCAAGAACCTTTTGTATTTTCTGTATATGTTAATATTAAGTTAAATTTAACAGCTAAAAGAGATTTACAAGCAAGATGCAATGTTTAAAACAAAAACTTAACTCGGTTATGTATTTATATAATGAAATTTCACTGATAACATGAAGAAAGAAAATGTACTAAATTTTTAGAAACTTAGAGAAAGAGAAAAGGAACAACCCTAAACCCCAATTAAAACACATTTACAGAGCATATTTAAACAAAGTAAAGGTAAAAACAAATTAAGAGTAAAACTTATTCTATTAAATCACTATAAAGATAAACAGATTATTCTGAAACTCGTACATTTAAAGACGATGTAAAATGTTAGCGAATATCTATGAAATAGTTTAACGTACTAAATATAATGGAAAGCATTCATCAGAACAGCAACAACAACAAAAACTGACAAAATACAACATCCACACACATTCATACAAATCGAAGGTAATTTTAATTCAAATAAAGTGAAATTAATAAAACTTATAAGTAAACAAAAAACAAACCTTGTATTTTAATTGCTCGTCTCAGTTTATCAAAAACGCACTACTCGATTGAATTTTACAATTGAGTCAAATGCAGAGGTCTTCATTTAATGGCGCTAAATTCAATTTTCCCCATAAGTAATCCAAATATCCGGAAACTGTCATAAATTTCCCCACAAACAAATATCCCAAATCTCGTTAAATTGTACGTTCCTTCTGCCGTCCCTGGTTTTTTTTATATTTACGTTCGCCCTCTGGTGGTTGATAGTGGTACAAATCAAGTGGTTTAACTATGTCGTAAGTATATGTTTAATTCAATATTGTGGAGTTTGGAAAGAACAGCCTATTGGTGAAATTCTAAAAACTAACTAACAGATATAGTCAATCCAATCCATTTGGAAACCAAAACATTGCGTTATAGAGAGAAAGAAATTTTTTGTAGTTCATCACCATCAAACCACAGTTTGTTTCCTTTCTCTTGCTTTAAGTCGCTTCACAGGTCGCGTCGCCCGTCGCGTCGCCTGTTCGCTGTAAAAGACTTAATATGTCCTATGAAAATCCAATATAAATCTGAAATAAACAAAAAATTGAAAACTAACCAAATTCGTTTTGAAATTTGCAACATTTTCCAAATCTATTATTACCTCCTTTCCGAAAGTTCGTTTTAAATTTCGGTATTGATATATTTAACTTTATAACTTTAAATGTAATCAGAATAAAATATCCAATCGTTAGCGGATTATAAAACCTTAATTAATCCAGTTAGTAACTTGAGACAATTCTTAACATTTTAATTAAAGTTCAATGTTTGAATATTTTTTCTCTTTTAAAATAATTAGATTAAGCTCATTTATATGCAAATATAAACATTATATTGGATTGTTTTCTATTTTTATTTCAATTTACTATAAATATGTTATTTTTGCTGGTTTACCTATTATACGATATCTAATTGGTTGGGAAATTCTTAGTACTTGTTGAAATGAGAATTTCATAAATGTGTTTAATTTTTTTTATCAAATTGAAACAGCTTCCAAGGACTGCACATTAATCTTAGTACGAGTATTTGCCGTGGGTTGTACCAATAAATATCATAAGGACTGCATTTCGCAGACAGTTATGGAGGAAGCAATTGAGGGGGGGTTAAATTGAATTTTCTATTGAAAATTGTTGGAGATGATTTTCCAGACGCGGCTACGAAGTTGTGACGACAGAGCCATTGACGTCACCGCAGTCATTCATTCATTCTCTCCGCAATACTGCGATTGGGTCAATGAAGTAGAGTAAAATCATTTAACAGAAAAAAAAATGAAAATGAAAAACAAAAATTGCGATTAGTCGGTGGCTCCGCACAGCCAAGCGTCCTTTGAAAACGCTTCCGTTCTTCATACGCGGCAAGTTCATTGGTGCACATGTGCGATAAGGAAATTGAATCAATCAAATTGAAATTGCGTTCAGTCAGAAGGAAAGCGGTCCTCGACGAAAGGATATAAAAACACCGCTTCTTGCCACAGAAGAACAGTCTACTTGCGACTACAACTCCGAACACAGCTCGAGCAACGAGAAACAACTCAGTGGCAAATCCTTAAAGACAGTACATTGAGAACTGTGAATATCCATATATTGACTTTGTTGAATCAGACCGAAGAAAAAGTCCAGTGGTCCAGTGTGACAATGGTATTTAACTATTGGCAGTTCAAAACAGCTGCCATCTTTGTGCTCCTCGGGACCAGCCTCGCCCTTGTCGACTTCCGTTTCCAGAACTGCGCACGCAACAATTGTGACGATCGATTCATCACCACCAGGGAGGAACGCACTGGAGTGAATGGAGACTTGCTTTGGACTAGGCTTGAGCAACAGGAACACAATCCAAAACACACCGATGGAGCTTCCGATCGAATCGACCGCTACGATGAGTTTCTAAATCGCCAAATTATTCAAAATCGCGTGGAATTGAGAGAGAATCTAACTCCTTCAACAAACCTTGGGTATAGGGCAGAAAACGTATTTTTCTTTGAGAGATTTGCCGATCGAGAACAAAGGGATGATTTGATAACGCGTTCTGACGATCGGCGAGAAGAATCATTTCGCTCTCAATCACGTGGTCGAAAACTTGATAATAGGGAAAATATGCGGCAAGAGACCTTCCAAAGAACTGATGACCGTGAAGATCAAAGGGAATCCTCACACATTGATGAACGACGAGAAAACTCCCAACGAGTGGATGACCGGCAAAACCTAGAGATCTCACGCGGAGTTGAGGCACGCAACGATCGCAGAGAAATTACACGTCGAGTTGATCATCGTGAAGACCACAGAGAGGTATCACGACTTATTGCTGAACAGCGAGATGCTACCCGACGAGTGGAAGATCGAAAAGAGCGACGAGAATCCTCACGTCTTGATGGACGACGAGAAAACTCACGAAGAGTTGATGATCGCGAAGATCGGCGAGAATCCTCGCGTCTTCATGAACGAGGAATTGATGACCGAGAAGATCGACGAGAAGCTTCACGTCTTGATGTACGCCAAGAACTATCAAGAAGAGTTGATGATCGCGAAGATCGACGAGAATCCTTGCGTCTTGATGATCGAGAAGACAGACGAGAATCATCGCGTCTTGATAACCGACGAATTGATGACCGAGAAGATCGTCGAGCAGCTTCACTCCGTAATGAACGGCGAGTGGACGATCGCCAAGATCGACGAGAATCCTCGCGTCTTGATGAACGAAGAATTGATGACCGAGAAGATCGACGAGAATCTTCACGTATTGATGAACGAAGAATTGATGACCGAGAAGATCGACGAGAATCCTCGCGTCTGGATGAACGAAGAATTGATGACCGAGAAGATCGACGAGAATCCTCGCGTCTTGATGAACGAAGAATTGATGACCGAGAAGATCAACGAGAATCTTCGCATATTGATGAACGACGCGAAACCTCCCGAAGAGTTGATGATCTCGAAGATCGACGAGAATCCTCGCGTCTTCATGAACGAAGAATTGGTGACCGAGAAGATCGACGAGAATCTTCACGCCTTGATGAGCGACGCGAAAACTCCCGAAGAGTTGATGAACGAAGAATTGATGACCGAGAAGATCGACGAGAATCCTCGCGTCTTGATGAACGAAGAATTGATGACCGAGAAGATCGACGAGAATCCTCGCGTCTTGATGAACGGCAAGAGGTTGACCGACGAGAATCTTCACGCCTTGATGAACGCCAAGAACTATCACGAAGAGTTGATGATCGCGAAGATCGACGAGAATCCTCCCGTCTTGATAACCGAGAAGACAGACGAGAATCCTCGCGTCTTGATATCCGAGAAGACCGACGAGAATCCGCGCGTCTTGATGAACGAAGAATTGATGAACGAGAAGACCGACGAGAATCCGCGCGTCTTGATGAACGAAGAATTGATGAACGAGAAGACCGACGAGAATCCGCGCGTCTTGATGAACGAAGAATTGATGACCGAGAAGACCGACAAGATTCTTCACGTTTGGATGACCGAGAAGATCGTCGAGCAGCTTCACTCCGTAATGAACGGCGAGTGGACGATCGCCAAGATCGACGAGAATCCTCGCGTCTTGATGAACGAAGAATTGATGATCGCGAAGATCGGCGAGAATCCTCGCGTCTTGATGAACGAGGAATTGATGACCGAGAAGATCGACGAGAATCCTCGCGTCTTGATGAACGGCAAGAGGATAACCGACGAGAAGCTTCACGTCTTGATGAACGACGAGAAATATCACAAAGAGTTGATGACAACGAAAATCGACAAGAATCCTTGCGTCTTGATAACCGAGAAGACAGACGAGAATCCTCACATCTTGATAACCGACGAATTGATGACCGAGAAGACCGGCGAGCAGCTTCACTCCGTGATGAGCGACGAGTGGACGATCGTGAAGACAGACGAGAATCCTTACGTCTTGATGAACGACGAATTGATGATGAAGAAGATCGACGGGAATCCTCGCGTCTTGATGAACGACGAGTAGACTACCGAGAAGATCGACGAGAATCCTCGCGTCTTTATGAACGAAGAATTGATGACCGAGAAGATCGACGAGAATCCTCGCGTCTTGATGAACGAAGAATTGATGACCGAGAAGATCGACGAGAAGCTTCACGTCTTGATGTACGCCAAGAACTATCACGAAGAGTTGATGATCACGAAGATCGACGAGAATCCTTGCGTCTTGATGATCGAGAAGACAGACGAGAATCATCGCGTCTTGATAACCGACGAATTGATGATCGAGAAGATCGTCGAGCAGCTTCACTCCGTAATGAACGGCGAGTGGATGATCGGCAAGATCGACGAGAATCCTCGCATCTTGATGAACGAAGAATTGGTGACCGAGAAGATCGACGAGAATCTTCACGTATTGATGAACGGCAAGAGGATGACCGACGAGAATCTTCACGCCTTGATGAACGACGCGAAAACTCCCGAAGAGTTGATGAACGAAGAATTGATGACCGAGAAGATCGACGAGAATCATCGCGTCTTGATAACCGACGAATTGATGACCGAGAAGATCGTCGAGCAGCTTCACTCCGTAATGAACGGCGAGTGGACGATCGCCAAGATCGACGAGAATCCTCGCATCTTGATGAACGAAGAATTGGTGACCGAGAAGATCGACGAGAATCTTCACGTATTGATGAACGGCAAGAGGATGACCGACGAGAATCTTCACGCCTTGATGAACGACGTGAAAACTCCCGAAGAGTTGATGAACGAAGAAATGATGACCGAGAAGATCGACGAGAATCCTCGGGTCTTGATGAACGAAGAATTGATGACCGAGAAGATCGACGAGAATCTTCACGTATTGATGAACGGCAAGAAGATGACCGACGAGAATCTTCACGCCTTGATGAACGACGCGAAAACTCCCGAAGAGTTGATGAACGAAGAAATGATGACCGAGAAGATCGACGAGAATCCTCGGGTATTGATGAACGAAGAATTGGTGACCGAGAAGATCGACGAGAATCTTCACGTATTGATGAACGGCAAGAAGATGACCGACGAGAAGCTTCACGTCTTGATGAACGCCAAGAACTATCACGAAGAGTTGATGATCGCGAAGATCGACGAAAATCCTTGCGTCTTGATGATCGAGAAGACAGACGAGAATCCTCGTGTCTTGATAACCGAGAAGACAGAAGAGAATCCGAGCGTCTTGATGAACGAAGAATTGATGACCGAGAAGATCGTCGAGCAGCTTCACTCCGTAATGAACGGCGAATGGACGATCGCGAAGATCGACGAGAATCCTTGCGTCTTGATGATCGAGAAAACAGACGAGAATCCTCGCGTCTTGATAACCGAGAAGACCGACGAGAATCCGCGCATCTTGATGAACGAAGAATTGATGACCGAGAAGACCGACGAGAATCCGCGCGTCTTGATGAACGAAGAATTGATGACCGAGAAGACCGACAAGATTCTTCACGTTTGGATGACCGAGAAGATCGACGAGCATCTTCACTCCGTGATGAACGACGAGAATCTTCACGTCTTGATGAACGACGAGTGGACGACCGAGAAGATCGACGAGAATCCTCGCGTCTTCTTGAACGAAGAGTTGATGACCGCGAAGTACGACGAGAATCCTTGCGTCTTGATAACCGACGAATTGATGACCGAGAAGACCGACGAGATTCTTCACATTTGGATGACCGACAAGTCAACTTGCGACGTGTGGATGATTTAGAAAGCCAGGAGAAAAGTTGGGAAGCCATTCGTAGCGTTGATGATCAAGAAGATTCTGAACTTAAAGCAGTACCTATAAACAAACGTGGTTATATTGCATTTGGACAAGGGGCTCTTCTTGCATTGGTCATCATGAAAACACTAACTGATAGCAACAATCAACTAAAGTAAATTTGGAATTCTTCAATTTTGTATAAGATCTTAAAAGATTTTGTTTACAGGAATGACTTAACTCAAACACTGATGAAAACTATGAGAATAGTTGGGCTGTAAACTGGAAACTACGATTATATGGTAATTGGATGATGTTAAGTGACCCTATGTACCTAGAGCAACAGATTAAATGTGAAAGAAAAAAGTCAAAAGTTAAAAAAAAAACATTGTTATTGTAAAATATTATTGTACCATTATAAATCATATATATCGCAATAAAGAAGCGTACAGCAAAATCTGATGTTTATGATCGTATATGGAGCAGAGTTTCACGTTAAATTCACAAATGGTTCCTTCTTAAATTGAAGAGTTGATACGGCTGTGAATTTCTTGCTTAGTCTTAGGTCCGACATTCGTTGCAATTGGCGCATTCTCTCGAATGGGTTCCTCCCGCGGAGTTTTTCCAACATTTCCGCCTAAGGCACGCACCATCTTAGCCATGTCGTACTCCTGTAACTCTCCGAGTTTCAGAGGAATGCTCTGCAGCTCACGTTTCCGCATGCCTTTGTTCCTATAGACTATAGACACTTAACTTAAATGTTCGCCCTAAGAACTAGAGAAATAATATCTCGATGTAAACAATAGTTCTTCAGCTAAGAATTCCAAGTGAGCAAATTTATTGTCTGTCAAAACCATTGACAATAGAAAAGAGGGGAAATTAACTGGGCAACCCAGAATTTAAAAAACAAAAAATTAAATAGCCTGTTAGGTTTCTAGCTCGGGTCATATTCGAAATGAAAAGACAATTTTAATATTATTGGCCTTTTATATTATACTCAAAGTACTTCAGTACTAGAATCAGCTTGAAATTTCCAATGAATAATCCAGTTGTTCGGGAGGTTTAAAAAATTCGGAAATAAGTCAAATCTGCCAAAAAATCAGGGTAAATGTATTTTTTTAGTTTTTTGAATTTGTGAGTTGCCCTATCATTGTTCCCTCTTTTTAACTGTCAATGGTTTTGACAATCAGTAATATTGCTAACTTTGCTCTGGTGTTATTCGGTTTTCGTTCGCCTTTGTGCGTGATAAAACCAAGTCGTCGTCGCTTGACGTTTGTCGTCTCGTTTTCTGAAGCGATTTTCGTACATTTTTGCAGTTTTTATTCTCATTTTATTTAATTCAATTAAAACGCATCGCAAATATTATGAAAAATGTTTCTGCAGTAAATTCCGACTAGATATCTTAATAAATCGGAGAATTCACGAAGAGAACGGAATGGAGACTTGATGAGAAAAAATTTATGATACAAGAGTAAAAGTGAAGCAATCAAAAACAAAAGGAATACATAAAAATACAATAAATGAAGTGCATATATTACTGATTTGAGAGTGAGGAATGGAATAAACGAAAATTTTAAAACAAAAGGAGTCCCCCCTTCTTGCACTCGGTCTGCGTCTTCTTCCTCGCCAGTCGACTGAGTGACGCTGCCTAGGAGTCATTTCCTGAAGCACCTTCTGTCGCCTCATTTCTGTCTCGTAACGACGCAACCGATTCGAAGGGCACTCCTCCCGACGCCACAATATCGCAGTCCATTCCAGCCCAGCACCTCCTCCTACCTTCGCTGCAGTCTTCGACAATACAAATCTACGCGACGCAAACTCGAACCTCCATAATTTTCTTACGAATTCCAGTGCAAGTGAAAGTTTTTTGCCAACGTCTACGACCACCGCAGTTTCTCGCCGTTACCATTTAACTATCGTGCGCTCGATTGGCTAGATTCCATTTAATTTACGTCACAATCTGTTGTGCAAAGTGAACGGAAGCAACAGTTATTCGATTGGATTTTATTGTTACCTTGCGCAATTTCATCGTTTAGCTATTGTTTTTCTTTGATTTCTGCTTAAATCATGGGGCTTCTCATCTCGAAACTCTGGAGCATGTTCGGAAATGAAGGTAAACTATGAGACAGTCCAGAGATTCCACGTATCTCTCTATACTTAACCTCAACCTCATATTTTGTTTTGTTGTTTTTAATATTTTTATAACTGTTTTTTTGTAATCTGTTTTCCATTCCTGACTCATTAAGAATGACTTAAATGCAAAATCCCTTTACAATTGTGTTAATGCTGTTCACAACTGTTCGTTCAGACATTTTTTAACAACTCAGCAAGTGCTGTGTTTTCTTCAATCAATGAACAACGGCTCGTGTGGAGCAGCTCAATAACCCCCCTGCAAGGTCATCGTATACTCGTGAGCTGTCGGATCAATGCCTCCATGTGCTCGTCTCTCTGTAATTTTGTTTACAAATGGGTGGAATACTTTTCTGCGTCATCTCCATGTCACTGAATAGTTTCAGACCCATTTCTTGTATGCGAGCTTCCCACGCTTTCCCTCTAATATGTAATGAAAAAAGCTAAAAATTGTTCATTCGTTCAATCTCGACGACGCCTTCGGTTCCACTACCGAAGTACTTTCCTCCCCTCATGCTGAATACCAGAAGCACATGTGGGTTAATTGCGGGCGTTGCTGCTGCTGTTTGTAACTCGATGTGCTTCAAATCGGGCACAAATTAACATTCAAATGAAATGCATGAGAAAATTAAAAGTACACGATTTCATGCTCCTCTGTGTTTGCATTTTATCTATATGTTCATGAAGCAGTCTCGTCTTCCTCGGCACCCACTAATCTAGTTTCGTCACTAACTCCATGTGGGTCACTTTGCTTGACAAGACCGCCACTACCAGACATACGAACAATGTGCGATATTCTACAGAGAGTTGAACTTCGCGTCTCATAAACCTCGACGCTACCTAGTTCTAAATTAGTCTGACTTTGGTTATGCTTTGGACCTCGTGTGTGCTTTCAGTGTCATTCTTTTTAACATGATGAAGCCACATTCACTAAAATGCAAACGCCAAATGCAGCCTAAAGTCTTAATGGTATTACTCGTGTTCCATGAAGACCGTTAAGTGGTCTAAAATATTCCACACATCCATCGACAAGCTTTAAATGTGGCATTAATCTGCATAAAATTCCGAACACGAAATGGTTTTGAAATTGTTGTTTCTCGATTTCAAGGACGTCTAATTCAATTCTATTGTGTTTTTACTTTTCCACTCAATTTTATAACATTTTAACTGACTTTTGCGACACGACTCAGTTATTGTTTTGTTCAGAGTTAATCTTTCTCACGAACAGAACAACGTGTTGAATTTAGTATTCAACACATTGTTTTCCGAATTAAATTTTTTTAAATTGCACATTTTGCATTATTAAATTGATAGCGGGTTTTTTATTACATACTCTGGGTCATCGTTACACATGGCATTGTTTTGAATGAAACTGGCGTTCAACAAAAGTGTTTTAATATATGGACATTACAAGTGATTTGACTTTAATGTTCGTATAAAGGTATTTTTTATAAATAAAATATTGATAACTTATCTATTATAAATATTTGCGTCATACTATCGTTCTATCTCCTCTATAAACTATTAACCTTTGACGACATAGGGGAAATAATCAAGCTATCCAAACAACATAATCACTGCTAATATGTTAATTATTTTTTTATCCAACTCACTCTATGTGGTATTAGGTCAGTTCCGAGCCAAAGATTACAAAAACATATGAGTGCTGGGGAAGCAAAGCTGTTCAGCACATGACCGCGGGGATTATGTCAGGTTATGGACCGAGAATGAATGGTCGCTGTTGTTTTCGACATATTTTGCCTTGCTGACCTACGTTAATATGTAGAAACTCAAGTCTGGATATTGTTTTGTGACATTCCTTCATTCTGTCGTATTGGCGCCTGTTCTTTTTGCTCATGTCCGACCCGACTCAAGCCGCAAATAAATTCACAGTCTAGCCTCAGAACTGTCTCTTCTTAATGAGATAAGCGTTTTATTAATAAAGCTGATGGCGTTGTTTTCATTTAATTTCGATTGTTCTTCGTGTTGTTGTAGTTGAGAACCCATCTTCATATTGTAAAGTCAGATCAAGGATAACCCGATAACCCCTGAAGTTAAAAAGTACAATTTCGCACCACTTGAATATTGAGAAATATTTATATAAAATTATTTATAAAAAGCTATAAACATAGCTCAATTATGCTTCATGGTGTTATCTTGAGATGGTAACGACAGCTGCTGCAAACGCACAGCTGTTGTTCAACCTTTGCAGTTACTCGAAAGACAGCAACGATGCACAACCTGAGTCTGTCCCAACTTGATACGGGCTCTTTGTCATGGTTTGGACGATCATATTTCACATCGTTCCCAGCCACTTTGCTCTGAATTCTGCTCCAATATCATAACATGCCCCATCGTCTTTTTTTTTTAAATTTGTTTTGTTCGATTTTTTAGTTCGAAACATTCTAATTTAACCTGTGGAATGACTAACAGCAGTATTAAACACCTAATTACCTATGTATATATAACATGTTTTGACTGAAAACCAGTTTTCACGTGTTGTTATATCAGTCCGAAATCCAAGTAATACTTCGTTAAATAAGTAAACTCAAAGTTTAGCTAGACTTTGCTTGAGTTGAGCACATTCAAGGTGAAGATCGAGGTGTTTTTTTTTCCAACTGGTTTTTTTAGTCAAAAGCTGCGCAAGCTTCCAACCAAAGTGAATCAAATTTCAAAGTTCTCAGAGGTGAATTTGGTCTGATTGCTCACGTATTGCGGCAACACATTATCCGGATATCCGCACTTGTTGCTCTTCCCCCATTGTTGCAGCCAAAGCGTTCATTGCAATTCCCACAACTCTCTATCTCAACAGTCAACAACAACGAACGAATCATAAGTGTTTTAATACTTGTTGTCACCCTAGGTTGCTTTATCGAAAGTTATCGCATTGAAGAAATGTTTATTTGCAGTCTCATTAAACGCGTATGCAAATACATTAATTGCTCATTATACTACAGGCTGCTGTGGTGCTTTCCGCAGTTGTAAATCCCAAAGACAACGGCCAGCTCTGTGTGTCTATTCAAAACAAAAAAATACCCGAATGAGCTGATCATCGCTGCCCCCAATTAGACCTTAATTTGAGTTCAAGAAGTCGGCTTCTTTGCACTTGTCCAGCGGCATTAGAGAGAAACGAACGCACTTGACACTAGTCCCCACTTTGTCTGCTCCACTGGTTTGGAGTACTTCATTCGTTACCCTCGAATGTTGCTCGTGACGTACCGCACGCACGAAAGCGACGACCCACAGCTGGAGTCGTTGAACCATGGAGTGACTTTGTAAAACGTAACCATTGTCATTGCCAGAAAATGAACCCACATTTCTGTCTATGCGAGATGTTAATTAAACGGCCATCAACAGTTGTTTTCGAATAAACCGTCATATCCGGGGAAATTCGGCGAATGAGAAAACGAAAGTCCACTGTTTTACGTAATAAATTATGTAAGATTTTATATAGATGATTTTGTCAAAAACTAGCCTTCGGAAATATGGGAATACACATTTCTTATAATCAAATCGTGCGTGTCTCTACGAGAGGCTCTTGAATAATAGATTCAATACTACCATATTTCGCTATCTTATCTTAAATCATGTTAATTACACGTCCATATACACGAAATAGCACTTAATTATATTTAGCCAGCACAATGTGGAGCGTCTCTTGCCGCCCTGAGAAGAATAGTTTTAAAGAATGTGATTCTAACGGACTCAAATATTAAATTGCAGAACACAAGCTCGTAATGGTTGGCCTGGACAATGCCGGAAAAACCACAATCCTCTACCAGTTTCTTATGAACGAAGTGGTGCACACGAGTCCCACCATCGGGTCAAATGTCGAGGAGGTCGTGTGGCGCAATATCCACTTCCTCGTCTGGGATTTGGGTGGCCAGCAGAGTTTACGTGCCGCCTGGAGCACTTACTACACAAACACAGAGGTAAACAATCAGCGAGTCTGTACTTTTCTAATCCACGTTTCGCTGAACAAATTTGCATTTCCTCCTGCAGTTCATTATTATGGTCATCGATTCCACGGACCGTGAGCGCCTGGCTGTGACCCGCGAGGAGTTGTATCGCATGCTGCAGCACGAGGACCTGAGCAAAGCCAGTCTGCTCGTGTACGCAAATAAACAGGTACGCGTTGCTTTTATGGAGTGGAAGAGAGAGATTTAAACGATTAACTATTGTTTTCATCCGTTCATCCTTAGGATCTGAAAGGCTCGATGTCAGCTGCCGAAATATCGCGTCAGTTAGACCTGACTTCCATCAAGAAACACCAGTGGCATATACAGGCTTGCTGCGCGCTTACTGGAGAAGGGTAAGCATGCGGGATTGTCTAAAATCCGCATTTTAAATGTGGTCACAGTTACTTCTCTTTGAAGCAGTTAACTCTAAAAATGGAGAGTAGAATTCAAGTTTAGATTACTAAAGAATTGTATAACTTTTAATGCCAAATGAAAAGTTAATGTTAATGACAAATGATAACAAAAAGCAAGAATATCTGCGATGATCTGCTTTTTTAAATACTTCTTTGTCAAAATTCTAAACAAATTAATTTACTTCTCGCTTCAGATTGTACCAGGGTCTGGAGTGGATCGTTCAGCGCATCAAGAAAAAATGACAGACAACTAATGACTGCGATAGTTTATAGCTAATTCATTAATCAATTATATATATACAAGAAAAATTAAAAAAACAAATAAAAAAAGATATACATAGCATTAATTGATATTTACAAAGGATTTAAGTAATAAACTAATATAAATTTTAAAAATATTCTAATTTATATTCAGTAAAATGTAACGTAATCGTGGATATGTCTATAGTTTAAGATTTTGTAATGTAATGTCTTAAAGCAAATAACAAAACATTTTAGTTTTATACGTAATACCTTAATTAGTGTTCAAAACTCCGATTATTTTGTTTTTTAATTACATTAAATTCTAAATCTCTATATTTTGAAATTATACGATTAAATGCAATTAAATTATATTCATGTGATTGTATTTATAATTATAGACATATTTTGTAGTTTACTAATAGACTTTGAACATGTTAAAGACATAAAAATGTTTACTTTTGAAAATATAACTTCTGTCGTTATGTTTGCATGTAAATGAAAGTGCTTAATCTATCATATATCATCGGGCGTAAATATATGCTTTAAAATTCTATGAAATGAACAAATCCCAAGATTCACGTTTCAATAAAATTCGAAGATGAAGTACATTTCAAAAAAAAGTGTTCAGTTCTCATTAAACATATAATATATCTAAAAGTTCAAAGATTTGCTGCAAATTACAAAGAAAAAAATGGCGCTTTTGCAAAAAGTCCAAATATTCCATTTGAAATATGGATTTTCTTGTTGCGCTGTTACTTTTAGGAAACTAGTAATTTTAGTTAACAGTTAAGCAAGAAACAGTGGAATGTGTGTATAAAAATTAATGTTTAATTTCAGAGAAATTAAATATTATTTGCCAAAATGAAGTGTAACAAAAACTAAAGCAACCATTTAACAAATAAATATATACCATTTTAAGAAATTATTACAAATTGATGTTTGTTTCATTGAGTGATTGATTTATTGCGGAAAGATATTACTTATTTCTAAGTTTTTAACGGGGGTTATCAAGAATTAATTACGATTGTATATTGAACAAACAAATAAATAATTCTGTGAAACGACGCTTCTGAGTACACAAAAAAAGTTCCCACAAAATTTGATGCTCAGTTGAGATGACCCCGAGCTCTTCAAATTTCGACACCACAGTGAATCCCGCACGAGACGTATTGACAATAAGTGAATGAAAGTATCAGAACTGAAAAGCTCTTCGCATTTGAAGTGCAACTCAAACAGATAAGCGATTATAGAAAAAGCTCTCAGCTCAAACGGCTCATTCAGGCAAATAAAGTCGATCCGAACGGTGGTCGTTCCTTCGCAATATCGCAACCAGCAGCGCTTTATTGAGCACAGTACAGAAACAGGCGATGCATAATCCCGACTACGTACCCAGTCCGGCGGCCCTGGCGGGTCAGCACAGCGTCGGCCTCCCGGCCCAAGAGCTGCGCGTCCAGTTCAGCGCCACCGACCACCCTCCGCCGGAACAACGGCGCCTGGCCGAGCTCATACGCGATCGGACCGAGGAGCAGCAGTTCTTCTACGGCATCGAGCTGACGGCACGCTACTTCGGATCCAAACCGCTCACCCTCGACTACAGCAGCTTCGGGGCGCTGCTGCCACTCTTCACGTCGCTGATCTGGCTGGGCCAGGACTACGCGGCCGTCGAGCGGGTGTCGCAGGTGGAGGCAGTGCGCTGGGCCCAGCAGTTGCGGCCGCAGACGATCGTCTTGCCGCACTTCAGCTGCTTCCGCGCCGACCGCGAGCGCCTGGATGAATTCCTGGCGTTGAATTTCTCCAACGTGCTGGCCTTGCGCGGGGATCAGGTTGCGCCGGGTCAGCCATTCGCCCACGCCTCGGACCTGGTCCAGGAGATACGACGACTGCGCGGAGGTGAGCATGCCGTAGAGCAATCTATGGGAATTATTTGGTATTATTTGCCTATTATTCATTCAAGCAATTTAATTTCTAACGGCTCGGGAACTGCGTGTGTCAATAATTAGTAAAGTAGACGGAGAAAACACAACACAAGATCGTTATCGCTGTGGGTGGCGTAGGTGTTGTTGCGGTGGTCGTTGTTGTCAAATGTTATCGCCATTATTCCTAACGACTGTTCACCCTTGTTCCAGGCAGCATATCGATCGGCGTGGCAGGCTATCCGGAGGGCCATCCCGACGCCGGATCCCTCGAGGAGGACATGCAGTACCTGAAAAAGAAGGTAAGAAAATGGAGGCAAAATGGGATCTCACGGGTCTTCCAGCATCCACCCGTGTACGCAAAAATGTGTACATTTTTGCTAGCGAAAGAACAAAAAGTACCGAATTTTCGGAAGGCAAAAAGTACCAGGCAATAGGAACGAAATGGCTGAAATTAAATTATAATTACAATAATGAATTAAACCGTAGGCTATTCAGACGTAGTGGATAATATCATACCTTCAAATAAATACTGAATATTTGCACGGAAAAAAGGCGGTGCTTTTTTTGTCTGTCCTCCCGATGGCTCGTTTCTTCGACCTTTGCTCGGCCACCGGTCGTGTGAACGGACCATCGGCTTGGGGAAGCCCCCAGCATCGCAGAGCGGGAGCGAGAGAAAAATTGCCAATCATCATGTTATTGTCTTCTTCCAGGTGGACGCCGGCGCCGACTTCATCATCACCCAGGTGTGCTTCTCGCCCGGCGCGGTCGTGGACTTCGTGAGGCGGTGTCGGGCGAACGGCATCTCGGTGCCCATCTTGCTAGGCGTGTTCGTGCCGGAGAGCATGGGGATACTGCGGCGGATGTCGGAGATAACGCGGGTCCGGGTCCCCGCCGGCCAGCTGGCCGAGTACGAAGCGCGGGCCGCCAAGACGAAGGCGTTCGCAGCGTACGCGGAGGAGCAGGCAGTGCGGCTGATCGACGAGGTGCTCGACGGCGACGTCGGCGTCTACGGCGTCCAGTTCTTCACGATGAACCGGTTCAAGAGTGTTCGGCGAGTGCTGCAGGCAGTGATTGCGAACCGAACACAAGTCAATAAAATTTGAAGAGGATTGAACAAACGTGGCTTGTTGATGTGACGGGCGCCATCTGCGGGTCATTCATCGTCAAATGTGAATTTTGCTAAGGGTTGTTTTTGTGGTCAAAGTAATTGGATAGCATTGTGCGAAGGTTCGGGCATAAGCAGAGTGGCGCAGTGGAAGCGTGCTGGGCCCATAACCCAGAGGTCCGAGGATCGAAACCTTGCTCTGCTATAAGTTGTCATCTTTCTTTTTTCTTAAATAAATTTAATTAGTATGGCTGGGGATCCTTTCGAGAAAGAGCCAATGGGTGTTAACATCAAAAAGTAAGGATTGGCACGAAATGACAGTATTTAAACAGAGTTAAGTAAGAAGAAGTATTCGTCGTCGTGGGCAGCGGATTAAAATGAATCACTGTTTCAATCAAAATTCCATTCAATTTTTAGGAATATCTTAACTATTCGCATATGGGATGCAATGGGAACCCCATTCGTTTACTTTCTATCTCTGATCTCGGTTGTTGTGGTTTTCGAAATGTGTGTGTGATTGAAATTTATGTAGCAATGAATAAAATTACGTCGTTCAGATTCGTTCAGATAATTGTAGTAATAATAATTTTATTATTCAAGTCAATACATATATATTTTTTTCAATATGTATTTTTTCCAATCTTGTGCCCCTTACTTGTGTAACATTGCTCATTTCTTAAATATCCGAACTACCATTTACGATATAATCAATCGGGTCATGCACCTGTTGCTCGCAGCGCCCTCTCCCCGGGGAATTTAATTGTGGTTTGTGTCTGTAATAACATCTGACAGATTAAAATTATGTCATTGGACAAGATTAAATCGTACAGCAGAGTGGCGCAGTGGAAGCGTGCTGGGCCCATAACCCAGAGGTCCGAGGATCGAAACCTTGCTCTGCTAGAGAGGGAGTCATTGTCCTGTAGTTTTTTTTATTTTATTATAATTGTTATTTTATTTGTATTTTCCTTGTTCCTTTTTCTTCTCTCCTATCACCAACGGTCCAACAGACTTTTAGAGCTCTCTCACATACACACGTCTGAGAAATCTGTTTTTTCATTATTTATTCAGCTCGGCCAATTGATTGCATCTGTTCCACGTTTTCACAAAGTCATTTGTCAACAGACTCCATGTTTGGGCGACACCCGGCCATTTGTCGTTCCGTCGGAGTCGAGCTAGAGTGAGTCTGTCTGTGTGTTTCGCTGAGTGTGAGTGAGTGAATGAGTGAGTTGTTTACCTTTACCCTGTCGCGCTCCCACCCGCTCTCTCTCTCTCTCCATCTCTTGCACACTCACTCTCGCTGGCCGAATTAAGTAAATCTTGTCACGAAAATTGCTCTGGCCGCCCTGCCTCCGGCTGCTGAGCCGGGTCCGAACATATAAATACAATCAATCACCGGAAGGGTGTGAGAGGGACGGGAGAGAACGAACGGACAGAGAGAACACTAGCTAGCGGCGAACACTTGTTAGTCGCCCTGGTATTATCTGATGAAAGTAACGCGTAACTTAGCTGGTTCCTTGGGTATTGAGAAAATGCAGTACAGAGAACAAAAATTTAAATTGTGGTTAATGAAAAATTTTAAATTAATACCTCAAAAAATTAGCTCAATCTATCTGATATGGGAACTGGGTCTCTCTTGATTAATCGTTTCACAATATTACTCGTTACACCTGGGTCCATCGGTCCAAAGGCTCGGCCACAAAACGTCGATGAAAAGCTGAAAATTCGAAATATTTTCAAACTTGCCATTTGTTTACTCTGGACTTTTCGTGTTTTATTGTAGAAGTCGCTGTTGTTGTTGTCGATGACGTCACTTCCGGTTGAGCCACCGAGTCACATCGCAATGCAAACCTGGGACTGATGTTTGTTGTTCTGGCCAAGTGCTGCCAACTGTGTTGTAGTGGGAGAAGCGGTCGTCGTTGTTGTTGTCAAACACAGCAAGCGCTTTCTCCGTCAAGAGGAAGAGGGAGAGAGAGATGAAATTAAAGAGAGTGGGAGAAACGTGGCGATGACTGAGTAAATTAACCGAAACAACTTTTGGCAACTTGGCAAACAATAATCTCTTGTTTGCTCTGCGGCATGCTTGGGTTCCGTCTCTCTCTCTCTCTCTCTAACACGCCCTTCGGCGGCTAAAAATATCGCCCGTCGGTGCGCGGGGTGAGAAGTCAGGGTGCGAAGTGTCTCGGAATGTCTCGAGGAATGCACGTGGGGGCGGGGAGACGTGGGTGTGGGCGTGGCAGACGAGCGTGGCCGAGAGGGGGCAGGCGTCGCATTTGCAAATAATGAGTTTTGAGTGCTCGAAATTTATTCGCGCGTCAGCTGCGATGGCGAGCGCCGGAAATGTGTTTTTAACGACGTGGGCAAAGGGTGTCAACAGCGCCCAGGGCGGCGAGGGGCGGGAGGGGCAGGAAAGACTCCGAATACCAGAAGCACTGAAAGGACTTCAGGAGACTGGTGGAGAGGGCCGGGCCCAGGGCGAGGACGAGGAAGAGATTGAGGGAATCCTTGGCCGCCATATTCGAAATTGAAATAGTTTGGGAGATGTTGCAACAAGTGAGGAAGCGACCAGGGGCGAGAAAGGGACAGCCGACGAGCACCGTCGTGGATCCTCGGGTCGGTCGCAGCCATGGCGAAGGCGATGGCGAGTTTTGGCAGTTTCTCTCGAATGAGAACTTTATGATTTCTTCATGACTTAACATTTCTGGTGAATCGCCGCGAAACCGAGACCGAGACGAAGAGCGCCGGAGCGAGCTCTTCTTCTTCTTCCCACTGCCCTTCTCCCCCTCCACGAGTTGCTGTTGTGCAGGCCAACCAGCCGGATCAGGTCGGATCGCGCCGGGCCGGCTGGGGTCGGCAGGAGCTCATCATCGGGACATCATCGACCTGATGAAATCATCGGAAGCGAAGCCTCCAGAGTCGCGTCCTGTGTCGCTCGTCCTGCGGCCGACGCAGCCGCCATCGACGTTGTCGCCGTGGCCAGGGAAGGGCAGGGGGTCGGGGGCGGTGACAGGGGCGTGGCAGACTCGTTGGCTCGTCGCACGCTCGAGCACTTCTAGTGGACGGTAATGATGGTTTCCAGTTGTTGTTGTTGTTCTTGCTCCCACTGCTGCCTGCTGTTGTGGGTGCTCGTTATTATTGTTGTTGTTGTTGTTGTTGTTGTTGTTGCCCGACGTTATTTGGGTCGCATGCAAAGTGGAAAAACATAAAATTGCAAATTGCGAACTCCGTTTCGAGCATTTACAATTCAGTTTCGATTATTTTTATTTACATACTCCACTCGCGTGGACCCCCACGAGGCGATTACGAGGGAGGGGGCGGGACAGACAGACAGTTGGGTGGACGGGTCGCTGGGCGCTGGGGTTCGCGTGAAATGTCGCACGTCGCACGTCGCACGTCGCTCGAGCGTGGTTAAGGTTAACAGCGCCAGCGGCCTCAGCAACGCGGGCCAAGCGGTCGCAAAGTGACGTTTTAATGAATACACATACACACGCACACGCACACGCACACGCACACACATACGCGCCCACACATAGAGGGCGAGCGACTGAGCGCAAGAGGGCCAGAGTGAGTGAGCGATGGGATGGGATGGAGGCGGAAGAGGTCGATGCAGGAGATGGCAATGAAATGCACTTACGTACGATTGTGTTGTCTCGCTCTCGCCTACTCCTCGCTCACGACTCCTGCTGACCACCCTCACGCCCCTCGGCCCTCTCTCTCTCTCTCGCTCTCTCTCATGAACATGACAAATGCCGCCTTTCGTTGTGAAAACTTGTCTGTTTGTGTTTTCATTCTCTCGCTCGTTTGTTTATTTTGCGTTGCACTAGTTTATTATATTTTATTTTATGTCAACAACACGCCAGCCCGCTGCGACTAATCGCAATCGGGCCGTCGTCGTTTCGTTCGCCTGACTTCGCCGAACAGCGCCGACCAGTGTTGTCCACTCACCACGCTCCCTTGGCCGGATGTTTAGCCCTTGTTCTCCTCGCTCTGCTGCTGTTGTGGGCGTCGTATTCACAGATGTTGCCGTTGTTGCCGTTGTTCTTTAAGCTGTTTTTATTTCGCGATTTTTCTTACAGTGTCGTTTCAAGTCTCGTTTTCCGGCACTTGCAATTCGAACTCGTTGTCCCGGAATCCGGCCGGATTCTCGCAGACACCTCGAGCGATTTCCTCCTCGCCCCTCTCTCTCACTCTCCTCCTCCTCGTCCAATGACATGTTGAGCTCGTTGCTCCGTCCTCCCTCCCTCTCTCTCTCCCCGTTGTAGTCGTGCCTCCGGCGTTGGTGCAAGTGTTGCCTTTTGTCCCTCGTTTGTGAGAGCCATTTTTTGCAACTCCCCTTTTGCATTCCGCTTTTGCCCGCCCATTTATTTGCCGCCTTTTTTGCTCCTCTCGTGCCAGACGACATACATCCGAATTTACATGCACACACACACACATTCTCACGACTACACCCGTGACGATTTGTGTTTTGTCTTCTGTTGTTCCTTGTTGTTGTTGTTGTTGTGCTGCCGCAGACCATCGCCGACGCCTCGCTTACGGAATTCGGAGAATATGGCAACAAAAGCGCCCGGGCGTCTCCGGCTCCAACTCTCTCTTGGCCTCCCTCCCTCTATCTCTCTCCCTCTCCCTCCTCTTTCATATCGCAATGGCCCTTGCGAAACTCCTTTTTGACTTTTTCCACTATTTCTTCAGGCGTCCTCGGCTCGTTCGTTTGCATTCCTTTTGTCTGCTCGTCAGCCCACCTGGCCCTCCCTCGCTCGCTCCCGCAATCACTACTGTTATTTCTCTTATCGTCTCCCTCGCCCACTCCCTCTCCTCTCGATCCTGCGGAGCTGCCTCGGGCCCTTCCGTGCTGCAGCAGCTGCAGTCGACGGAGCGAGCGAACTTCGCCGTCCTCCCGAAGCTCCCACACCTGCGACACCATCGCCTGCCGACGTCCTCTCCTTCTCCTCCCTCTCATTCCACTCCTCACTCACTCCCTCCCTCCTCCATCGCTTCCCCTCCTCCGGTCGATCCACATGTCGGTGGAACTTTTATCGCCGCTGTCTTCGGTGCCTTGATTGGCTCGGACCCGACGAGCATTTCCCCGAAGTCCGACGAGGTGCTCGGCGGTGCTCGGCGGCGGTCGCTGATGGCAGCAGGGAGAAGGGAGAGTGAGAGTAAGAGCGAGAGTGGGAGAGAGCGAGTGTCGGTGGCTTTGTATCGATAATGCAGCGCTTGCCGTTGACGCGGCCGGCGTCGATGACGGCGGGCGACGATCGGCGGCGGTCGTGGGTGCTGTTGATTGTTGTTGTTGCTGTTCTTATTGTCCGCAGTTAGTCGGTGTTGTTGTTGCAGTTGGCTTCGTTGCTGCTCCTGCGAGATGGACTCATTATTCATGTCATTACGGAGCAATGGCAGCACGAGGAGGAGCTGGAGGAAGGGGAGGCGGTGGAGGGGGAGGAAGGGGAGAAGGCGGGACGTGGTGGGACGAGGTCCTCCCCCTACGGCTGAATGTGTCTGAAACACACTCGACCCACATTGCGCCATGAATTTAATGCATTTCTTTGTGCACGGTTTCCCTTGCAACTGCACCCAAACACACTCACACACACAGACCTGTGCCCACGTTTAATCGCCACGATGGGCACGTTTGTGTGCGTGGGCGTGTGTTGGCGACGTTTCTATAACTTACTGCCGTTGTTGATGTTGTTGTTGGTGTTGTTGTTGCCGTTGCTGTTCACGAATACTTAGTCCGATCTGATGCGAAGAGGAAACTCTCGTTCGCCATGTCCTGCGACTGATGTCCTGCACCTTCGCTTCCTCCGACATCGCAAAATTCACATGCGATTATCGGGTCTTCTTCTTCTTCTTCAGGTAGAGACCTCTCGCGAACCCGGTTACCGGTTACCAGTTACCGGCTACCGAAATGAGCATCGACAAGGCACGAATTCGCTCGCCAATAATTTGTTCATCATGCAGCCTCATGGGCCGCGACATATTTCCCGAATGAAGAAGAAAATTTAAAATGCAAATAATTACGAGAACTGATTTTTAATTCTCTCGCTCCAGACGGAACCGTCCATTAAGGGCTTAATCTTGAAATTTATTTTAAATTCCCATCAATCCCTGTCAGCCTTGTCGAAGGCTCGACCTCGACGAGCGGAATTTTGAGCCCGATTAACGGTAAATCGATTGCGATAACTCGATTACGCCGACTCGATTGCACGTTGCTATCGAAATGGATTTCGCTGAATAACTGTGCATCGTACCGTGCGAAGGTCGACCGCGAAAAGCAATGCACTTGATACACACACACACACGCGCGCACTATCGCGCCCACGAACGAGTCACGTGTGTGGCGTGCGTGGGGGTGGGGCGAGGAGGCGAGGAGGCGACGTCCACAAATGCCATACAAACGTTTGCTGTGCATACGTAACGCTGTTGTTGCTTGGTTCGATAATTGCAAAACGAGCAAGTGAAGGAAAACAAAACAAAACAAAACAAAATAAAATAAGTGATATAAAAAATTAGAATTGTGGCCGAGAAAACAACCAGCAAATGTTTGCCAAGGGCCCTGCACGCAGCCCCGTCTCTTCCCACTCTCCCACTCCCTCCCACTCGCGCGATCCTGCTGCATCCTCTTCACCAACACTCGTTCTCGCTCCCGCTCTCATCGCCGACTTCGCTCTCCACATGCCGCTGCCCACTCTCCACTCGACTCATCTTCGCAAGCGACGGTTCGCTCTCGCCACGAGACCCGTTCTCGCCGCCGTGGCTCTCCGCATCAGGCTCTCATCTGCACATCCGAAGCTCGTGCAGCTGCTGCCGCCGCCGAGAGCTTTCTGCGTCGCGTGCTGCCGCCGTCGACGTCCTCGTCGTCGTCGTCGTCGTCGTTGTTGTTGCTATTACTGCTACGATGGCGATGGCGATGGCGACGACGACGGCGGCTGTTGCCCAGAGACCGACCCGGCGAGCTCTGCTCCGACGTTGCCGACGCTCGCGCCTCAGAGTGTATCTCGCTACAACCGAGTGTGGTTCATCCGAGCGGCTTCTGGCAGGACGACCGAGCGCGAGCTGTAAAACGCAAGACAAAAATAAAAATACAAACAAATACCAAAACAGAAACAAAAAACAAAAACCAAACAAAGCGATAACTGAAACAAAAACAATTGTAGAATCAGAAACAAACCGAGAACGCAAGTTTTTTGCCGAAAGCAAAAGCAATAACGGGAATCGCTGAAAATGAGAGAGAGAGATACACGAGACGAGGGGAGAGCGAGAGCGGCGGAGAGAGAGAACAACAAACAAGCGAGAGAATTTTTAGAAAAATCTTGTTTCAATTTCGCAACGAATAGTGTTCCGAATCCCGACGCGTTTCACGCCGCCGACGGAGGATTGCCGTCGTCGTTGTTGTTGTTGTTACTCTTCGGATTTTGTTGCTGATGGCCGTTGTGTGTGTGTGTGTGTGTGTGTGACGGCGATGGTGTTCGTGTTGTTGATACTATTAATTAACGCACACGGCGACGCGATGCACGTTGTCGGCTCTCGGCACAGTGGGCGAGTTCGTCAACAGGCCGGCCGCCGGGGCCTCGGGACGAGGGAGCTGCCGTTGACAGCCGCCTGACATTTGACATTAAATCCGCCGCTCCGGGAATTCCTCGTTTCCCAATTCGACCGCATTTCGATCATTTCCACACCCCATCAATCCTTCCCGCTTGTCCCACATGCCAATAGAATGTATCCCGAATTCGTGAATTTTCTAATTAATTGTTTGTCGTCCCATATCGCCGCAATCCGATTCTTCCCTCGGCAAATTCGCGCGATTCGCCGGACGTGGCCGGATTTCGATCGGTCGGAAACTTTTAATCCAATTAAAAGTGTTGAAAGCGATTTATTGTGCAGTCTATTAGGCTCTTGTTGTTGGCAATTTTCTCTGTTGTTGCTGGTACTTTTTGTAATATAGTACCACTATTTTCTTTATTGGCATTACTTTTATTGGAATATTTTCGTTTGTACTTTTTTGTTGGTATTTTTTGCTGGTACTTTTTCTTATTTTCTGATGTTGCGCTGCTGATGGTGATGAATTTTCGCGTTTCACTTTCTCGCGGTGTGGTCGGGCTTCGCCTATCGGGACGTCGCATTGGCCACGTTAAGCCACGGCATCGCGCCATCCCGCCATTCCGCCATCCCGCTCTGGCCCACACAGTCCGAGCGGCCTCGTCACTCGCCCCCCGCCCCCTCGTCCCCCACCCAGGGCTCCGACTTTCGGCGCCTCTGACGGGTTTAATTCGCTCTTAATCCTCGGCTCTTGGCCTGCCGAGGGCCCAAATCCACTTTTTTGGTTCGCGTCCTTTGTTGTTCGTCTTTTGTGTAACCTCTCCGCTCCACTCCCGCCGCCAGGTGAGGAGGGGGCGGGGCTGGGCTGGGCTTTGTGCTTTGTCTGCGATTTAATTGCAAGCCCCGAGTTCGTCCGAATTCCAGTGCAAACGATGAGGTTTCTCTGGGGAGGTTGGGGGACGGCGACAACTTTCTCTGCTTTCACTCGGCGTTCTTTTCGCCATTCCCTCATTCTCTCACCTCACTTCCCTTCGCTCTCCTTCTCGTCCCATCGCTGTGAGAAGGCTCAATTTATCCTTGTTTAAAACTGAAATCTTTTCAAGGATTACGAGCGAAGGGAAACGAAGTAAGTGGGGAGACAAAAAAAAAGGAGGAAAAAAGAAATAAGGTTGTTGATGTGAAATTGTAAAGGAATTTTATTGCATTTCCGCATCCGGTTCCCGCAGTCGTCATCAGCGCCCTTGCGACTTGGACCGAATACGCGGCTGCTGCTGCTTGTTCTTCTTCTATCCTCTTCGCCTTCTTCTTCTACCACTCTGCCGAGAGAGAGAGAGACGATTGCAGCGGCAACAACACAGCGTCCACCTATCGAAGCCTAGAAATCTGCAAGTGCGAATTGCATAAGTGTTCGTCTGGAGAGCGGACCTCGCACGTGTGTGTGTGGTATGTAGGTCGGTGGATCTGCTCGCGTGTGTGGGTGAGTGCGAGTGCGAGTGGCGAACGACACACGCAGCAACAACGAGAGCAAGAACAGGAACAAGAACAATTGAGCAATGAGCAGCATCCTCAGCCTCGCTCGCTCCGCACCGAACCGAGCCAAGCCGAGCTGCGAGCAGCCGATCCGAGACGAGACGATCCGAGTCCGGTCTAGTTGGGTCGCGTCGAGTCGGGTTCGGTCGCGTCGAGCAGTCGCGTTCAGTTCGTCGAGCGGTGGAAATGTGAAGATTCGCGGTCGTGCTGTCTGTGCGTGCGACTGTGTGTGTGTGTGTGCGCGAAGAAGAAATTCATTTCAGCCAAATGAAAGCTATCGAAGCAACAACAACAACTCCGTGATTTAAGAAATTGGAAAAATTCGGAAATTGTGCTAAATAAAAACAAGAAAAATTAGAGTGAATTCGGAAAAATATCGTGCAAATGTGTGAGACAATGCAAGGGGAAAATCCTTGATTCTCCCGTTAATCACGAGACCGACGACAGCGACGTCAGAACGGACCGGACCAGTCGGGTCGGGACGGGACGGAACGAGCCGAGGAACCATCGCTGCAAATGTCCTTGAAGGAGCGAGCGGCGTGTGGAGCGAGTGGCTTCGAAGGAGCCCCGGGAAGAGACGAGGGCGATTTGAAAAACCTGAATGAAAAACTGCTCGAAGTAAAAAACCCACTTCAGTTCGGAGTGAGTTTCGAGGCGGGTACTCGGAAAATGCACTGAACGAACTGTGCTGGCGAAATCTGAAGAAGCCCAAACAACAACAACAGAACAGAAAAAAAAGACTCGCGACGCTTTTGAGAACGGAACGAACGAGTCCGCCGTGCGGCCCTTGATCGGTCCCATCTCGCGCTCTCTCCGCACCGCTGTCTCTGTCCATCTCCGTCTCTCTCCGGTCCGCGGTCCGTCGCCTTCCGCCCTCCCCGCCTCTCACCATCCACCCTGCTCACTCACGCTCTCTGTCCGAATTCCAAAGTCGTTACGAGAAATTACAAATTGTCGGGGAAATATTGAACCTAAGGGAAAATCCATTAATAAGAGATAAATATATGAAGAAAAAATATATGAAGAAAAAATAAATTAAGGAAAATTAATGATGAAAAAATATATGAAGGAAAATATATGAATGAATTATAAATCAAAAATAAATAAGGAAATCAATTACAGAAAAGAAAAATATATGTAGAAAAAGATATGGAAAAATAAGTGAATAAAGCAAAATAAATATAGAAAATCAATTAAATAGAGAAAAGTATATCAAGAAAATTGTATGATTAAGGAAAAATTTGATTGAATATAAATGTTGAAAAATAGAAAAAGAATAATATTAAGAAAAATTAATAAGAAAACATGTGAAATCTGCAGACAAAATCAAAAAATCAGAGTGCGAAAAGTTATTAAAATAAAGCTTGAGTTTCATCCGCTAACAACAACAACAACAACAACAACAGCAGCAGCAGAAACAGAAACAAGAGAGACAACAGCTACAACAACAACGGCACTACTACGTTAAAAGCCAGCGTGGGAAAATCGACCGGAAGTCGAAGGAGCAGAGGAAAACAACAACAACAGGAAGAAAGAGAAGCGAACGAACTGCACGAACAGAACAACAACAACAGCAATAACACAGAAGACAACAAGAACAAGAAGAGGAACAAGAAGCAGAGCAGAAGCAAGCAAAAACAGCAACTATCGACAACAACAACAACCACTAGAAGAAGAAGAAAATCAACAGCGAGCGAGGCGGAGAGAAAAACTAAACACATCCAGGAACATCGTTGGCTGGTGAGTCCGCCTGCGACCATGTGCGCGCGTGTGTGTGTGGGTGAGTGTAAGCTCCGAGTGTGTGTGTGTGTGTGTGGCCCTTCCTCATTAGACCCACGGCGGCCCGACGGAGGCCCGATGATCGGCCGTGCGGCAGGTCGTGTCGGGTCCCGCGGCTGTAGTTGTTGTTGTATTTGTTGCCTTCGTCGTGCGCGGCTGTGTGCGTGGCTGTGTGTGTTTTTGGGCCAGCCTCGGTCGCCCGGTCGCCGCGCTCGCTCGCCTCGAGCTCCCCGAATGTTTGTTCGACCGCAGGCCTCCCGGGCGCTGGGCCGACCCCGCCTCCTTCGCAGCCCCCCGTCCGCGAATGCCCGACTCCTGGAATCGGTCGTTACTCTATTGAATCGAGGCTTCAGCCCGACTCCTGCGACCCCGTTCCGGGAACTCGCAATTTGAAGATTCGCCCGGCCTCGTCGCTCGCCGAAAACACGCGTCCCGCTCGCTTCCCGTGAAATCAGCGCCCACGAGTGTGTGTGGGTGGGGGCGCTGCTGCATGTGTGCGTTGTCGTGGGCGTGTGTGTGTGGCTGCTCGGAGGCCTCAGGTCCTGCCGCCTCGGCCGAGCCATTAGACGGCGCCCCTCGCCATCGCCCTCGCCATCGCCCGAGGACGCGTGACGTAAGCCGAGCTCCTCGTAATTAAATTTCGCCCTGCAAAGGGAGTTCGTGTGGCTGAGAGGCGTCGGTGTGGCGATGCACGTGTCCAGGTGGTGGGGGGACTGGGGTGTGCGAGCGCCAACTGCAGTTAATTCCGTGGTCATTCGCCCAAATGAGGTCCTGGTCCTCCTCGTCCTCGCAAGGAGACCCGGCCGCGCATCGCCCCACCT
The DNA here is from genome assembly GCA_947389925.1 of Coelopa pilipes. Taxonomy (NCBI): domain Eukaryota; kingdom Metazoa; phylum Arthropoda; class Insecta; order Diptera; family Coelopidae; genus Coelopa; species Coelopa pilipes. The sequence goes on along the minus strand of OX376700.1, from coordinate 26,796,969 downwards.
CCAGCTCAGGGCCGATCGCCGCCGACCACGGACTCGCCCCAACCCTCGACCAACTCCCAGCCCTTTCCCTCTTGCCCCTGGCAGCTCGAAAGCCGTGGCCCAGTCCCGAGCGCCGAGGGCGAACGGAGGACTCTCGCGGGCCATTTGCATGGAATTCGCAGTGGTCGACGGCTGCCGAGGCGATGCAACAGCGACGACGACGACGACGATGGCGACGTCGCCTCCCCCGTCGCCTCGGCGTTGCCGTTATTCTAATGTTGTTTTCCCCATCGGTGAATAAATTGAATTGCTTTGGAATAAATTTGCGAGTGGCGGGCGCGTGGCCGATGAAAACGTAAATGCGAAAAATAAAAGGACAATATTCCGTTGTCCGCCTTTCAAAACTTTCCTCCATCTCCTCGTCGCCCACGTGATCGCTTTTCACCTCCTCCTCCTCCTCCTCCTCCAGCAGACGCATCTCCGAAACTTCGTCCGTCAGCCCGGGAGCGGGCGAAGGCGAAGACGTCACTCAGTGATGCGGTCGACACGAGGTGACGGGAGGGGCGTGGCAGCGAGAGGTTGGCGAGCCTGGAGAAGCCTCGAGCCGAGGGTTGATGTGGAGCCAGGTGGGGGGAACCCCTTCAGGGCCTGGATTGACTCGGTTCGAGATGGCTTTTTGTCTGCAGAGAGGGGCAGCGCCGAGATGGAGCCATCAAGATGCGGTCTTGCGGTCGCCGGATGGCCGAGTCTGGAAGCCTTTCGATTGTTTGTCATCACGGGAGGGGTTTCGTTGATTTTGTGAGAAATTTGTTGTAGTTTTTTCCATGTGCAAGCAGATAAAATCAATTTTTTCAATTATTTCCATTCAATACAAATAATTTAATTGATTCATTGTCTTATCCCAGAAATGTTAATCGATTCTAAACACAGAATCGATTGTTGAACAAAAAATAAATCGATTGTAAACACAAAAATAAATCGATTTATCTAAAAGATAAACTAATTTATGAAAGATAAATAAATCGAAATCCAAAAACGAAAATATGTTGATTTAGACAATGAATTCAATAAATTGAGTTAAACAACAAAATTAATCGATTTTTAACCCAAACTGAAATCAATTCAAAATAAAAAAATAAATTGACTTAAACAAAAAATCACAAATAAATTCATTTAAACAAAACCGAAATAAATTTAAACAAAAAGTTAAGTCGAAGTTTGTTTAAATTAACTCGATTTTTGTTTATTTGCTGATTTAAATTAGATATTTCCCTTTGCTAATGCAATTGATATTCTCTTCTTCTCAAGTGGAGGAATTTTGTTTGAATCATTTTTCTACATCATTTTCAACAATGCATTTCTCTCGAGATCGATGGAGTCAAGCGGTTTTCTCCAAATTTAGGGCGGAAAATACTGGCAGAAATTATTTTCTCAGGACTTTAAAAGTTCCCGCATACACGAACACACCAGGAACACCCACACACACACACATACGCAAGGGACACTACACCATGCACTGCAGCAACCCGCCTGCTACAGCAACTAACACTCATAATCAGCATAATCAGGCCACCGCCAACAACAACAGCAGCAACACCTACAACAACGTCCACTGTGAAATAGAAAACTTTTGTGTTTTCTGCGTTTCGGGAACCCGCCCCTCTCTCCCTCTCTCCCTCTCTCCCTCTCTCCCTCCACCCTCCACCCACCGAAGGCGGCCACGGGTTTCAAAAGCCGCGCCGCGAGGTCGACTCGGGCCAGGCCAGGCCGGGTCGTGGCGAGGGCGGGCGAGGTCGCGTCACGTGAAGTCAACCGGAGCGAGAGATGATGAATAGCGCCGAAACCCCCGCACCGCCCCCGCACCGCCCCCGCACCGGCCCCGGAGCCCCACCAGGGCGAGCAATTTGCGTGTGTTTTAATGCATGAGGAATCATAAATTCCAACCCCTCGCCCCGTGCTCGCCCTCGGTGCAGGGGCGACCTTTGTGCTCCGCCCGGCTCTGCTCGGATTAGCTGGCATCTGGGTTTTAATAAATTTTAAACTAGTTTTACTCTTCTAGAGGACGTCCGGGAGCAGGAGCCGCTCAAAGAGAATCCGCGATGCGGAGCTCGCAGGTTTTTGCCTTTGTTCCTGGTTTGTGTTTTATTTCTGCGACATTTTTCAATCGCCGTGGGACTTTCAATTAATTACAATAATTGAAGGACGGGCCCGGCCCCGCCTCGGTCCCCGGCTCGGTCCTCGGCCAGCGTGCGGCGTCCTCATTACTTCAGCGTTAATGGCCACGTTTAGGACTCGTCCTCGCCCCTCGACCGAGTCCGAGCTCGGTGCCCGGCGAGGCGAATCCTTTGTTGGCGCCTCGTCTCACTCTTCGACCTTCGTTCACTCCCTCACTCCGTCACTCCTTCACTCGTCGGATGGTGGAAGCGCGGTTTTCTGGGAGTGCGAATGTGTTGTGTGGGGAAAGCGATTTGGCCGGATTCTCCAGAGGACGCCGGGGTCGCCTGGAGCCGCCCTCGACGCGACTCGACGCGACTCCCGGGACCTGCAGGCGTTCGGTTGAATGCATTGAAGGCCTGAGGGGACGCGTGACGAAAGCCTGGACCGAGCTCCGACCAGCAGCGGGACGTTTTCGCAGTGTCCTTCGAGTCACCCACACCCACTCGCGCCCAGGGGCCCCGGGTCGGTCCAAAGGACGACCGGTCGATATCCACACAATGCACTTGTGTGGGCGTTGTAGGTGTGTTCGTAGTTTATTTGCGGATTTATTTGAATTCCTGTGGTTTCCGTGAACGTTTTCTGGTCGATTTGAAGTTCGTCCCTATTTCCATTTATTTATTTATTTTTCTACTCCCCTGGAGTTTCTCCGCTCGTTCGATCTTCTGCACTATTTTTATTTTGAACTCAATTTTGATTTTCTGCTCTTTTGGGATTCTCTTTTTTTCAATTTTTTTCTGCACTCCTTTCGACTGCCTCTCTGTGTTTTGCGTGTCCTTCCGTCGCCTCTGATATTTTCCACTACTTTGATTTCCCACTCTATTTGCATCGCCTGCCCTGCTTTGATTTGTCCTCCTGCTGTCGCTGCTGCGTTCGGCTCCATGAGCGTGGTCGCTCTTCCGTCTCCCTCTCGCCCCTCTTCCTGGCCTGTGTGTTGTCCTGTAATTGTGCTGCTGGTGTGTTTGGGCGCGGTTCCGCTTCCGGTTGTCGGGCGGATCTCACGCCAACTTGTCATTCGCCCCCGGGCGACCCTGTGGGTGGCCTGTGTGTGTGTGGGTTCTGGGTGTGTTCGTGCGTGCCCGGGTGGGTGGCCCGGAGGTCTTGCGGGGCCCGCGTCGTCCTCGCCGGCTCGAGTGCTGCAATTTATTGCAGTTGTATAAAGTATAAAGTTTTTACAGCCCCGCCATGGGGCGGAGGCGACGCCGCCACTGTCTCGCTGTTGTTGTCGTGGTCAGCATCACCAACGCCAGCATCATCATCATCATCAGCAGTATATTCATAATCGCTTCGTTCGGGTCGTTGTTGCAGTTGCTTCTGGCATCAAACACTTTTATTGCTGCCATTGCTATTGTCAGGGCCAGCGAAGCTCGCGGTTACGACGCGCCGGCCACGACACACGGCCCGATAAACACGTTCCGCCAGATGCACGAGAACGACGAACCAACAACAACAACAACGGCCACAACTGGACCAACTGTCGGAGAGATGGCCGGGGGGCAGCGGGACGGCCGAGCGCCAGATGCCCGGGAGGACGGACTGAGCGCCGGATGTGGTTTTAAATTGTCTACAATTTATTTCGAATCAACCTCGCTCTGCCCCTCTCCCTCACCCCCCCCTCTCTCCACATCTCCCGCTCACTCCCTGCCGCTTTTTGGCCATCACTCCTGTGTTGTTGTTGCCGCGGGGCTCCGCCGGCTCTCGCCCGGGTCTCCTCGAACTCTGGAAGCCTCAGACCGCAAGCCGGGCTTCCGAGGGCCCAGGGCAATTAGCCCGAAACTCGTGTCGCAACCGCCGCCTTCGCCCCACGTCGAAGTCGTGGCTCGTCCTGGGCGCCTGTCGAGAGAGGATGTCCCTTTGTCCAGGGAGAAGGGGAACGAGACAGGGGAGAGCGAGTGGCAAATTCACACACTCCAGCCAGGGCTCTTCTTGCCGTCTCGCTTCCCGGCACCCGGGCTTTTGCCGTTAATGCCGCAAGTTAAGAGTGAATCCTTGTAAAGCCGGGCTCCGGGACTCCTGACGACACCTGTTGGCGCGTAATTGTCGGCCGTTGTCTCGGCGTCTGCCGGGTCTGTTGGCGGGCGCGAGGCCTTGGGTCGCGCTAATGAGGGCAAATGTCGGCGACGCCCAGCCCCAGGGCGACTTCGGGCGACCCCAACAGCACCGACCGCCCTCCCTGCCCGCTCGTGGTCCGCCTTCCAGCGGGAAGCCCGTCAGCGCCTCGCTCTTCGGTCGGTCCTCCGGACTCCGGACTCCGTCGCTGAATGGCCGACAACGGGCCGATAAAGGTCGAACCCCGCCCTCGCCGGTCGCGGGGCTTTCAATAGGTGTCCGGCCGCCGCCCTCCCCGCCCCTCCCCGCCCGTCGCCGGGCGAGCAAATCAATCGCCTGGCAGGGGCTCCGGATGTCGCAGACACAGCGAAAACGCTGTGCGAGCGAGCGGGAGGCGGCGCACGTCAAACGCAGACAATCGGAGGCGGCAACGTGATTTGCATACCGAGGGAGCGGGAGGACACGGGGGGGTGTCGCTAGGTTGGGGTCGTGTGTCGGGGGACTCCGAATCCGAATACGAGTCCTGCTGATGCCACGAGCCTCGGGGGCGGGCGCCGGGCCGAAGGGATTGGAATGAAATAAACGTGAATTATGCGGCGCATGACAACGGACGAGCGAGGGTGAGGGGCGAAGAGGGGACACTTCGGGGAGAGAGTGAGAAGAGAATTCGGAGCGCTTTGGCCCGGTGGAGCTGCTGGCGGTGAGGAGGGGGCGGGGAAAACTATGGCAAAACTGTTTGCCGCACGCGAAGGCCGAGATTTTCCACTTGTCATCGCGCGAGCGGAATCAGAGGAAGTGGAAGCAGCCGACGACTCGCACACACACAGAGGGAAGGACACGCACACACACACACAGCCCGAGACGGAGCCTCGCACCGATGTCCGAGGCCACTTGTTTTGAATGTCGAGGCGAGCGAGCGGCAGCGGCTGGAGAAGCCGGAGTCGAAGTCGGGGCCGAAGTTCGTTATGGAAAACCAGCAGCGGGTTGCGAAATGGGGCAACAACAACAACAACAACAACAATGACAAAAATGACAACAATAAGAACAACGACAAGGACAACAGCCGGAACGTCAAGAACTTCATAATTGAAACAACAAGAACGAGCAACAAGAACAACAAGAGCCAGCAGCCAGAACAACAACAAGCAGCCCCGGCAACAACAACACGGTATCGCCAACAACAACACGGTATCGCCAACAACAACCAGCTGAACTGGTTGAGGCAACGCTCGTCAATGGCGGAGCCTCCTCGAGGCTCCTGGGAAATGCCGAATCCTCGACCTCGTCGTTCTCCGAACCGCCTGGGTCCAGGCAAGGTGCGTGCGAGCGGGACAGGCATGGGAAGGTAGAGAGAGAGGGAGGGAGACGGAGAGGGAGAGGGCGACGGTTGGAAGCCATTGAGCGATGACAGCGGGTTGGGTCGACCGGGCGACGTCGGCTACTTTTATTTCTACTCCCACTTCTCTCCTACTTCCTCACCTCTGCCTCTTCTTGTAATTTCTCCATAGCTTCTCTTCCCAATGCTCAATTCTCTTTCTTTCAATTGCCCGATTTCTGTCCTATTTCTCTTTTCGTTTCCAATCTGCGGCTTTGTTCGCTCCCTCCTTCCTTCCCTGGCAAGGACATTCTCGGCTCCTGCGTCTGGCCCTCGGCCGTCGGCCGCCGGCCTTGCCGTCTCCGCTTCCGCCTGCGGTTTATTTCCGATGTTCATGTCTATGGCGAATCTCACGATACAACAAAGGCCACAATAGGCGCGACAACAACGCAATGACAGCAGCAACAACAACAACAACAACCACCTCATTGACTACAATGGGCTCCCGAACCCCTCGTCCCGCGTCCTCCTGGCGGCATCAGCGGCGTCCAAAGGCGTCGTCCGCCCCCTCCCCACGTGACTGCAGTCGTCTAATGACTGAGCGACCCCTGGGCGCGTGTGTGTGGGTGTGTGGGGGTCCTCTGTAAGTGTGCGTCGTCAATGAAATCATCCGTTGCTGTGTTGGTGGGTTGGCCGGGTTGACCGGCTCGAGGTGGCCGATGCCAGGCAGGGCTGAGATTTTGCCATGGACTCCGCACACACACACACGTATAAACGTGAATATGTTTGCGTGGCCCGTGTCCGGCCACGAGGCCGATCATGCAGTCGACAGGGCCACTCGGCTGCTGCTGATCCGGGCTCCTGCAACCTGCAACGGCAGGACCGGGCTGTCGGGCTGTCGACAGCGACAGCGTTTGGATTTCAGGCAAAAGGTGAGGGGGGAGGGAGAAAGGAGAGAAACAGGGTGAAAGGGGACAGAGAGAGAGAGAGAGAGAGAGAAAGAGAGAGAAAGAGAGAGAAAGAGATAGAGAGAGTGCGATATGGGGAAAAGTAATTGCGACTGCAGACGTTGTGAACGTGGCCGTCGCAGATTTCGGCCCTCCGTCCGGAGCAACGACTGCGACTTGACGGGGAGGGAGCGGCCACGCCCCTCGATTTAGCCACGGGGCGACCCCCCCCCCCCCTCACACCCGCACGGGGAGCTCGTGACGTTCCCGGGAAGTCCCCAGGTGGGAGGAACCTAACGATGTGCCTGCGTACCATGCGTGTGGATCAAATGAAATTATTTCCATGTTTTTGCAGACCCCAGATGGGAGTTACGTAATTGATTCGGCGTTGCCATCCGCTGACAGGGAGCAACGACACACACACACCGACACACACGACCGGCAGACACCCGCACGCCGCCCACCTCCGCCGAGGCAGATGCCGCGAGATGAGGACATTGAAATGAGACGAATGGGACGACGACGACGACGACGACGACGACGTTAATGGAGTCAAATGAGCCCTGGCGTCGCACACACACACGCACAAACAGGCCAGCAAACAGGCTGCCCAGCAGCCGCAAACAGGCGACAGACGGAGGCACGGAGGAGGGCGCACCGCGGCACAGGGCGACAGAGGGGCGACGACACGCGGATGGAGCTCGAGCCGGAGCCAAGCCCGTTTGCCTTCCCTCGCCCGCCGCCCGCCGCCGGCCGCCTGGCAACCCTACAGCCAGCCCCGCACGCCCAGAGGCGCCCGGGCGTTCGCCGTCAGTTCACAGCAATTGTTTCGGCATTTATTTGGCGTTGTTTCGTTCAAGTGTTCAGTGTTCGCGTTCGAGTTCGCGCGATGTTTCCAAATTCCAATTTCGCCACGGAGATCCGGCTGGAGGCCGACGACGAGGCCCCGGCCCTGGCCCTGGCCGTGGCCGTGGGCGACCCGCTGCGAGGGCGGCGTCTGAGCGGCGGCGCCGGGCCCCCGCCACGCCGGGCCCCGCCCAGCCTGGTCAGCCTGAGCGACGACGACGACGACGGGGACGACGAGGAGGCCGCCGGCCACGACATGTCGACGTGGCGCGGGCGGCTGCGCCGGTACCTGGGCTGGCTGAAGATCGCGGCGCTGCTGGTCGTCTGGGGCTGCTTCACCGTCCTGCTGATGGTCACCGTCGAGGAGGAGCCGCGCCTGAAGCTCCTGATGGTGCCGCCCCAGGTGGCGAAGGAGTTCGCGGTGCCGGTGCGCCCGCTGAAGGGCCTGCTGGGCGTTGACCTGCACGGGCCCTTCGACAACAAGGAGTTCGAGAAGGACGGCGAGGACCTCGTCGCCGCCCACCTGACGCTGCACGTGCTGCGCAAGCGCTTCGGGGCCGACGGCGCGCTGCTGTCGTCGCGCCAGGTGTCCGAGGCGTGGACGCTGGAGCTGACCGGCGACCGGGCGGACCTCGAGGAGGCCGACCTGGTCGTCAAGCACCACACGTTCCGGCTGCAGCCCGCCGACGAGCAGGAGCTGCAGCAGGACGCGTCCGGGGGCGGGGGCGGCCGCAGCGAGCTGTACCTGCAGCTGGAGACGAGCAAGGACACGGTGGACCGCGAGCTGTCCCTGCAGGTGGCCTTCGACGCCTCGCCGATCGACAAGGAGCAGGCGATCGTCTACGCGGCGCTCGTGCTCGTCGGGCTCTACGTGCTGATCATCTGGGAGGTGGTCGACCGGACGTTCGCGGCCATCCTGGCCTCGACCCTGTCGATCGCCATCCTCGGGGCGATGCACTCGCGGCCCTCGATGGAGACGATCATCGGGTGGATCGACGAGGAGACCCTGCTGCTGCTCTTCGGCATGATGATCCTGGTCGCGATGCTGGCCGAGACCGGCATCTTCGACTACCTGGCCGTCTACGCGTACAAGATCACCAACGGGCACGTCTGGCCGCTGATCACCTGCCTCTGCCTGTTCACGGCCGTCTTCTCCTCGTTCCTCGACAACGTCACGATGGTCCTGCTGATGACGCCCGTCACGATCCGGCTCTGCGAGGTGATGGCCCTGAACGCGGTGCCGGTGCTGATCTGCATCGTGATCTACTCGAACATCGGGGGCGCGATGACCCCGGTGGGGGACCCGCCCAACGTGATCATCGCCTCGAACGACTTCGTCGCCGCCGACGGGGTCGACTTCGGCGTCTTCGTCGCCCACATGGGCCCGGCGGTGCTGCTCGTGATGCTGCAGACGTACGTCCAGATCCGGCTGACGCTGCGCTACTTCGTCGCCCTGGAGCTGGCGGACCCGCTCGAGCTGGAGCTGCGGCACAACCTGCAGGCCTGGCAGCGGGCCGCCGGCGTCCTGACGCCCTTCTCGAAGGAGGAGGAGCGCATACGCAACACGATGCTGGCCAAGGCGGACACCATGAGGCGCCGCCTGCGCCGGGCCCTCGCGGCGGCCGCGAAGCCGGCCCCGAACTACCAGCAGACGCTCGAGGAGCTGCAGCGCAAGTACCCGATCCGCAACAAGCCGCTGCTGGCCAAGTGCGCCTGCGCCGTCACGTTCGTCATCGCCCTCTTCTTCCTGCACACGCTGCCCGCCATCAAGGGCGTCTCGCTGGGCTGGGCCGCCCTCCTGGGCGCGATGCTGCTGCTGATCCTGGCGGACATGGAGAGCATGGAGCTGGTGCTGGGCCACGTCGAGTGGGCGACGCTGCTGTTCTTCGCCGCCCTCTTCATCCTGATGGAGGCCCTCAGCCACATGGGCCTGATCGAGTGGATCGGCAACGTGACCGTCCGGATCATCCTCTCGGTGGAGCCCGACTGGCGGCTGCCCGTCTCGATCCTGATCATCCTCTGGATCACGGCGATCACGTCGGCCTTCGTCGACAACATCCCCGTCACGACGATGATGATCAAGATCGTGGTCGCCCTCAGCCAGAACGATCGGCTCGACCTGCCGCTGCAGCCGCTCGTTTGGGCCCTCGCCCTCGGCGCCTGCCTCGGCGGCAACGGGACGCTGATCGGGGCCTCGGCGAACGTCGTGTGCGCGGGCGTGGCCGAGCAGCACGGCTACAAGTTCACCTTCACCCAGTTCTTCAAGATCGGCTTCCCCATCATGCTGATGCACATCGTCGTCTCCACCGTCTACCTGATGGTCTGCCACCTGGTCTTCTCCTGGCACTGACCAATAAAGCCCCGAGTCCATCACGAGCCCTCCGCGACTTTCATTGGGCCAAGGCGTTGGCGTTGGCGTTGGGTGATGGGGGTTGTCAGGTGGGATGGGGGTCGTGACCCCTGACCCGGCCGGAAGGCGCCGCCATCAACCGCTCGTTTCCGCTCGCCGGCTTCGTCTCGAGTTTCGCCCCATCGACGACTTTGCCCGACTCCCCGGTTGACCCCGGGTGACGGGGTGCTCGACACGCCCCGGGCCCTCCACCGAAACACTTACCGTTAATTTGAGCACCAAGGCTTCGCTCTCTCTCTCTCCCTCTCCCCGAAGTTTCTCGGCAGGAGGATCGGCGGAGAGGCGACCGAGGCGAGGTCGAGGAAAATGCGACGAGCGTTTACAGGTTGTGACACGGAAGCAGAGAAGGGTCGAGATTGGTTGAGAGTGGCGTGAGAAGGGGAGGGAGGGAGGGCTGAGGGGGCGGGAAGGAAGGGGTGGGGGAGAAGGAAAGGGACGGATAGGAAAGGGGAAGGGGAAGGCGCGAACGACCAAATCCGGAACTTCACGAGCTCGACGAGCTCCGGGGTCGCCTGCAACCGTTTGGCAGTCGCTTGTGGAGCAACTCGAACTCATTCACGCAAACCCACTCACAAAATCACACACTCAGACACGCTCACACACACTCTCTCACTCTGTCACTCTCTCACCCACTCCCACAAACAAAGCCGTTGCCGAAGTGGCTGCGAGCGAGTGCAGCGAGTCGAGAGCGTTTCGGCCGGAATTCTTAATAATCCCCAAGGATTCGGCTCCGCCACCTCGTCCCTCGTTGCTCGTCCTTCGCCCCTCGCCCTGGCCACAGTTGAGTCCTGTGGGGCTGGGTGTGCGTGTGTCGAACCTGCAGCCGTGATGCGGTCGCCGTCCACGGCTTTCACGACCCTTCAACGAAACCGGAGCCCGTGCCCTGCGGCCTCGGGGCCTCCGTCGCTTTTTCCCTTTTACTGCAAGCTCTCCGTCAAGCCTTCCATGAACCCCCATAAATCCCTCCATCAATCCTTCTTCCCACTGCACTCATCCCGCATATTGCTCGGCAGATTGATTTCCACCAATTCCAGCGATGAATTTCGCAATTTCCTCCCTTCCTTCCTCCTTTCCTTCCTTCAGCCCCTCATCGGGATCTGCGACAGCTGCAGCATCTCATCTGGGTCTGGGACTCAGCTTATCGTTGGAATTGTTCTTAATTATTTCAATTTCCTTCAACAACTTTCTCTTCACCTTCTGGATTCGATTGTCCCGCAGATCTCGCCCCATCGCGATCAGGGCCAGGGCCTCGGGTTTCAAGACGCGCCTCCTCCGTCCCTGGAGTGGATTCGAATTCTCCTTCGCCTGCTCCACTTCTCTCCCCAGATCGTGGAAAAATTAATGGCAAGTTCTGGGAAGCAACGACGGCCGAAAACCACGGCACGGAGTCGGGCGGGGGCGACGGAACCGAACCGAACCCGAGGTCGAGCCTGAGCCGAGTTCCTCCGTTCCCTCCTTCCGTCGTTCCAGCGTTTCGCTGCTTCAGTCGTTCCTCCGTTCGTTTCGTTCGTTCCTTCGTTCCCTCGTCCCCTCCTTCGTTCGTTCGTTCACTCGTTCATTCGGTCCGTCGGTCGTTCGTGCCTGCGAGCAATGAAAAATGGCTGCAAGTTGAGCGAAGTTTTCTCTCTCCCTCTCCTCCCTCTCACTGCCACTCGCCCCCTCTATCTCGGCCGTCTCGTTTCTCTTTTTAACTATGTTCGTTTTTGTCTCGATGCGGAAACATTTTAAACAGTTTCCACATTTCGGCGTGAAGGACTCCGGGCCGCCAGAGGACGAAGGCGGCCTGAGAGGGAGGGAGAAGGCGGTGAGCGATGGGGGATGGGGGATCAAGAGAGCGGAGTGGAGGGCGAGGGAGGAAGATACCTTCGAGCAACGGAGTATGGCAATTATTTTTGCGGACCGACCTCGCTTTGGCAGCACTTTCCCCCCTCCTTCTCCTTCCGGAACTCCCCCGACCGATGGCTCCAAGAACGCATTTAAGGTCGTGGACGGACGGACGACGGCGAACTGAGAGAATTGAAGAATGGAACGAAGTCGCCTGCGGTTCGAAGGAATCGATGACGACGGCTGAGAACTTGAGAGAATTCGGTAAAATTCGCCCAACCGTCCGAGTTTCCCGCGAGCCCGAGCACAAGCCCGAGTCTGACCCCCTGATCCCGAGTCTGCCCGGTCGGACCGAGTGGCGAGCGTTTCCGAAAAGTTTCCGAAATGTCGAGCATAAATATTTGAAAAGTCCGAGGGCGACGAGAAGATTTTCATTTTCTCATTCATTCTCTCACTCGTCGCTGGCCCACTGAGAAATATGCGAAATATTAACAACAACAAGAATAATAGCCAACGAGTGAATAAACAACAAATAAATATTTGGAGAACTCGAAACTTTTCGGTCAATTCGAAATTTCCTATTGTTGTTGTTGCCATTTTCGAGCGAATTAAATATGAAATCAAAAAACAGCAACAACAATCACGGCAACCACAAGCACAGAGGAACAGAACAAGAACAACAACAACGACGCCTCGGCGAAATGCCGACCGCATGTCGTTCGCCGAAGCACTTCAAAGTTGCGAAACACTCGGAGCACGTCGGGTCCGCAGCTCTCAAGCGGCGTTGTTGTTTTTCTACTTCTTCCTCTTCTTCTTGGTTTCAATAATTTTTCTGCGCCCCACGCGGCGTTGATTGTTTCGGCAGTTGTTGTTGTTGTTGTCGGCGTGGTTGTGATTTCGGAGAAATCCACAAATCTACACTTAATTTCGGAAATCGGCGCTCGTAAACATCGGATAATTCATTTCGTACTTGTTCGCGACGCGAGTGCAGTTTGTTTTTTCCATTTTCCAATCGCGCAAAATTCGCTTCGCGATCGGGGCGAACCGCAGTGTTGCCAACTTGCCGGAAAAATCTGACACGATGTGCGAGGCCGGCGCAGCCCAAGGTACGAAACTTTAATTTTAGAAACGCCGAACGGCAAGTGAGAAAATTTGGTTTGAAATATAAAAAAAAAAAAATGTTTTTAAATATGAAAAAGATAAAACACATACTAAAAATAACAATTGCGGACAGATTTAAAAATATGTAGCAAAAAGTACTCAGTTTCAAAATTTATTCCGTTGCGTCCGAGTTCGCTGGGAACGAGAAATCGTCGTTCGCTCCGGCGAAATCCACACACACACACACACACAAATACATTTCAAACACACGTTCCCACCACATATCAACATGAAAACGAAAAATAACGAGCGTCAATTGACGGTGTTTTATGTCCATGTTTTGTTTTCAAATACTTTGGTAAACAAACAGTTTGCTCACTTCTCGCCGTATTTCGTCGAGATGCCTCATTATTCCTGGGGCCCCCTGGAGCTTCGTGGTTTTCGCCTTGGATCTCCCCATGGATCTCGGTCCGTTTTCACGTCGCTTCCAACTGGATCTCGGCCCGCTTCCACACGGTCTTCGCCTGTTTCGCCGCCGCCTCCCTTCGGCCCCAGTTCAGCGACCCCAAAGGCCGCAACTTGGTCGTAAATTCACAAAAATCTGTTTCAATTTGCTCCCAGAAGGTGAAACGAACTTTCGCTCTCACCCTGCCTCCCTCCCTCGCCGCCGTCCCGCCGTCCCGCGACTCGGCTGCACTCGGCGACAGCTGCAATAAAAACGTCCGCGCCGATTGAGTGAGAAACCGAGAGCTGTCAGGGTGCAAAAATAAACTCGTCAATCGCCCGTAAGGCCGCCGGGCCTCGGGCCTGGGGGACCCGCTTTGGCCCGCTGCCAGGGCTCTGGCGGGCACAGAACACAGAACCCCAACCCCCGACCCCCGTCCCCCGACTCATTACCAGACGCGACGGATGCTTTTGAGTCCGTTCCAAGAGCCGCCTCGCCTTTTCCTCGTCCCCACCGGCCAAATCTCGGCCGTGCGCGTGTGCGTGTGCATATGTGTGTGTGCGTGGGCCACTTGTTGAGCGGGATCGCATGATTGATGGGCCGACGTGAACTCGATCTCGCCGGGGCCCATTAAAAAGCGATTCGGGCGATTGGGAATTGATAAACAACTATTTACTATTTGGTATTTGTTTGTTATTGTGATTGCGATTGTGATTGTGATTGTTATTGATTTGTCGTTTTTGTTGTTGTTGTACTTGCAGAAAGCCCACCGGGGCCCACCAAACTGGCACATCAATTTTGGTTCTCATATCCGCCACCTGGCGCTGGTGGAGGCTCTTCGAGTAAGTCCGCCGACCCCGCCCGACCGGCTGCAGAAGCGTCTCGTTTGCCGCCTTCCATTGCGCCCACTCTCGTTCTCACCACTACCATTACTATTAGCATTACCATGTTACTGCCATCGATGTCATCGTAATAGTTTTCGATGTTTTTCGGTTCCGTTTCCTTCGTGTATCTGTGTTGTGTTCCTGCATATTCCCGAACTCGCAAACACACCGAAAAATCACACATTCAGACCCGCTCGCTCGGTTCGGTTGCCTAGGTCGGTTGGGGTGCAGCTGCCCGGTTTGGTGTTGCGTCCGTTCCCAGGCTCCTGCTAGAGGCCGGCCGGACCCCAGACCTCGCCGTAATCCAAGTCGACGAGAGATCGTTTTGGCTTCTGGAAGCAGACGTGGGCCCGAGTCCGTGGCTTAGTTCGGAAGTTGTTGTTGTTGCTTGAGATGTTTTCTTTCATTTGAATTCCTCGTCCGCCCCCCTCAGTCCCTCAGCCCCAACACGCGTGATTTATGCGATTATCAGTTGGTCATGTTTATTTTAATGGGTTTCCCCTCCGTCCTTTTTCCCTTCCGCCCACCCCATCCCTGGCTCCCAGCGCCATTAGCGGGCTTCGCGGGGGCTTCGAGCGTTTGGGTTTAAATTATTTCTTGCCATTTCCCCCAGCTTCGGCCGTCCGTCCGTCCGCGCCACTCGGCTCGCCTGAGGAACCCACGTCGACTGCCGTCATCAGCCCAGGCGCTGTCGTCGTCGGCCTCGATCCTGCGATCGCATCGAACGTGCATCCGTGTGTTTGTGCCTGTGCCTGTGTTTGTGTTTGTGCGCCCATGTGTGTCGGGTCTGCTGCTTTCTTCCGCTCGTTCTTTGCGCTCGTGTGTGCGTCGCAGCCGTCGTCCATTAACACAAATTGAAGCGAAACAAAGCTGCAGCAGCTTCCGAGCTCGGCAGCCTCCGAGTCGAATCCGAGAGAATTTAGAATTTACCATTTCGGCTCGTCCGCATTCATGCCTTCGCCTATTCATTTTTTCAATCCCCCCAGTCGATCCAGCCCGACCTCCAGTCGTCTGCTGTCGCCCGTGTTCGGCCTTGTTTTTGGTTTTCCCCCAGTTGCCTCCCAGTTCAGTTCAGTCCAGTCCAGCCCACGCCCACGCCCAGTCCCGCCCATCGCCTTGTGTTCTCAATCGCAAACTGTATATTCTTTAAGATATCTACATTCACATTTTGTATTTTACATCTTCTTGCAGTCTAGAGACTTTGTGTAAAATCAATCGAAACTAATAAAGTTAACATTACGCATTACGAATTACATTATGCTAAAGTAATAAAAAGTAAAACCCTGTTCACTAGGACACATAGTATTACAAATACACTCGCGTGTATAACTGTACTCAATAGTATATAACTCGATAACGTAGAGGTAAGGCTTGAAAACTACTAGAGTAGAGTTTCTTTTCTCATTCCCGCCCTCAACTAACTTAAATTATCCTAACCCAACCTAGCCTAGCCTCACTTAACTTAACTCTCATTAACTTAACTTACCTTGGATTAACTTAACCTACCTTGGATTCACTTTTCTTCAATTAACTTATCTTAAATTAATTAACCTACATTAAATTAACTCATCTTATTCTAATTGAATTGAATTGACTTATCTTATTCACCTGACTTTTCTTCAATTAAATTAGCTATTATCTTTAATTAACTTTACTTATGTTTCATTGAATTAACTTACGTTCAATTGCCTTAACTTATGTTTCATTGACTTGACTGATCTCGAATTGACTTAACTAATCTTAACTTAACTTAAATTACTTAAAGCTCAGTTCAGTTGTTTGTTTGATTTCCTTATTTAGTTGGACTCTAGTTCCTAGAATTTCTTCGTTTCGTTCGACCCCACTCATTTTTTGTTCCCAATGCGAACATTTTTCTGCAACTGACTTGAATTGATTTGAACCAAATTGATTTGATCTGAATTTCTTAGATCTGAATCGATTGGATCTGAATTGATTTGAACTGAATTGATTTGAATGAGTAAGAACGAGTTCCGTAATTTAGTTTGGATTAGAAATGTTGTTGATTGTTTTGATTTTCCGCAGAACCCGCAGTTTTTATGATTTTCCCCTGTCGAGGTGGAGGCCGCGGGTTGAGCGTCGGGGTCGGGGCCGGGGCCGGGTCGTCCATCGGGGCCTCGTTGCCGGCGACCGTTTACGGCCTGCTGCCCTTCCTCGTAAATGTCTTCATCAGAGGCGAGTCCAGTGATTATGGATCGCCAGTGCGGATGCAGCCATAAGTGTTCAAGTGTTCGCGGCAATCGCCACGTTCACCTCTGCCAGCTCCAGCAATTAATTTCCATGCCCGGCGAGCCACGCCCCCGTTATCGATTACTCCGCCCAAATTAGGGCCCGGCGTCTCCGCGGTCCCCGACTACGTAATTGTTGTCGTTAGCATTGACAAGTCGTCGTTGCCCCCGTTGCTCCTGCTGGCGTCGCTGTTGTGCTTGTTGTTGTTGGCGTTGTTGGGTTCGTTGTCGCCGTCGTCGTCGCCGTCATCGCCGTCGTCGTTGCCGTGCTTGTTGTGGTTATTGGTGTTATAATTTGGCGTTGTTGTTGCAGGCATTGAAAACGCCCGCTGAACGGCGACTCCCCGAGGTCGATTCGGGGTCCATGTTTTGAAGTTCCATCGCCCTGGGTTCGCCATCGCGCCCATGACTCAAACACACACACACAGACACACACACACCCACACAAGTGTCGCAGGCTGTGAGTGTGTGGGGCGGCGGGGCTCGCGTGCCGGCCACGAAACCGAGCGGGGACCGAGGGGTCGCCGTGGGGAGGCGTCGAGGCCGTGGTGAGGGCCAGAGGGCTCCAATGACGGCAGCAGCGCGACGGCCTGGGGACTTGCACATCATTTTGATCGAGGCGGGGCGGGGCGAGGCGAGTCCCGAGGTGAAGGGCGGACTCCTTAAAAATCGTCTCGGGGCGATGACGGGACCTGGGGCTGACCTCCGAAACTTCTGCAGAGCCGGATTCCGGTCGAATGTCGAGGATCTGCCACCGGCTCCGACTCCTTCCTCGTCTCCGCCGGCTCTCGGGCCCTCGCGTCACGCACCTGGCGGCCAACTGGCGTGACGGCCAGTCGCGCTGCAACCCCTGAAGCGGGCTCGCTATCGACCGGCCCCCGACCGACCCTGGCGCGATTCACGCAACGCCGCGACTCGACCCGGCCCGTCGACGTCTGAGGCGAAATTTCTCGGCCGGCCATCGATTTCGAATTAGGTTCGATTTATAGCCAATGCCCAGAACGCGACGGCGACGACGACAACGACGACGGCGACGACAACGTTTGGTTCCCCGCTGACTCTCGCTCGGTTCCACAATTGGTTCTGGTTCTACAATTGCTTGTGGTTCTTCAGTTGTGGCCGGCCCTTCATTTGTCTCGGGTTCTGCGTCTGCTCCTGGCCCTCGTGGAGCTTCCGGTCGGTCGCCCGGCCTCAAACGCTGGCTCGCTCGCGGCGCCGAAAGTCAGAACTGCGGCAGCTCGTCGCGAATTTCACGAATTTCACGGTCGTGGCTCGCGTCGCTCCGAATTCGATTCGGGCCTCATTGGCGGAAGTGGAGGTGGATCGGTTTCGTTGACGGTGTCGGTGACGGTGTCGGTGTCGGTTCCGGGTCGCCAATGGCGCCCCCGCCCAAATTGTCCAAGTACTTGATGGCCGTGCGTGTCACGGCCCGCCACCGTCGCTCCAGCAGCCGGGGTGAGTACGGGAGGCAGCGGCCGGGAGCCACGTGACTGGCCTCGTGGTGCCGAATTTGGATGCGCGTTCGAGCACTCGATTGAATTCGTGGCGCGTCGACCTGGGCCCAGTTTAATTCCAGTTAATTGTTCAGTAATTCGCCATAATTCGGACGAGCCCCGGGCTCCGAATTCTGCCTCCCTCCCCCTCTGAGTCCCCAACAAACGGCCGGCGAAAAAATTAATATTTCTGAAGGCCTCAACTGGCTTCTGCCTCTCCCTCTCCTCTCCTCTCCTCCTCCTCTTCCTGCTCATCTTCCACTGGTCCCTCAGGTCGTTTGAAAACCCCTCATTCATCGACGACTCCCGTCGCCTCCCAGCTGGGGCTCCTCCGGTGGACCCCGAGGACCCGCTCGTGGCATCTCCGACCACCACTACCTGGGCAGGGACCGGGACCGGGACAGGGATTCGGAGCTGACAACGATTTGTTGCTGATGGCGCAGCGGCAGCGGCAGCGGAATTTTGTTGATTATTGTGGATGTTGTGAATAAATCGGGGGGCCGAGGCGGAGGTTGGGGAAAAGTAATTAAAACAGTGCCGACAACCGCGTCGGGCTCGTGCTCAAGTGCGAAAAACACAGGCGAGGCCGATCGTTGGGAATCGCGATGAAGTGAGGGGAGGTGAGGTGAGGTGAAGCGAATCGGCCGTGGCCGAAGCCCTCAGCCCTGAGTCCCTGGAGCCCTCTCGGCCACGGCGCGGTTTCGACCCCGCGCGAAATGCAATCGAATCATTTTAATTACGTCAAATTAGACGGGCTCGCGGTCGCGGCGTGACGAGGCCATTCGGAAACAATCGAAATAATCAATTCCGACACTGAATGGCGGCAGACCAGGTCGCCCGCTGGACTCGGCCCCGCGGCAGGCGAACCCCAGGCGAGCCCCTGCCCCCTGAGAATCCACCAGACACGTTCAAACAGAAAACCTTTTCGCCTTGTTGGGCGATTGCATGCTTTTAGGCGCTTGCCGAATGTGCATCTTGATCGTAGTTCTGCATGTTTGCCTCCTCCGCCTCCCCCCATGTCCTCCCCATTCAGCCCCTCGTCCTCCTCCTCATCTCCCGCATGCCTCCGACCCGCCGCTCCCCTGCCTCCGCCTGGTGCCCGCTGCCTGAAGCCGCATCCCCAGTTGCTGCATCGTCTCGTCCTCCTGAACCCTCGTCGCCCCTCCTTCGCCGCTGCGAAACCCAAACCCCAGCCCCCGGTCGGCGACGCCACTAACGCTGCCCTCTCGTCGTCCTTTCAGACAGCAAGACATCGCAGACCGACGAGGAGAAGCAGCGCGACCGACAGCGCAACGAACGCGAGGCCAAGAAGGAGGAACAGGACGCCATCAACTACAAGGTGAGTGCGAGATCGAGATCGAGATCGAGACCGAGATCAAGCTCGAGTCCCAGGCGAGACCGAGCCCGAGATCGAGCTCGAGTCCCAGGCGAGACCGAGCTCGAGTCGCAGGCGTGTTTGGGTCCGATCTCGCGCCGAGGTCTGAGCCCGAGTCGAGTCACTTCACTAACGTTTCGTCCTCGCCCGTGGCCCCGCAGCGCGACAAGGAGGCCCGCGAAGCCCGGCTGCTCGACTTCGAGATCCGGCGGCAGCAGAAGCGCGAGGAGCACAAGCTGCACCACCAGCAGCACCAGCACCAGCAACAGCAGCAGCAGCAGCCGCAGACGCAGGAGTCGACCGAGTCGAGCCCCCCGCTCGCCGGGCCCTCGGGCAGCAGCGGCGCGTTCGAGTCGACGGCGGCGGCGCCCAGCGGCGGCGGCAGCGGCCCGCCCACGACCACCGGGACCCCCACCGTCAGCGTCAGCGTCGGAGTCGGAGTCGGCGGCGGCGGCGGCCCCCCCGCGGCGCCCCCCGTCGAGACCCCGCCCGACCGCACCTGCCCGCCGGCCTTCCGCAGCCGCTCGATCGAGCGCGATATTCTGTTCGAGCGCAAGCGGTACTCGGCGCCCGAGACCGGCGAACTCAAGGTGAGTCCGACCGACCGACCGACCGACCGACCGACCGATCGATCCACGGCGGAGGCTCCTCAACCCCCTCTCACTGCAGGAGCCCGTAAGCACGACACCATCACCGCAGACCATCGCTGGACCGGCGCCGGCGACGCACGCGGGGTTGGCGGGCCCACCGGCAACGGCGGCAGCGGCGACAGCTGCCATCATCCCGATCCTCCCCCTCGGGGTCGCCACCCTGCGGGATGACTCCACCGAGTCCGAGCAGTCTGTGACCTGCTCGCAGGCCCAGCAGGATGCCTACCACCGCATCATGTGAGTACCGCAGAGACCTCTCTTTTTCCATTCCCCCGGTCTGTCCCCGGGTCAGAAGGGTGGGGTTGTGGGGGCTCGGCCTCGACCCCGGCCCCGGCAGTTCAAGTCCCGGGATGCAGCCGTCGCCTCGATGCCTTTCGATCGATCCGACTCCACTCGACTCGACTCGACTCGAGAAGCTCTTTTCGTGCAATGAATCTAATTAAAGGAAATTCGCATGGAGCACAAGAGGGCGGGCCGTGCGAGGCCGGGGCTGAGGGAGGCGGAGGCGGCGGCGGAGGCCGGCGTTTGCGGAAGCTTTCGTTGAGTCTGCAGTCGGCCTCGCTGATCCTCATCCTCGGCTCCTCCTCCACCGGCTCCCGTGGCTTCCCTCGTTCCCTCCGCGCCACGTCGCATGTCGTCGGCCGCTCGTTGTTGTTGCCCGGCCCCGACCCCGGCTCGGCCCGCCCGGCATCGACGTCACTATCGAGGACACCCCAGTGGGGCGTGTGTGTGTGTGTGTTTGTTTGTACATATTTGTCTTTCATAAGCTCGGTTAAAAATGCAGCACGGCACGGGAGGAGGAGAGCGGAGAGGAGAGAGGGGGAGGGAGAGCGCGAGAACGACTCGTTCGAGAGAGGAGCAAAAGCGGGGCAGGAGCTGGGCGGACAGAGAGCGGCGAATGGAAGTCGACTGGAGGCGAAGTTGGACAAGTCGAGGAAACTTCATGGGAACAAATTAAAAGAGGGTGAGAGAGAGAGAGGGGGGGTGGGGACGGGGCTGAATGGGAAGATAAGGACACAGACAATGACGAAGGCGATGACGGAAACAATGGCAAACCGATGAAGTGAAAACAGTGGCAGAAACAACGACAAAAACAGTGCCAAAACCAGGATGAGGCGCTCGAGCCAAGGGCAGAAATCACCAACACCAAAGGCAAAGGCAAAGGCAGAAACAACGATGATGGCCGAGGCGAAGAGGAATCGAGGGAAACTGAGCGAAATCGCGGGTTAACTCGCAAGTTATTGTCGCAGGACCGCGCGCCAGGAGCGGACGCGGCCAAAGCTCGCGGGAAGGACCAGAAAGAGAGGGCCAGAAAGAGAGCCAAAGGACGCCCGAAGAGCGAGCCGAGAGCGAGAGAAGGAGAGGGAAAGAGAGAGAGAGAGAGAGAGCTTTCGCTGCGGGCGAGAGCAGGAGAGGAGCTGCCTTTACGCAATATCCTCAAAACCGTCGGCACGAGGCCTCGTCGAAGGGCGAAGTTCGAAGTTCGAAAGTCGCCCTCGCCGTCGCCGTCGCCCTCGTACCCGGGTTATGGAAATATTACGGCCCTTGCACTGATCATTAACTCCGCGCCCCGGCCGGCGCGTCGCGGCGAAATCGCACAAGTCCGCATTATAATCCCATTAAATCCGGCCGGCGCCGCCGTCGATTTGGCGCGATAATTCGCCGGATGATTTCGCAGACAAATGGAGCATGCTGGGGATGAGGCTGACGTTGCTTTGAAGACGAGCCGACGGCCTGCAGAATCTCGCTGATTCCTTCGCCTTTTCTTCCTCGTGCCCGCGCCCTTTGGGTGGCCCAGGTTTCTCAATGTCCTCAAATAAATTTCCTCGAAATTGAAATTCGTCCGAGTTCTTCTAAGGCTTGAAACCCCACTCCAAGTTCCTCTAAGGTCTTCTAAATGAACTCCCAAGTTCATCCAAATTCGCTCCAAATGCCCCCAAGTTCCTCTAAGGCCTTCAACGTTTCCTTTGAGCTCCTCTAAGGTCTTGAAAACCCACTCCAAGTTCCTCTAAGGCCTTCGAATATCCTTAAATTTCTCTTAAGATCTTCAAGTTTTCTCCCAATCTCCTTCTATGTCCTCAAATTGTCTCTAGGGTCTTCAAAATTGTCTCCCAAGCTCATTCAATGTCTGCAAAATTGCTCTGAAGTCTTCAAATTCGCTCCAAATTCTCCCAACTTCCTCGGAGGTCTTCCCAATTCCCTCGAAAGCTTCTCCAACTCCGACTCGACTCTTCTTCTCCCAGTGTAGCTCCGGCTTTCGCCCGAAAGTCCTCGGCTCCTGGTCGGCAGCTTTCGACAGACCACGAGCTTTCGCGGCGAATCCGCGCCCGGAGTCTGTGGCCAACAGCGGCCGAACAGCCGAGGACTCGGCGCGGCGCAGCGCGAAAGGACCACGAAGCGGACGGCGGGAGTCGGCCGCGCTCAGGCTCACGTGTGCATCGCCTGGGTCGGCGGCAGGGCGGCGAAGATGACGACAACGGCGAGGGCCAGGGTCGGAGGGACGAAAGCGTGTCACGCGGACTCCTCGGAGCGTGCGAGGCGAGGGCGAGGGCGACGGCGACGGCGAGGGCGACCGTGGCGAGGAGCGGCTGCGGCGACCGGGTTCACTCTGCGTTTGGCGTCACGGCGCGCGGTCGACTCTGGCGCTGAGGCTGCGGCTGCGGCTGGACCACAACGCGAGGTCTGCCACCGAGTCCTCAACGTCGTCTCCTCGTCGTCCTCAACGTCGTCTTCGTCGTCCTCGTCGTCTCGTCGTTCTCGTCGTCCTCGGCGGCTTCAACATCGTCTCCATCGCCTTCGTCGCCTTCGTCGTCCTCGTCGCCATCCCGACGTCTCATTTCGCGTGCGGCCGTGGACGCGGCTCGTGACGGCAGTGATTTTTTCCACCGCTCCTCAGGCCTAAAGTGCCAACAACAACAACAATAACAAGTGTCTAGTGAAAAGTGCTTGAAGGAGCCGGGACGAGCCCTTCTCGATCGAGGAGGCCTCCGAAGGGCCGCCGAGATCCACCGCGAGCCGCTGTCGGCGCCCTCGCCGTCGTCCTGTTCCTCGACCCGCGGATGTCGCCTTGAAGCAGGTAATTTGATTGCTCTCCCTTGGCGGTTTCTCGCCCTCGCCCTCCCTCCGTGTTCCAATCGCAAAGCAAGCGGTTTCTTGGGCCCTGAAACCATGTTTTGTCCCATCGAATCCCGTCGAGTGAATTCCCAATTTAGGCAAGGGCGATTGGAGTAAAGCAGAAGCAATTAGTTAGTTCCAATTGCCATGGTTGGGCTTCGGAGTCCTTGCCCTGGCCATTGGGTGTTCAGGGGCCGCCCGACAAGACCCAGGGTCCCGGCCTCCCCTCTCTTTGGCCCCCTCGCAGGCGCGGAGGCGTGAAAAGTTGTCTCCGGAGAATCGCTCCAAACTAATGGCTAGCATGATATAATCGCCATTAAAACTTGCCCTAAGTCTGGGACCCGTGGACCGATATCGACGCGGCCGCCCCCGCCCCTCTCGAGGGGCGAAATGCGGCGATGCCAGGCAACAACAAGGTGCCAAGAGGCGCCAAGAGCTCGAAAGCCGAAACCCAGCCATGGATCGCGGTCGGTCCGGGCAGGCAATAAAATCGAATGCAGTTTTATGGGCAATAAAACGCCTTCGAGGATTCAAATCCGCCCAGCGGAAGTCGCGCGCACGCACACACACGCGGTTGGAACCCAGGCGGCCAACAACAACTCGAGCCATTCGAGGGGGAGAAGAATCGGAAGAAACCAGCGAGAAAACCCAGAATTGGCAGCACTGCGAGCGATGGTCGCTGGGTGAGTGTTGTTGTTGTTGTTGTTGTTGTTGTTAATGTTGTTCATGTTGTTGTTGTTGTTGTTTTCTTGGGGCGACCGACGTTTGGCAACTCGAAATCAATTTCGCCGAAACTTCAACGAACCCAATTGCAACGAAAAGAAAACAAAAACAACAAAACCAATAAGAAAAAAACAATAAAAGTAATAATAACAACAACAACAATGAAAACAGTAACCGCAATAGCAACCAGATAACAACAACAATTACAACAAACTACCCAGAAACAACAAGAACAATCGTTGTCATGTGTAAATAAACAACCGGCTCGTGCCTGGGTGTGTGTGTGTGTGTGTGTTTTTCTCTAATATCTGTTTGGGCCACACCATGGACCATCACCCACTCACACACACACACACACACACGCACACACACGCACACTGCGGCCAGGATCGAGGCCACGAGGATGGACGGAATGAACTAGTTGGCAAAATGCCTTCGGCGTGCATCGCAAGAACAACAACTAAAACAACAACAACTACAACAACAACTAAAACAACAACAATAACAACAACGACATCAGACATTGAGAAAAACAGTCGGACAGAGAGGCGAAAGAGAGACGGACAGACAGACAGACTGAATGAAGGACCGGCCGACGAGGGGCGGAAGCGGAACGAAATCAGTGAAAACACAAGAAAAGCACTAAAGAACTGACAACAACACGAAGAAGAACAACAACAATATGTAAGAACAACAACAACGACGTGTAACAGCAACAACAGTAACAACAGCAACAACAACAACAACAACAACGACAACCACACCTTCGCCGAAGCCGTCGACAGGCCGAAATGCCGAAAGCCTCGGTCGGCGGTCGCCGAAACGCGTTTCAAGTTTTCCTTTAATTAAAATAAGAGCACAAATAGAGGGGAAATAAAATAAAATAAAATAACGAAATAGAGATAAAAACTAAAGTGAAAAAATAAAAAAATAAGAGTAAAAAGGAAAAAAAACCATTTTGAACTCACACCTCATGGAGAGAGAGAGAGAGAGAGAGGGGGGGATGGGGAATCACAACGCCAGCCGAAGAGTCGGCAGAGACACGGACAGAGAGACAGGGAGAGCCAGAGAGAGAGGGAGAGAGAGGAAGACGGAGAGGGAGGGCGTGCGAGGGAGGGAGACAGCTGGACCCTGGTGGGACGAGACGGCGACGCCGAGACTCCGACGAGACTCATCCATTTATGCATGGGAATGGGTTGTCATAGAAGAGGCGGCGGCGGCGGCGAGGGGCGGAGGTGGGGGGCGTGATTTATATATGTACATTTAAATTATTTCTGCTACTCCTGTTGGCGGGCCGGGGCGCGGCCGGGGTCGGAAATGAGGAAACTGTGTCTTGTCAGCGCCTCCGGGCCACGTGGGTGGGTCCGTGTTGTGCCGTTGTTGACGATGGCAGCAGGAGCAAAGCAACAACGACAACAACAACAACGACAACGACAATTATTTCAACATCATTATAGCCGTAGCAACAACAACAACAACACAATAACACCGTCGGCAGAAGCAGCATTTTTGTAAAGCAACAACAACGTCGTTGTTGTCGTCATTAACCACAGTGAGCGAATCAGTGCGAGTAATCGGTACAGGTGCGATTATCGGATCGCTTGTGGTCTCGCCGGACCCCGGAGTCCCTCGGACCCGTCGTCGCCGGGCCGACGTCCTGCCGCCCTCTCAACGAGTGCTTCGATTTCTGTGTTTTCGATGACGTTTTCGATGTTTCGGAGCCGCGCAACGGCAGCCGTGGTTCGAGTCGTGAATGCAACGGCAGCCTCTGCAACGTCGACAGCAACAGCTGCAACAGCAACAGCAACAGATGACGGTGCGAGCTTTCATTGCAGTCGAAGGAAAGCTCTCCGAATGCCGAGCAGTCGTCGTCGACAACAGAGACCGACAGCCTCGCCTGGCAACTCTGGCCTCTCGCTCTCCCTGCCTTTTGTTTTCGCTCCTTCCCTCTCGCCATCGCCATCCTGCCGCTCAACAGTCGAACATCCGCAGAACCGAAAAAGCTCCCGCAAATTCACCTCGCTCTCTCCTGCTCTCCCGCTCTTCCTTCGACCCTCTCTCCAGTACGCTCTCTCACCACTCGCTCGCGCTTCGTCCTCTCCTCTCGTCCTCTTCTCATCTCTTCTCGTCACCATCGTCGAAAGTCTTCGCCTTCGCTCGCTCTCCATGTTTTGCTCCCATTTTTTCCCTCTCTCGTTCGACTTTCGGCACTCTCTCGCCGTCCGTCGCTCTGCCCAACACATGGACGGCGAAAACACGTGCATGGGGCCAAACACACGACCCGACGCTGCCCGAGGCGACTCCGGCGAGTCGGGCTCGGGCCACCGCATTCCGGTGCCTCATTGCGTTGTTACGTGTTCGGCGTGTCAGACGGTGCGGCGGCGACACGACGCGATTCGATTCGACTCGACTCGACTCGAAACAAACGACTCGCAACGAAAGGAGGCGCCTCGAACAGAACGAAACGAAACGAACCGAAGCGACGCGAAGCGACGTGACGCGAACGAGGCCCCAGTGAACCGACCCGAGTCGGTCCAATGCGGAGCGAGCGCGAGTCCGCGAGACCGTCGTCGCCTTGTCCAGGGGACAACACAACAACAACAGTGCGGAGTCGGGCGACCTCGTGCAAATAGTGCGAATGCGAGTGCGGAAATCGCGGCCAAGTCGCGAC
This sequence comes from Coelopa pilipes, assembly GCA_947389925.1. Classification (NCBI taxonomy): domain Eukaryota; kingdom Metazoa; phylum Arthropoda; class Insecta; order Diptera; family Coelopidae; genus Coelopa; species Coelopa pilipes. The sequence continues at coordinate 26,770,683 of OX376700.1, read as the reverse complement.
GACAGACGACAGTCGCCAGTCGGCAGGCGACGTCGGCCCCGGTGAAAACCCAAGCGAATCGGAGTCGCGAGTCAAGGTGACCAGCGGCGAGCAATGTGTCTTGTTCTTGTTCTTGTTCATGTTCCTGTCCTGGCTATGTGTGTGTGTGGGAGTGCGTGTGTGTGACGACGGCTGTCGAGTGACTCATGGCGGCCGAGGAGCGACCGCGAGCTGGAGCCGGAGCTGGAGGCGCCCTCGGCCGAGCGTCGTCGGAGCCCCGTCGCGAAAACACCGCGAGTCAATCGGAAATCAATCGAAAATCATTGCGTGTGTCTCGCTCTCCACCCCTGCCTCGCTCGTTCCACTGCGCCCAGCCGCCTCTGGAGCCGCCGACGTGACGCGGCCGGCCGGCGACCCACGACCCACGACCCGACCGCCGTCCCTCGACCCCGCCCGCTGCTGATGTCACTGCGGGCCGGGCCGGGCCGGCGGAGTCGAGAACGTGCTCCGCAAAACAAACTGCGGCATTTTGCACTTTGCCCCGGCCAACCCCCCCCGTCCTCCGTCTCCAACTCAGTCGCCACTTCCTCCTTCAACTACCCCTCCCCCCATCCCCACCACTGTGTTTGTTTTGCCCCGTCTCTGCCACTGTCTTTTCGCCTTCTCTTCCATCCCCGCAACCCCCCGCATCCCCCCCTACGCCACCCTTCCCGGCCGCCGTTTTCTTGTTACGACTCTTGTTGATGTGCTCGGGGGTCCGCCTCGTTGTTGTTGTTGTTCTGCTGGCTTCAGCGCCAGACCTCGGCGGAACTCTCGAGACGGGCGCCGGTCCTTTCAATCGCCTCGACTGCGGATCCCGCTCCTGCCGCGGTCGAACTCTTTGGGCCGCCCGACCCTCGACCCGCGACCCTCGAGCCTCGACTGTCGACCGTCGACCGTCGACCATCGGCCGTCGCAGCGATCGGAGCGAATCGGGCGCGGCCGTCGGTTGAGTTCGCTGGGGTGGAGGGAGCGCGATTTGCATGCGAGGCGCGTACGAGACGCAGACACAGCAACAGAAATAAACACAACAACAACAACAAAAACAATTACAACTACTAAAATCAAAAACAACAATGAAAACAACAACAACAACGAAAACAACAACAACAACAATTACGGAAACGAGAAACACATCAGAAATATTGACAACGAGGGCAACGAGACAACAACAAGAAGAAGGAAGAAAACAACAAAATTGAGAACAACAACAAGATGGACAACAACAAAAAGACAGACAGACAACAACAAGACAGACAACTACAACAACAAGACAGACAACTACAACAACAACAAGACAGACAACAACAACAACAACAACAATAACCTCAACGACAGCAAAAACCCGGCCCTCGACCCTCCGTCCGGAGAGCTTTGGGAGCTCGGGAGGCTGGGTCGCCGCGGCGCACGGCGACGAGCCGGCGGGATGAACAACAACAACAACAACAACAACTGTGAAAACAACACCATCATGGAAAGGACGAAGGACTCGTTGATCACCGCAGTCGGCGAGTCGGCGGCCGAATCGTCGTCGACTCCTGACAAGTGCTCAAATATTTGTCCAGTGTGGGTGTGTGTGTGTGTTTGAGTCGCGGTGTGAGTGGGCGAATCCGCCAGCGAGACTGTGTGCGTGTGTGTGTGTGCTTCGCCTGCACTTGTCGGCGCGCCTCGCTCCAAAGCGAGCTCTGCCGTAACGAGCAAATGACTATTTTAAATCAATAACCCAAGGTGGCCAGGTGGGCTTCAGCGAGCTGCTGGCGTGTTTGCCGCCAAACGCCGCCGTAGGCATGTGTGAGTGTGTGTGTGTGAGTGTGTGTGACTTCCCCGTTCCGTGGTCCACGAATGTCACGCGATTTCCTTCGTTGTTCGTTATTTTTGCAGTCGCCGCCACCAATTTTTCCAATGTCTCCAGAGGGAGGGAGAGAGAGAGAGAAAGCGTTGGTGAGTCAGGCCGGCAGAACGGGGGAGTGAGAGGGAGGGAGGAGAGGGAGGGGATGGTGCGTGAGGGGATGGTGCGTAAGGGCGCGGGGCTGGGAACGGTTTTCGTTCTTAATCTCGCTGAATCACGTGCGTGGATTTAATTATGCTCCGTACTCGTGCCGGGTTGTTCATGCGGCGTTTGCGCTTGTACCGGAGCCCCAAGGCAGGGCGGGGCCGGGGCGAGCGAGCGAGGAAGGCGTGGAAGCCTGCGTGGTCCCAAACCTTGGGTTGCTGCCGCTGCTTCCAAACAAGAACTCCCGGCGACCGAACCCAAGCCATGATTTGGCGAAATCAACCGACGCCCGTCACCATGAAAGGAGGAACCTTCGGAGGAGTTTGAAAAAAGCAAAAAAATGTTTACAACAAATTTCCAAGTAGTTGGCGGAAAGAAAAATTCGTCTGGGTCTGGCTCGACATCCCATGGAACTTGGCAGCAGAACCACAGACGGACGGACGGACGGACGGATGGACGGACGATCGCAACCTCCGAGAACCGCGTCTGAGAACCCCAAAGACCTCGGCTCGCGGCGGTCTCGGCTCCAGACCTGAAAAGCGTCTGCTGGGCGAAGCCACGGCAAATTGGCTGGGAAGACGCGGCAGGCACGCGCTCTAATTCGCCAGTGGTCAGCAACGGGTCGCCTCCGCCCCACCGCCAGGGCCGAGGCCGTGGCGAGAACCGCGCAAACAACGCGATGACGCGGCGGTTGAGGGGCGAGAGCCGAGTAGAAGACCATGGGAATAAATCGTGCTCTTCCATCGCAGTATCGATTTTCGGCCCTGCAAAACCGCCGACACGTTTCATGCTCCAGTTCGCCGGCGAGTCGTCGCCGAGTCGCCGGGATCGATAAAATCAGCCCAGTCGTCGGCTCATGCGGCTTCCCAACGGCGCTGGAGCGCGGATCGAAGGAAGACCCGGGCAAGTGGGGCCCGCTGGAAGCTGGTGTCTCTCGAGGCTCCGGCTCCGGCTGCGGCTCCTACTGGAATCTCGCCTCGGCCTCGGGCCCGGTTTCGGACGACTTGGGCCGCCTCGACTGCGGGCTCAGGCGCTGGCCCGTGCTTTGTGTGTTCGAGCGCTTTCTGTCCGTCGCTTTCCTCGCGCTCGCCCACCTCCTCCTCTTTCTTCCCTTCTGCTTCTGCTCCTTCCCCACCACCTGCTCCGCCCTTCCGCCTTAGGCAAACGACGTCTGGCCGGCAGCAGCAGCGAGATTTCCCTCCCTCCCTCTCCCTCTCGCTCGCACTCCCAATCGAGCTGCTCTCGTTCTCCTCTCTCGGTCCCCATTCCTGTCTCTCTTTCTCCTCCCTCCTGCGCCTTCGATCGGGCCCCCGCCTGCCGAACTCCATTCGACCGCCGCGAGACTCCAGCAGCGATTGTTGTGGCCGGCCTCGTCGCCAGCGCGGCCGAGAGTCGAGGTCGGAGCGACTCCCCCTGACCGTGCGGGTCGAGGCCCTGGAGTCCGAGGGAACGGACTCCAGGCACTGAAAGGAGTTTAAGCCGAGTTGTCTTGGGTTGTTCTGGGTTGCTTTCGGTTGTTTCGGCCCCTGCCCAGAGCAAAGGCGCGCTCATTGCTATGCCGGAGGGCCGCCCGGAGCCCCTCCAGGAGCCGCGGTTCGTCGCCCACGCCCACACACCAGCGGCCCTCGAACGAACTCCAGGCAGCCGGCGCCGCCGTCGCCGCCCCGGCTCGGCGCAATCAACACCCGAAAATATATCGAGCGGCCGCCGAGCGCACACGGCCCAGTGCGTCGGGCGCCGGGGCCTCGTCCGGCCTCCCACCTCTGATCTGGTCCTCCTCCCCCTCCTCGTTGTTGTCTCGGTCGTCCCCATCGCCTCGTCTGCCTCACCGTTGCCTCTCTCTCGACCTCATCTTCGTCCGGCTCCTCCTCCTTCTCGCCCGCCCTCCGCCGACCGTCTGGCGCCACGCAAGCGAGGGAGCCGAAAAATCGATGCCTTTCGACACGCCACTGCCTCCGGCAACCCCAAGGGCCGACCCCTGAGTCGGGTGGAGCCGGCTCCCGTGGCGCGGTCAATTTCAAGGTGGATTTGCTCACACCTTGGAGCCGGCTCCAGGTCTCCAGCTCCAGCTCCGGCCTGGGCTTGGACTTGGACTTCAACTTGGTATGGGCTTCGCTGTTGGCTCCGGTTTGGGTTCCTGCTGGCTCTGCCTGCGGGGCGCGACTTATTTTCGGCGTTGAGGGGACGTGGGCGGGGGGGAGACGTCGCGAAACACACACACACACACACACACGCACACACGCACCAACATGACCCAAGCACAGCCGGATATCGAGGCCCTCGCATCGAGCCGATGCTGGGCTGGGGTTGCGGCGAGGGGTTGGGCGAGAGTCGGAGGGGGTTGGGCGAGGTTGGGGGAGGCCTGGAGGAGCCCCGAGAATAATGCGGCGAGCGAGTGCACGAGGCCGGTTGGGCGGGGAGGGGGAGGGAACAAGAACAAGCGGAGAGGCGACAAAAACAACGACAAGAACAACGACAAGAACAACGACAAGAACAACAAAGGCAGTAACAAAATCAGCAATAATAGCAACAATAATAGCAACAATGTAATAATACGAACAATAACAACAATAACGGTAATGCCAGCAACAAACGGCAGCAGCAACAGAATTAACAATAACAACAACAACAACAACAGCAATGTAATAACGACATAATCACCTCTTGTATACTGCGGCAGTTGATGTTGTTAGTGTTGTTGGTTGGTGTGTTTTAGATTTTGTTGTTGGGTTTTAGAGATTGTTGTTCGTGTAGTTGTTGTTGTTGGTAATGCAGTAGTGGCTGTTGTTGTTGTTGTTGTCATTACTCTGTAGCCACGGGCGTTCGGGATAAATTCAGCTCTAAGTGAGTGCGTGTGAGTGAGAGAGGGAGTGTGTGTTTGTGTTTGTGTTTGTCTGGTCCGTCCGTCCTCCTGTCTGTGTGAATGAGCAAGTAACGGGACGGAATGGAACAACTACAACAACAACAACAACAACTACAACCAAATTCAGACCAGAAATCACGGAAGAGCCAACGAAGATCGCAGAGCGAGGACGGGCAGAGGAGGGCGAGAGTGACGGGCAGGAGGAGGAGGGGAAGGAGAGAGAGAGAGAGAGAGAGAGAGAGAGGGAGAGAGTGTGAGGGAGAGAGTGTGAGGGAGAGTGGGGAAATGGGGGGTTGGTGGGAGGGGCGACGGCGGAAGGAAGCGAGGCCGAATCTCGATCGACCCCGCTTGGCTGCGTCCTCGAGCATCCGGTGGTGTGGCTCGGTTTTTGTTGTTGTTGTTGTTCTTGTTGTTGGTTTTGTATTTGTGTGCACGACAGCAGCGGCTCTCGTCGTCGTCGTTGTTGTTGTTGTTGGGATGGCTTGTCAAGGTCCTGCTGCTGTCGCTGACGCTGACGCCGTTGCTGCTGCCGAATGCAGTCGTCGCCGCCCCTCGCCTCCCTGCGCGCCCCCAGCCAAGTGCATGCAGGCAACTATTACAACAACACCAACAACACCAATAGCAACAATAACGATAACAACAACAACAACAACAACAACGTCCACACGCAGCCACTCGAGTCATGTCTCGGCTGTTCGGTGTTGGCCACGAGGGCAGTCGAGGTGATCGAGGCGGCCTGGGCTTCCGTCCGGCGTCCACTTCCGGTTCCTCCCCGGTGCGGCCTTTGTGTGTGCGTGTGATTGTGTGCGTGTGATTGTGTTCGTGTGTGTGTCGGCAACGCTGTTTAAGATTGCTCGAAATGGCCGACGACTGTCTGGAATTTAATTTTGCATTTCTTCGCCTCACGTTGGCTCCAAGCAAACGGCGAAAAAATCCACAATTACAACAACATTTTCTTCATGGCCCGAAATCTCTCCCTTTCCCCCTTCTCTCTCGCGCTCTCTCTCTCTTCCTCCCTCGCTCTGTCTCTCTCTGGCCCTCTGTTTGCCTCCCTCCGTCCCACGAACGCCAGGCCTCAGCTGAAAAGAGAGCGAGAGAAAAATCGTTTGCCCGACCGCGAGCAGGTGGCGAAGCCCAGGAGTGTGAGTGAGTGAGTCTACATTAGGGTATGTGTTTGCATATGTGTGTGTGCCGTCCACATGAACCGTTACTTCTATGCCTCCTTCTGGCTCCGTGCCTTAGACTTTTTCCCGTGCTTTTTGTCTGTTCTCGCCATCGATTTTCCATTCGCTGCATTTGCTTCAAATGCTCTGCAGTGAAACTGAAACTGAAACTGAGACAGACACAGAAGCAAATGGATAACGAGCTTCTTCTGATTTCCTCTCCCGCTCCCTCTCCCTCTCCTTCTCTCACTCTTTCTGTCTCCGCCGCCGTCCGCCGGCTCGCCTCGTTCTCAAGAATAAATGCAATAAATGCTTTGCAAAGCCCAAGGACGGCGTTGCCTCCGTCGCAGTCGCAGCCGCAGCCTCAGGCCCAAGGATAACGCGAGGGGGTTGGGCTGGGTTGGGTCACCGAAGCCTCGAGCCTGGCGGCATTTGGTGGACTCCGTCTGGCGCCGGAAACCGAGCTTCGGACGCGGGAAGTTCGCCAGAAGACGAGGTTTTTCTTCTCGTGAACTTCTGTTTCTCTTCCTTCCTCTTCGCCCTCGCCTCGTCTTCGTCTGGTGTTGACCCGGCCGCTCCTCTTCCTCTTCTCCTCGGAGTCGCCCCAACGCCCTGACGCTTCGGAGGACGAGACGAGGTGGCGAAGGACGTGGGGTCGGGCAGGACCTCGAGCAGCTGCAGAGCATTGGCGCACATGTCGGCGCGAACCACTGCAGCAGAAAGAACAACAACAATAACTAGCAACAACAACTAGCAACAACAACGAGCAACAACAACTAGCTGCAACAACAAGAAGTGCAACATTGCAGTTGCAACTTTATTGCAAGGACAATAACCAGAGCAATGACGACAATAACAAGCAACAATGACGGCAACAAAGACTGCGGCGACAACAAGAACAACAACGACAACAACAGCAACAACGATGAAAACGACAACAGCAACAACGATGGCAATAACAACGATGACAACAGCAGTCACTCGCAGGACTTGAAAATTGACTTACGAGATGGGACCGAGGGCGAGGGCGAGGACGAGGGCGAGGGAGCAACGAGAGAAACCGACTCGTGTCGCATTGCGTCGCAGGAGACAACAACAACGACAACAACAACAACGACAACAACAACAACGACATCGACAGCAATATGTTGTTAATAATTTAATTCGAACAGCCAGAGGAGCGGAAGCCACGAAGGAATCGAGCAAGCGACGATAATCGAGATCGACAGCGGGAAGCAGTCACGGAAACAACGACAACAAACGACAACAAAAACAACGACAAAGGACAGCAATTACAACAAACACCCAGGTCACAATATCAACAACAACAATAACAGCACTAATAAAATCGAGGCCTCGAAACTACGTCGAAAGTGAAACAAATGAAACGAGAGTGAAGCCAATGAAGCCGACAACAAAAACAAATACACAACGCACGCACACAACAACAACACGCACACACTCATACACTGACACTGCACAATTCGCGTTGAATCATTTATTTGTTTATTTGTCCCCCCCCCCCCCTCTCTACGCACGCCTCGTGTAAATTCGTTGCGATCGCGATGCGGAAGGACAGCGGTTGTTGTGTTGTTGCTGTTGTTGTTGTTGCTGTTTCTCCCTGTCATTACTGCTGTAGTTTCGTGTGTTGTTTGTTGTTGTTGTTGTTGTTGTTGGTCGTTGGCTACTCAATTATTTAACGCATTTTTGACACATCGACAGGCCGAGAAACAGCAAAGCGACGGAGGGCAGACACGACGGACGGACGGACGGCCAGGCGGACGGACGGACGGACGGCCAGGCGGACGGACGGACGGCCAGACGTCGGCGCAATGGCGGCCGGGTTCGGGCGGAAACGTCAGTGGCTTCGGCCGTAACTGAAATGAATGAATGAATAAGAGACCGGTTTTCGGAATTGAACGCATTTGGGTTCGGCTGTCAGCATTTGCAGGCACAGCCACCCACACTCGCACCCTGGCGGCCCGAGCGAGGCGGTCGGACGGACAGACAGACAGAGAGAGACAGACGAGCGAGGTGGAGCTGCGGGTGGAGGTCGAGAGAGACGGCGGAATGCAGGACGACAGCGCACGCCTCGGGAGACTCGATGCGATGGGTGCACCGGGTTTCCGGCGCTCCGAGGGCCAGAAGCAACAACAACGACCACGACCACGACCACGACAACAACAAAAACAATGGCGACGACGACAACAACAATGTCGACAACAACATCACTAGTGGTAATTGGGGTAAACACTCCCAATTGGCCACGCGCCGGCCGACAAATCGAAGGCCGAGACAAGGAGCCCTGCACAAAGGAACCAAGCGCTACCATTTATCGCAACAACAACGACAGCAACTGACAACAGCAACAGCGACACTGGCAACAACATGAATCTGTAGTGTAATGAATTACAATGACAACAACGTCGTCCGCGCTAATATGAATCCTTACAACGAGCCCATTAATACCAACGAGAGCACCATCAAGTGCACAATGGGGCCAACAACACGGCAAACACCTCGTCGAGACTCGCTCCCGCCGCTCCCCCCCCTCTCTCTCTCTCTCTCTCTTTCTCCCGCCCTTGTCGCCCGCGGCCGGCCGGGCTTAGCGTCAATCAAGCATTAAAGATTCAACGCGGATAAACGCGGCGAGGGCCGGATCAGGTCCTCGGGCATCCTGGGCGCGGCACCTGCGACGCGACGAACAGCGAGACGTCGGCATTAATAAGTTATTAATTAGCTGCAGGAGGCGAGGGCGGGGGGCGGAGGCGAGGCCGACCGGTGGGAGGGCGAGGGGCGAAGACAAATGCGTTAATTACAGCGAAGCGAAGGAGAATTAGCCAGAGGGAGCGAGGACGGGGCGGGAGGACCGAAGAAGGGAGACAAAGGTCGGGAGATGGAGAACGACCGACGAAGGTGGCAACGGGAGAAGCTGGAGAGGTGAAGAAGAGGACGAGGACGGGGACGGGGACCGGTGAAGAAAGCGATGAAGGCTTCGCTGCGAATTGCAGTCGTTCGTCAAGCGGCGGCCCCGGCCCCGGCACGGCCGAATCGAGGCCCGTCCAGGCATCTGTGGCGGGCGCGAGACCCGGGGTGACGAGGGCAGCGCCCGATCCTTCCTTCCTTCCTTCCCCTCGAACCCTCAACGCGTCGACCCCTCGACCCTCCTTCGAGATGACAGATGTTTTCGCCGGAACGACAGGGCGAAGGCTGGCCCGGAGCTCGATTGCCCTCGCTGGACACCGGCGCCCTCGGCCCCTGGTCCTGGGGCCAGGAGTCCGATCGAAGGTGTCTGCCTGTCTGTCTGTCTGTCCCGCTCGCTCCGACGGCCATCGAGCCCAGGCCGGGCGAGAGGCAGAAAACGAGAACGGACGACGACACCGAAATGGTTAAAAGAACTTCGCATGGCCTTCGGGTGCCGAGGCGCGAACGGGGGGAGACAGAGGGAGGGAGGGAGGTCGGTTGAGGGAGAGAGAGAGAGGGGGCCAACTGCGGGATGCTCTTCCTCTTCCTCTTCGTTGTTGTTGCTGTTTCTTTGCGGATTATTTCGTGTCGAAATTGACTTTCGGCTCCCCGTGGACCGTCGCCACAATGCAATTTGAGTCGTGTGCCGCAGTGGCGACAACAACAACGACGACGACGACAACAACGACGACGACGACAACAACAACAACGACGACAACAACAACAACCGCTGAGAAACTCAGCAAGTGGCCTCGACAGTTGTTGTTGCCGGCGCGGAAATTCCACTGCGGCGGAAGCGGAAACCGAAGCGAAGCGAGCCAGGGCGAAATGAGCGAGAGAGAGAGAGAGGGAGGGAGAGGGAGAGAGGGCGGGGGAGAGAGCGTGCCAAGGGCGAGCAAACCGCAAACGACCCGATCCACCCGATTTTTCGCCGCTGGCTCCGCTCGCTTTAAGAGCGTTTCCTTGTCGCCAACTCCGGCCCGCACACTTCATTCGTCTCCATTCGCCGCTTGCGTAATCAACAAGTTTTCACACACACACACACGCACACACACACACACACAGAGCCCTCGGAGGTGTCCGGGCCAACAGCCATAAGCGATTTGGGCCGAGTCCGCACCCGCAATTAAGTCATTTCCAAATCAATAACGAACTAATTTGGCATCCTGGGAGTCCCGCCTGCCGCCTGTCGCCTGTCGCCTGCCGCCTCCTGCCTCCGTTGCGCAACGGCCCAGCTGGGTCGCGCCACCCCTACCCTCGGCCAACCACCCCCCCCCCCGCTCCCTTCCCCTTGGGCCCTCCGGCGAGCCGTGTGCAAGAATTATTCGGGCCCTTTTATTAAAAGCTCGTCACTGAAGGCGGCTTGTGCTGGAGGTCTTGTTGTTGCCATGATGTTGTCTTTGTTGTTGTTGTTGTTTGTCGTGGTCCCCCAGTGCTGGTGCGTGTGCCCATGTGTGTGTGGGTGTGTGGGTGTGCGTGCGCCCGATTATGCTCGCTGTAGTTGTAGACACGGCGCCGGATCTCGGCGCTGCCTAATGCGGAAACTTGATTTATGGCCGGCCCGGGCTCGGCTCCGGGTTCGGCTCCGGCTCCGGCTCCGGGTCCCAGGGCAGGACGGGCGACGCAATGACCTTCGACCTCGCCGCTGCCGCCGCCCCTGTTGTCGATCTATTATGGCAGCTCCTGTTGGCCCCGAGACGCCCGCACATGTGTGGGTGGCTGTGGCGGGCTCGGCGTGCGTCTGTCTGTCTCGTTGTCTCTCTGTCTCCCCCCCGCTCTCCGTGTGTTTGGTTTTTGCGACCTGCCCAGGGCCACGTTTTTGTGACCGGCCTCGGTCGCGTCGTTTGTCTGGCGAGAGTCGCCGGGGTTCGTCGCCAATTTTCTGTCACTCGCTTTGTCTCTCTAACTCCATCGCTCTCGCTCTTGCTCCTTTTCCCTCTGTCCCTCTGTCCCTCCTCTCCGCCCGCCCTGTTGGCCGCCGCTTCCAGATTGCTCGAAGGGTTTCCTTGTTGGCAGCAAGGCTGGACGGAACTCATCTGCCTGGTGCTCTCCCTCCCGCTCACTCGCTGTATCCTGCTCGCCCGGCGCCCTGGTCCGGGCTCCCTCGGCGCTTCAATTATTCAGCTTTTATTCCCTAACGAATAATACAGCGCGCCAAAGCAGTTTCTTCCACCTTTTGCCCCAGCACTTTCGTCCCCGGGCCCCTCCCACCTGGGGGTGGTTAATTAGGCCGCGCCCCCTCCGCCCTCCGCCCTCCCGCCTCCTGCTACTATCGGCCATTGCCAGCCGCTGGCCCAGTCTGTCGGCTGGTCTCGTGCTCGCTTTCGCTTTCGCTCCTCCTTCTGCTCGCGCCACTCGGGTCCTCTCGTATCCTCCAAGGAGATAAATTTCCATATCTTTCGGCCCGCTCGGCTCGGGTCGGGTCGTTTCGTCTCATCCTGTCGTCCTTGCGATGGATTTATTTCGCTCTCTCTGCCGGGATATTTTTATCGACGCCATTTTTATTTACTTGGCCAAGCAACATAATTCGGCCTTCTTGTCTCGTTGTTGGTGTTTTTGTTGTTGTTGTGTTGACGGCCCCACTAGGACGAATGCGGAGACAAAGAATTATGGCCCACAAGCACCCGAAGCCCGCGTCCGCCCCGGCCCCGCCCCGGCCGGAGTCAAAGTCACGGTTTCGCTGGCCTTCGAGTCATTTGCATTCCTCCCCCCTCCTCTCGCCACCGACTCCGTCCTCAGTGGGGATAGGGGCAACAACAACAACAACAATGCCAACAAGAAAGCGGTCGGTGTCGTCCTGCGTTTGATCACGTGTTCCGTGCCGCATTCGGCAATTTGATTGCATAATTTTTATTTCATTTCATTCCCCAACTTCCCGCTGCCGCCCCTGGGTCGCTGTCGGCCTCCCTCTGTCTCCCCTCCGCCCCTCTGCCTCTCTGTCTCCCCTCCGTCTCTCTTCGCCCGCTTGTCCTCCTCTCCCCAAAGCACTTTCGCCTGCTGCGGCTCCGAGCCGTCCGTCCGCCTGTCTGTGAGCACTCGTTTTTCCACCGCGCCTTCGCCCGTTTCCAGCTGTCCCGCCGGCGGCGAGGGCCCCGAACGCGGTTGCCTCCACCGCCGCCCTCCCGTGCCCGCGCGGAGCTCCTCGGGCCGGGTTCAACGTTTTTGCCATCGCCCCGACGGCGTCCACGACGTCGACCGCGTCGCCCCTCCGAGGCTCGGGGTCTGCGAACGGCTTTCAAGGGTGCCCGAGAAACTTCTGACGGCCGGCTCTGAGGGCGGCTCCCGCTGGCAGGCGTGACCGCGCAATCCCTCGACCCAACGCCTCATTCCAGAGGGCATTCGAGGGCCTGGGCTCGTCCCCTCGACGCCCTCGCGCCAATCGGTCCCCGGGGCTCCGACCCGGCTTGGTCGTCCCGTCGTCGGGTCTCCCACTGCGTTCGCCTTTTATTGATTTTTCATTATTGTTGCATCCGCATCCAACCCCAACCCCCTGACGTGTCCTCGTCGAAAATGATTTATTTTTTAAACTCCGCATATTTCAAGCTTAAATCTAAACGACCGAACTGGTCGACCCGGGCCGTGCGGGGAGCCCAATATTTTGATTAATGGTCCTCGCTCCCAGGTCCTGGCTCGTCCTGCCGCGCCGGTCCTCGTGCGGGGTCCGCGCCCGTCCTTTTCCTGGGTCCGAAGAAGGCGTCCCGGCCGCAGCTCGTACATTTTTCATGTCATTCGCTGATGAATGATGCAAAAACACTTCGACTGTCAAATACTTCGAACGAATTAAGGGCGGCCTTCTTTGCGGCTTTAATTAGGGACATTTCGAGCTGGGACCGGGGCCGGGACCGGGACCGTGGCATTTGCAATGCCGAGCTCCCTGGAACGCCGGCCTTCACCAGCCAACATTCGCCAGCCACGGATGGATCGGTGCGATTTTTAATTTGGACAAACAAGTTTTCCCGACGCTCGGTCGGGTGACGCGCAGGGATCGAAATGGTTTCTAGTTTTCCATTGACAAGGGCCTGTTATTGCATTTTCCCTTCCCCTCGACTCCCCTCCCCGCCCCGCCTCGCCTCGCCCTGGCCCGACCCCACCCGACCTTCCCAAAATAGTTGCACAAAAATGTGGCCGGGCCCGGCGGAGGCGGAGGCGTCCCTGACGAGGTCCCGCCTGCCGACACTTGCTGACAGTGTCTTCTCATGGTTGCTGTGGGTCTTGTTGTTGCAGTTGTTGTTGTGTGTGTGCTTGTTGTTGTTGCCGGGCGATCCCTGCCCGGCAACACTTGCATGTTGATTAAAATTTCGTGAACTACGTGCGCCACTCGATTGTGGCTCCCTCGAGCATTGGCAATTTCTACAAATTCTCCTCCTCCTCCTGCTGTCCCTTTCCCACCGTGTCTTGTTGTTGTTGTTTGTGCCGTCCTTCCTTCGTGTTCCTCGCTCGGTTGTTGGTGCTTTTGTTGTATTCCCGGTGCTGTCGTCGGTGACTTTGTCACCAAGTGGCGAAGTGAAAATGCAAATATGAATTAAGGGCAAGCCAGGTAGAACGAGAGGGGGCGAATCGCTGTCGGCGGAGGAGACAGAGAGAGCGAGTGAGCGAGAGCGAGGGAGAGAGGAAATTGATATTGGAATATTTATGGGTCGAAAGCGGTCGGGTTTGGCTGGGGTGGGGTTCGGTCGGGCGACCCCGGCCACCGACAGAAGCCACCGAGGTGTGACCGAATTTTTCAAGTAATTTCGATTGTGGCCCCGTCTGCCCCCAGCTCTGCGACCACTGCGGGCGCCAGGGCACACGGGGTGCTTCGCCCACCCCTCTCAGGCTTCACCGGCACTCGGTGCCCGGGAAAAGGGCACTCGAAATCCTTTCAACGAGGAGTTTTCGGGGCCGAAACTTGTGCTTTGCTAGAGCCAAAACACATTCTATCGGAAGCCGGCTCGGTCTTACGATCCCTTCCGCGCACAGGTCCTTCGGAGGCTCGAATCCGGAACTCGCTGGCGCCAGACATCGAGTTAATTTCGCCCAAATTTTCCCAAACAACAGGCTTCACATCCCCACAGAAAAAGTCCCCGAAGTCCCCTGCGAACCCCGCTCATCGACAGCCTCCGTCCGCATCCTTTCGCCTCCCTCCCTTTCGCTCGTCGGCAGGGTTTCCTGGGGAAATAATTAGGGAAAGGCGTCGTGTAGCGAGAGGGCAAATAATTCCCAACTCGTGACGACACAACTTGAGAGACAAGTAAATGAAACGACCGAAACTCGAGGGCGGCGCCGTGAGGAACTGGAGGAGACGAGGGTCGAGGGGAGAAGAGTTGCGAAGTTGGAAGCTCGGCCGGGTCGGAGCTGCGACTCCCTGCAGCCGGCATTAACAGGGGAATCGCCTTCAGGTGGACTTCGCAAGACTGCAGTAACAGACATCCGTGAAATCGCGGACTCCAAATTAGACGGGTTTAGAGGAATATCGTGAATAACATGTGCATGTAGAGTGCAGTTGCATGTTCCGGCAGCGATGTAGGGTGTTCAACTGACGACCGTGCCGACCGCGACGAGGCCGCACTCGACACACCGGAGCTGTTGACTTTTGCAGCGCGAACGGAAACGGATATGACTCTGGCTGTGTGCGTTGTGGGCTCGAGGGCGGGTGTGTTGGGTAATGAGCAGGAGGGGGGGGGGGGGGGTTGGCTGTGCTTGATGATTTCCTAAGGACGCTGGCGCCGCTGCGGATGCCAGCGTCTGCAGTGGCCATGAAGACGCGAGCCCGGTAGGCGGGACTCGGTGGCTGTGGCCGCGTGTGGGAGGGTGCGGGGGCCTCTGCTACTGTGCGTGTGTGTGTGTGTGTGTGTCGGTGTCTCCGTGTGCCTGTGAATGAGAATGAGTTCATGTCGCTGTCCATGTGCCCGAGTCGGGCTGGTGTTGGTTGTCGTGTCTGGGTTGGCTGGTGGGGTTTTCGAGGGTTCCGAGACGTTGTGTGTTGAGTGAGCAGTGCGGGGAGAGGGCGGGATCGTTTCGGTGAAATGCGCGACACGGTCTTGAAATGTGTGTCACTTTCCAGTCTGAGTGCACTTGAAGCGTCCACTGGAATTCGCAGAAACTTTAATGACGCCAGCGAGACCGGAAACTCTCGACCATGTGTGGAGGGACGGAGGGAGGAAGGCAGGGAGGGAGGAGGAGTGCAGGAGTGGAAATGGACGCGGAAGAGGGGAGACAGGAGGGGGAGAGAGTGCGAAGGAGATGGTCGGAGGAGAACCTGCTCCTCACTTTAAGTCGACACAAACTCCCCAGGAAGGCCGCGATCTCCAGCCGCCTGCCTACCCAAGCATCGCCCTCACCTTCTCCTTCCTCCACCTGTTTCCGCCTCGTCCCACCGCCATCTCACTCTCTGTCTCTACCGCCCTCTCTCTCTTCCCCCTCCCTCTCGTCGGTTCTCGACACTCATCACGTGTTAATTGAGTTGGTGGCCGATGTTCAGACGCTTGTTGTTGCCTCCTCCTCGTCGTCCTCGCGGCGCGGCGCGGCGTCCCCGACTCCGCGTGAGTCCTCGCGAGTCCTCTCCATATGTGCGCCAGGTGGAACCTGTCTGTCCGTCCGTCCGTCCGCCGCCGCACGTTCGTGTGCTCGATCTTGAGACGAAGCTGCTCGAACTGTTGACGTCCTCGGCCTCGTCCTCGGCCTCGTCCTCGCAACTCAACTGCCACTCGAAGTTTGTCTTCCACTTGGGCGCCGTCCCTCGATCCCTCGCCTCGCGCCCAACCGTCGTCCCTCGGTCCTGCGGCTCTCGCTCGCGTCGTCCTCGTGCCAGGCCCTCGTTGGCGATTTCTGATGATTCCTGGTGACGACCTCGGCCAAGCCGAGCTCGGTGCCAAAAATGAAATTAGAAAACATGGGATCTCGTCGCCACCGGGGCGGCCGGAAGTGGGGGTTGCCTGATCTTCTTCTTCTTGTTCTCTGGCGGCCGCCCGTCGCGACACACGCGATGCAGTGGCCGCGACTCGAGCCGGGCTGGGCCGTGGGCGGAGGGCGACGACGGCGGGCGGCCGAGGGAGGAGGTCGGGGAGGGAGGGAATGTTTTCGGAGTCAGCGCCAACTCGAGGCATCCTCCACCCGGTCGGCCCCCTCGTCCTACCGACCGCCGCTGCATCGCGTGTGCCGCCACTCGGCCGTGACGTCAGACGGGGCTCCACAACAAGGGAGGTTGGGAGAGGCCGAGGGACGTCGGCGAGATTCACAATGAAAACAGACGGCGCGTGGTGGGGTCAAGGATCAGGGAGCAGGGCCGGGGATCGGGGTCGGGGCCGGGTCGGGGGGCCGAGGGGCTGCAGCCGGCAACATATTTCACTCGGCCGTGGTGAGAAGCTCGGCCGAGTCGAGAGCGAGAGCGAGTCGCGGAGCGAGAAACAGGGCGAGTCGGTGCTGCCGAGGCCGAGGGAGTCACGGAGAGATGCAGTTGGGGAGGGCGGGAGCCGGGTGAGAGGAAGCCAGGGAGAGGGGGAGGCCCGAGAGGAAGTCGAAGAGAGAGAGAGAGAGCGAGAGCGAGTCGGAGGGCGAGAGAGGGAGTCCTAGAGAGAGTCGGCGAGTCCTCTGAGCGGGGCATGCGCCGGACGCGCTGACACACATTCGGCGCCGCATGACGTTTGTCGGTCGGTCGCCCGGTGGAGGCGACGTCGAGTCCTTCCGCGCCTTCCTCCCTCCCTCCTTCAGCACGGCCGTCCCTTTGTCGGTCTCTCCTGCTGTCGCCCCTCCTGGTCCTTCTGTCGGTCGGCCCGTCTTCTCGACCGTCCTTCCGTCTGTCTCTTTTCCGTCCTTCCGCCCTCCTTCCCCGTCTGTCTCTCCACCCTCCTCCTCGTTCGTCCCTCGGTCCTCGGTCCCTCTCCCTCTCGTCTGACGAGTCCTGGCGGCGTGGCGGGAGGCGAAGACGCAGTCGAAACCACGGCGGCCACAAAGCGCGACGACTGCAGCTTGACATCGTCGTCCGCCAGCCCCGAGCGCCGTCGCCGCACATGCTCTGGGTCCGTCTGTCCGCGAGGCCCCGCCCTGCTCGGCCCGCCCATGCCAGCTGAAGGACTCCGCGTGCTGCTTCCTTTGTGTGGGCGCCGACCCGCCACGGGCGCTGTTTAGAATTTCGCCGCTGAGCGAATTCAATTGCAAATTCCAGTTAATCCGCGGCCCGTTGCCATTGCAGCGCCGGCTCCCAGCAGCCCCCGAGCCCGCCGAGGCTGACCTGGATTCGTGCTGGGTGTTCGATTGATCCGGCTGTTGTTCTCGGGTGGCCCTCGGTGGTTTCGCTCTCGATCCCCCGCTTGATCTCGCTGCTGATGCCGCTGAGCCTGGCTCGGAGGGCTGCGCCTGGGGATCCCTGCAGGATAAGATTTTCAGCCGTTGAGTAATGACCAGGGCGAGGCGGTTCTCTCCGGGCGATGATGATGGACTGATGGACTGATGGACTGATGGACTGGAGAATGCGGTTCGGGGCGATGCCTCGTGGACTTCTTTTGGCCCCTGGAGCATCTGCAGCACTTTGAAGGGGTCCAGTGGGAGGACTCGCGATCCCTCTTAATCCCCCAGCCTGGAAGCTCCTCCCTCTTCAACGTTGCCACCTCGAACTCCGCTCCTCAAGCTGTCCTTCTCGATCCCTTCCAACTTCACCTCCGCAACATCTTCTCTGCTCATCAACCTCTGCCGCTCTCCTCAACCGCATCCTTTCAACCTCTCCTTCTCAATCCCTTCTCATCGACCTCACCTTCTCAACCTCTTCCTCGCAACCTCTCCTCATCAATCTCTTCATCCACCTCCCGCCTCCCGACTCGGACTTGGCCGCTGCGCTTTTTCGACAGAGTTTTTTCTGGTGACCCCAGCTGCAGCCGAATCCGGCATTCGAAGCTCTTGTGGCTTCAACGGCTTCTGTTATGGTTCTTACGTCGTCGTCGTCTTCGCTTCGGCAGCTGCTTCTGCTTCCTCTCCTGCCCCTGCCTGTCCCGTCCGACCACCGTCCTCTCAAGCGCCGGAACCGAGAGCCGAGAGCCCGGGGTCTGATTAAGACCGAGCCAGCTCAGGTGGGGACCCGGGGCGCCGCAAGCGCACGAGTCCGTCTGGACGGCGTTGAGCCGACGTCGACGCAGGGGCGGAGAATCGGAGGCGGAGCCGGAACCGAGTGATGGGGACAGGGGCGGGGACGGAGACGGGGGCGGGGGGAAACCCAGATCAGTCCGAGCCGAAGCTCGTCCAGGGGCCGGCCGTGGGTGCGTCCCGAGTGTCCTGGGGTCGTTGAGTCCTGCGTGACGTGGTGTCCCTTGTTCCCATGCGTCAGTGTGTCCAGTGTTCATCAGTGTGTGTGTGTGTGTGTGCGTGTGTGAGTGCGTGAGGCAACCCTTGGCGCGACTCGCCGCGACGTCGCTCATACGCCCCGAGCGACCTTCGCAGTCAGCCTGCCACTGAAATTTCCCCGCAAACCCCCCAAGCCAGCCGCCGTCGATGTGAGAAGCGGTCGGGACGCGTCCGCGGAGCCGCCGGACGGACACAACGCAAACAGACGCTGCCTTAAGAAATGCATTAGCCCAACAAAGCACACGAAAACGAGCCTGAGGATCACTGAAGCCAGGCAGTCCAGACCAGTCAGTGTATTAAGAAATAAAATAAAAATTAAGAAATACAATAAAAGCCTTCAGCTGAAAATCAAGACAAATTATAACCGATTAAAACAAACCAAAATAAAATATAGATAAATAAATGAAAATAGGAAAACGCTCGAGGCAAAGCCCACGGAGTCGACGATAAAAGCGAAGTAAAAATATAAATATAAATATAAATTTAAAATTAAAACCTGAGGTAAAAACACAAAAACAAGGACACAAAAACACGAAACGAAAAAGTACGAAAAAAGTATGAATTAAAAGCAAAAACCTGAAATAAAAATAACTCCCGCAGTAAGTTTAAAAGAAGCCCAAGGCAAAAACAAAGCCCTAGTTTAAATTTAAAAACCCGAGCAGAAATAGAAACCCAAACAAACATAAACAAAAAAGTGCCGAAAAAACTAAAGTAAAAAAATATAATTTCTAACATCTATATATACACGTACATAAATATGTATATGTATGTGTGTACATCGCGCGAAAATAACTCGATAACCGCAGAGCTTTAACTCGATTCCCAGTTTTGTAAGCTTTTTATGCCTCGTGACCGCCCGAAGCGCCTCTAAAACGACCAGCAGAATGTTTTATGCAACAACAACAAAAGCGTCCAATTTTTAAAATTTACAAATAACAAAAGAAACCCAAAAACAACAACCAAACAAAACAAAAAACCTAACACAAAAAACACCATTAAAGCACAACCTAAAAATCGCAACCGAGGAAAAACTCGCGAAACCTCAGAGCGAGAGAGAAGGAAAGAAAGGAGAAGGGAAGGGAACAACAAGAAGAACAAGAACAAGAACAACAGGAAGCTGCCAATTGCCACGTGACCAGCAGGAGGGGGGAGAGACAAGTGAAACAACAACAACAACAACAGCAACATCATAACAGCAGCGACAGCCGTGACTCAGTCGACAGCAACAACAACAACAACCATGTCGATGTCCTTGCGCAATCTGGCGGCCAACGACGGCGGCAGCGGCTCCGCCACGCTCGTGGTCGCCGCTGCGGAGGCCGCCGACGACGGCAGCGAGGCCCACGAGACCCACGAGCTCCTCGGCAGAGGCGACGACGGGGGCGTGGCTGGCACCAACGACGGCCTCGGCGTCGGCAACGGCATCGGCATCGACGCCAGGCCGCACGTCCTGAGCGGCGTCACGAACGTGGCCGTGACCGCGGCGACGCCCCCCAGCGCCGCCGCCACCCCGGCAGCGGGGACGCCGATGGCGATGGCGATGGCGCCGGCGGGACTCGGCGGCATCGTCGTCGGGGTGGCCGCTCACAATGTGAACAACAACAACAACAACGACACCAACAACAACATGGACAACTCCAGCGACGAGATGAACCCGGTGACGATTTACAGGTAACGCCGGGCAGGAGGAGCCCATCGAGGGAGGCGGCCGGCCGGGCCTCGGTCCGAAGCGACCCGTTGGGAGGGCCAGGGCGAGGGCGAGGGCGAGGGCGAGGGCGAGGACGAGGCTCGAGTCGAGCGATCGATTGATCGGCGGGCGAATTGTTTATGGAGGTGGGAGAGGGTCGGGCTCGGGTTCGGGTGCCGGCGTCGTGTTGACGCTCGCTAATTGCTGGCTGTCGTGGGCGAGCGTGTCCATTGTGTGCAAACCCGGGTGGCAGGGCGTGGCGGAGGCTGCAAACACACACACGCACGCACGCCGCCCTCAGGCACTCGCACGTCGCCCAGCAGCCCATTTGGCGCAAGGACGAACTCGCAATTGTTGCGAAATTTGAAATGCAAATGGAATCCGCTGCAGCTGCAGCAGCAGGGGTGGCGGTGGCGGTGGCGGCGGCGGCGGCGACGACGACGGCAAGGACGAAGATACCAACAACAACAACTAGTCGAAGCCCATCCGCAGCGGTAACGGCAATTACGGCCATAACTGTAATTGCTGCCACTGCGGCGAGGCCTTCCGGCCGAGTCTCCGCCGACTCCGCCGCGTTCGCCGTGGTTTCGGCTCCGACGGCCGCCATCCGAGCGCGTTCGAAGCGTCGACTCTCGGGTCTCGATTGGCCGCATTTCGGCGGGAGTCCTCGAGGAGGTGCCGAGCGCGGCTCTGCCGATGACGTCGACTGTTCGCACTCACCTGATGGGTCTGAGTCGTCGGCCTCGTGGGCCGTCCGACCATCCCGCCGAGGCCCCGGCCTCGAGGTCCTCCGCCGGCGACTGTCCATGCCTTGGGCCGTTCCATTCCAGTCGTTCCGGAATCGTTCGCTCCTTCGGCATGGGGCGCAAAACTGCCCTCAAGGGCGAGGCGGAGGCGGTGGCGGCGTCAGCGTATTTTAATTAAATGGCGCCACTCACTCGGCCGCAACCACTCGGCTGGGAACTCGACCTGGGCGCCCGGGGAGTTCCGTGGAGTCAAGAACCACAGCCAACTTCCCCTATCGCGCTCCCTCCCCGTCTGTCTGTCTGTCGCCATTGGCTTCGAGGACGACGGAGGCAACCTTTTGCCCCACTGTATTTGCTCAACTACATCTGTCTCTCTCTCTCTCTCGTTCTTCTCGTTGCAGGTGCCGGGCCCCGATCGCGTCACTCGACTGCATGGAGGAGTTCAGTGGTACGGGAGGCCATCTTGATTTCGGTATCCAACTTCTCACTACTTCCGGCCACAAGTGTTGCCAATTCGTTGTGTTGTTGAGTGTTTCGTTTCGTTCTCGTTTTGTCCTTCGTTTTGTTCCCCGATTTGTTCATTCGTTTTGTTCATCGCTTCATTTCCCTAGTTCTGCTAATTTGCTCCGCTCTCCCCCGCCCTCCCTCTCTCGCTGTTTGCTGCCTTCCTGTGGCTGATTCGACCCCTGCTTTCGTTTTGCTCATTTCCATCTCCCGTTGCTCCCGTGCTCTTTGCGTTTGACTAATTGATTTGTAGTTTTCGTTTGTGGACTTGATTTCATTTGATTAACGTTCATTTCAGTTTCATTTGCTTTCGTTTTATCCGATTTCCTTTGACTTGATCTCGTTCGCTTTGATTCGCCTTCATTCGATTTGGTTTCATTTGATTCGAGTTCATGTGACTTGGATTGATGTGCGTTGATGTGACTTGGTTGGTTCGTGCAGCTGCTTCGTGTTTGGTCGCGCCGACCCAGGTGGAGCCGAGCCGACCCGAAGCGAGCCGAACCGCAGCGTGAAGTGCTCTAGCGTTGTTGCTGTAGTCGCCGTAGCCCTGCATGTGCCGCGTGTGCCTCGGGCACTCGCCCCGTTCTCTCTTACGCCCTCACCCGATCTGCCTCTGCCTCTGTCTCTGTTTGTCCTTTTGGTTTGTAGTCTAGACTCTCGTGCACGCGATCCCCTCCCTCTCTCCTTCTCCTCCTCCTCCTCCTGCTGCTTGTCCTCCCGTTCTGCGCTCCTGCTCGCCAACTAATCTCGTTCTCGTTCTCTCGCCCCTCGTCGTGTTCGCCGCGTGCGCCGCTCGATGCGCAGGCCGCTCGATCAGCCTCGGCTCGAACCCGGCGCTGCCGCTGCGCCACGGAGCCACCCCGACGCCGGGGCTGCGGTACAAGAACCTCGGCAAGAGCGGGCTCCGGATCTCGAACGTCGGGCTGGGCACGTGGCCGGTCTTCTCGCCGGGCGTGAGCGACGAGCAGGCCGAGGCCATACTGAAGCTGGCGATCGAGAGCGGGATCAACCTGTTCGACATCTCGGAGGCCCACTCGGAGTCCCAGATCGGGAAGATCCTCCAGCGGACCGGCTGGAAGCGGACGGCGTACGTGATCACCACGAAGGTCTACTGGAGCACCAAGTGAGCGGACGATTTACTTCTGGTTCACATTTATTTCATTCCACTTTGCTCTCGCCACCCCTCTCGCAGGTCGGAGGAGCGCGGCCTGTCGCGCAAGCACATCATCGAGTGCGTGAAGGCGAGCCTGCAGCGGCTCCAGCTCCAGTACATCGACATCCTGATCATCCACAAGGCGGACCCCATGTGCCCCATGGAGGGTGAGTCGCCCGCGTCGTCGTCGGTCGTGCTTATCAATTATTAATCCAAATCCACTTTGCCTCCCCCCCCCCCCCCCGCACAGAGGTGGTGCGCGCGATGACGTACGTGATCCAGCAGGGCTGGGCGATGTACTGGGGCACGGCCCGCTGGTCCCAGGTCGAGATCATGGAGGCCTACACGAACTGCCGCCAGTTCAACTGCATCACGCCGATCGTCGAGCAGTCCGAGTACCACATGTTCTGCCGCGAGAAGTGCGAGCTGTATCTGCCCGAGATGTACAACAAGATCGGGGTCGGGCTGATGGCCTGGGGCCCGCTCTCGATGGCCCTCAGCGACACGCAGAACGGCGAGAAGATCCTCTTCCCCAAGGGCTCCTTCAAGACCAAGAGCCACAGCTACTCCTGGACCGAGGACGAGATCAACCGCAATGTGGGTCCCATCGGAGGTGTAGATTGAAGTGGGAATAACATTGATTTTTGGGTCTTTCGCAGGCGGCCCTGTCGCCGCAGGGCAGCTGGGGCAAGGAGCGGATCGAGGAGGGCCGTCGCCACTGCGACCGGCTGCGCGACCTGGCCGCCCTGGCCGAGAAGCTGGGCTGCAGCCCGACGCAGCTGTCGATCGCCTGGTCGCTGAAGCACGAGCCGGTCCAGTGCCTGCTGCTGGGCGCCACCTCGGCCGAGCAGCTCCACCAGAGCCTGCAGTCGCTGCAGGTGAGCCTACGACGACTGCCTACGACGAGTGACTGTTGCTAATGTTTCGCCCTTCTCGTTCAGCTGCTGCCGCGCCTGTCGACGAGCGTGATGCTGGAGCTGGAGCGGATACTGGAGAACAAGCCGGTGCGGCCGCCAATGATATCGACGCTGGCGCTTCGGTGACAGTCGGCCTGCCCACAGGGGCCGCCGAGCCTGAGCGGTGGCGCCTGCGGGGCAGAGTCACCGAAGAACGAGGAGGAGGGCTTGGGCTTCTGCGAGGAGACGGACGCTGCCAAGGACGAGTCGACGAAGCAGGGCTTCTGCGCCATTCAGTGACGAAAGGAGTCCTTAGATAACGATAATAAATTTTTGAAAGCGATTAGCAGTAAAACTAGCTTAAGTAGTGCGACAATGACGACAACAACATTTAGCAAGCAAGATTTACAACAAATAACACTACTACAACAACAACAACAACAACAACAGCAGCAGCAGCAGCAACAACCGCAAATGCAAGTGCAACAACAGCAACAGCAACAACAACGTTCTTCAATTTTATTAAAACCAAATTCAAAAAATAATTCCTCAAATTCAAATTTATTAATTAATAATATCGTTAGTAATACAATTAATACAGCAACAACAACAACAACAACACCGTTATTAACGTCATCATCATCACCGCCATCGACGTCGTTGGTGCACCCAACAGCAGCGGCATCGACGACGACGGCAAAGACATTCGATAATACAACAACAACTCGCCTAGATAGTCCACCAACAATAATTCAAATCGATTCGCTGAACAACAACAACGACAACAACAGCAGCAGCAGCTGCAGCGCCGGCCGCAACATGAACTTCAACAACAACACCAACAGCAACAGCAGCCTGAGCCCAACAACGTCGCCGCAGCAGCAGAGCGGGCTCAACAACAACGGCGTCAACGGCGTCGTCGGCGGCGCGTCGTCCGAGGACGCGAAGCCGCAGAAGCGGCGCTCGCTGCTGAACTTCAAGTCGCTCGACTTCCACATCAAGTCGATCTACTCCGGCCTGCGCAACGGCGGAGGCGGCGGCGGCTCGAAGGCCTCCCAGTCGTCCTCGGTCGGCGGCGGCGGCGGCGGCGGCAACTCCACCGTCAGCGTCCTGATCGAACCGGACTCCGCCAGCCGACGGCCCTCGTCGACGACGGCGACCTCGACGTCGGTCTCGCAGCACCGGATGCCGCCGTACCTCAAGATCGAGGCCGTCGACTGCGACGACTGCGACGAGGAGTCGGCGAACCTCCTGCTCGACTACCCGCAGTCGCCGTACTCGTCGCGCCGCAACAGCTCGCACGACGACCACCGGTCGAGCTCGCAGCTGCTGCACATCAACCAGCGGTACCAGCGCTACGAGCTGTCCCGATCGCAGGCGACCTCGCCCACGCCCTCGCCGTACTTCCTCTCGCCGTACGCCCTGGACGCGTCCGGCAACGTCCGGCGCTCGTCCACCTCGGACATCGTGTCGTGCAAGCGCAGCGGAGCAGCCTCCAGTGCCAGCGCCAGCGCGAGCGGCAGCGACAGTCGGCGCCCGAGCACGTCCGACCTGCTGCGGAGGGCTCGGGAGCGGCGCGGCAGCGAGGCGCGCATGGGTCGCAGCGTTTCGCACGGCGGCTTGCCGAGGGGGGGCTTTCGCGGTGGGGGCTGCGGCGGCGGCGGCGGCGGAGGCGGCCGGCGTACCAGCATGGCCTTCTAAGGGGGAGGGGTTGGAGCCCGCGTCGAGGCCCTTCCTCTCAGTGGGAGGAAATTTGAACTTTTATATAGATCTAACACAACACTGCGACCACATCCGCCCGGGTGGGGAGAACTCGATGGCAGCGATGGGGCGAGGGCCATCATTCGACCAAGCCTTTCCTCTGCCGCCCTTATACTCCCGGAGCACCTCGAGAGTCGAAGGATGGAGCAGGGATCAAGGGCTAAGCGAAGCGTCAACCATAGGCAGCCATCGCATGGCATTAGAGACATGCATAGAACATACAATACAATACATATAATAGGATTTCTCGCAAACCAACACATTTTGACTCTCATATCAAATTATGGCAAACAATTTAGGCATTTAATAGAAAAACCAATACTAAGCGCGTATTATCCGAAGTAATAACTAATTATTAATATTCAACACTATACAAAAACCAGAAGAATTGATGATAGAGAGGCGAAATAAAATTTCAAATTCCAAAACCAATTAAACACATAAAGAACAAAATAATTAAATTTCAGATTTCTAAGCTTAAGTATGAGAAACTTATTAATAAATATACAAATGCCTTGTTTCATATTTATATAGAAGAAAAATATATATAGAAAGAAAATATATAATCAGTAGTTTTAGAGAAAACGTGTTTACAATTAATTAGTTAAGTATGAAATTTGCTTCTGATATAAACAAAGGAAATACTAAAATCTAAAAAGAGAAACAGAACAATATTAATACTAAAATTAATAGCAAAAATATTAGAAATCATTTTTAAATAAAATTCTAGCATAATTGACGAAATAACATGCAAGCAAGAAACCTAAAGCTAAAGAAATAAAGTAAAACCACTACAATTGAATATTTCTCTCACATACGGACTGTGATTTCAAGTAAAAATGTTAATATGTACTCGAGACATTATAATATGTACACTGCTAAAGTATATACTGACATACATATATCGTTAAACGAAAATAATAATTCTAATAATAATAATACTAATAATGGAAGTCAAGCAAAAGAAATTAGAGTGTTAGAAAATTAATTTCTGATTTGAAACTTACTTTGATTCGTAGATTATTCCGTCCCAAGATCGTTTCACTTGAAATCGTTCACTTTCGAATTGCAATAGTTTTGATTTACTAATTATTATATAAGTGTGCAATGATTTGTAAAAATGTTCGTAAATTTTGAATATTTGGATTTTCAGTTCATCTCGCAGGCAGTTACAGAAGTTAGGAGGATCAATATGACACAGACTATCTCGAGAACTCACTCACTCGTTACGCCTCAGTTCGGCTGTAAATAGTCCTGATAACGATTACAATATTTGTTCGGACAAACGCATATAATTGAAAATACACTTCAATATACAATTTTCAGTAATATAGACATAAATAGACCGCACTTTACGACGAATGCAATTGAACCCTTTTCTCAAAATACAAAATAACGCAAAAATACACTTAATAAACTCGTCGCAGGAGATGGATGGATGCCATTGAAATATTTGCAGAGAAAATACTTTAATCGTAATTCCTTCACAAAGGTGTAAATACGATGTATAAGAGGTGGGAGGATTGTAGGACTATTAGTTGGAAACGGGGAATATTTTCCTAAAAATGCATTAAAACGTGCTTTTGGAATGTTCTTTTATTTGGCGTGATATGTTTCCGAAACAATTGTTGTTTAATCCATTCACCACCACTCGGGTCCAGGTGTTCGTTGAAGTGAGGGGGATTTTCATCGCATAGCGAAATAAAAGAACTCGGATCCAAAAGCACCCTTTTGCCTTCGTGTAGAGATAAATGTGAAACACTTGAACTTATGATAAAAAAATGAGTATAAATTAAAACAAGTAAGAATAATGTGTAATTTAGTAATTCTTAACGAAACTGGCAATAATAACTGTAAAGTATATTAACGTACATAATGAATTCAAAAAATGTATTTTAACATTTTTACTAATATGCATAGTACATATACATACATATGTTTATATATATATATATATATATATATATATATATATATATGCTATGCATTCGAAGAAATTTCTTACTAAAGTTAATAGAAAAACAAAACCAAAAGCTAATTATAATACTATAAGAATTTCAACAAAAGTACGGCTTAAACCAAAATTTAAAACTGAAAATATAATTCAATAATTAATAAAAATAAAAAACTCTTGAAGAAAATAAGCGAACTCATACAATTTCATACGATTCATTGAAAATTATATATGATAATATATTGCAATAATTGAACAAGATATTTGCTCAATTAAGGTTGAAATTTTTATAAAGACATTTTTTTCTGGTATGACAGCTTGTTTCCGGAATTAGTGAACATTTTCGTTTGCGACTAATAAGAAGTAATCATTTAATGCAATTATATAGAAATTTGAAATTATATAAATCAAAGAACTAATAATCGATCCGCTTCATTGAATTACAATTTGAATTATGGCAAAATATGAACAAGGAGAAGAGGAACACCAAACAATATAATGCGAAAAAGAAATAATTGAAGAACGTAAAACTTTTATCAGCAATTCAACTTTCATTACAAAAGAAATAATAAATATGAATTTCTTTCACTTCACGTCTGTGCGTTTCATTTGGTAACACATTTACAAGAAATTCTTTGGTATTTACAATACATTGGTATAAACTCCGTCGGCATATATAAACAAATAATAACTCCTTTCAAAGGTTGTGTCGATAAATACATGGAATTTAACAAGTCTCAGCGCTTTAGTTAATGGTTTTGTTCAACGGTGGATGGTAGCTTGGTATAATGTGGTTGGTGGTTTTGTGGTGTTTCAGCAGAGAATTGCGGGAGGCGTACTGTTTGGGGCAGTCTCCGCAACGGTGCGGAAAGAGACCCAGGTGCAGATTCAGATGCGACTTTATAGAGGTGAACGATCCAAGTAATCGAGAGCACAAGTGGCATTGGAAGCACCATTTCGTTGACTTTTTAGGCACTTCCAGCGGGAGTCGCTGCCACAGTTGGCCTCTATAGTCATTGTATAGTTTCGTGTACCACTCAGGACCGACTTCGTAAAAGTGAAACCTCACCTTAACTTTCGAGTTGCAGTTTTCCATGTTGTGGCGCAACGAGTCCTTACAGTCGATGATGGTGTTGCGTCGTTTCTGGATAGTCCTATCACAAATACTGAGTTTTGCCGACGAACTTGGGAAGAACGAGGCACGGCGTGGAGGCAGCATTTTGGAGTTTGCATCCTTAGTTCCATCGGCACAATTCTGATTCTCATCGAGGAACTTCGACAGTCTAGACGGGAGGTGCTTCACCTGTAAATTGCAGCGATGGTTAGTGAATGACCTTCTTCCGATTGTCTTGAACGTACCTCCGTGAGCGTCGAGCTCTCCTGGAATTTAACATATTGCGAACGCAAGATCTGCAAGAGAATATGTCAAATAAAAAAACACATTCCCCAAATGTATGGTAATGCTCTGTAACATACACGCATTTTCTTAGATTCTGCGGCAAATGCGGCTTGTAAGAAAAAACAAACAAATATATTTAATGTTATCTTTATGAATGAAATTTGTAAAACTATCCAAATATAACGGTTAAAGAAGTACGTTTTCGAAACGTCAATTGCACCCACTGCGTTGCCAACGGCATTTCAAGTGCATATATTTCGTTATCCGAGACAACATGCGCCTATTCCCTAGACCGCAACCGATGTAGATGAGACAGCAACGTCTGCGAATGTCGGTCTGTCAGCTGTCATCAGAACTTTGCTTGTGAATTGTCTTCGTTTTCGTTGTATACGAAGAACATTGTCAACAAACGAATTTGTTTGTCGTGAAGAAGGAGAACGGAGAAAGAAGTGTAATTCGAGAATTTGCGCGTCTTTTTTCAACTAGAATTCGTGCCTTTTGTGTGCATTCGTCCCATTCCGCTTCCCCGAATTCCAAACACGGTCTAAGCAAATTTCATCGGCAGTGCCGGCGATTCAATTGGAATTCGGTTGGGAATGAATTCGCGTTTCCCCTGCGTCATTGTTAATTGCGAGGAGTAAAAGTTTGTTCGAGCTTCAACGAAACAATCGGCGAGTAGATGAATGAAGAGGTTCTCGATTCGTACGCAACGACCACTACAGAGACAAGCGGACAGGCGTCGGCCACCAACTGCTGAACGAGAAGAAGAAGCGAGCGACGACGACGACACACGTTCGCCGGATTCTTTTCAAGTGAGACGCGATCAACACATTTCCAGTGCATCTTGCTCCAAGCATTCTGCTCCCATATCTGCCACCTCGCATCCTGCCACACAGGCACCATGGAGTTGGACGCCAAAACCAAACTTCGCCGCTTTTGCTACTTAGGCTCCCTGGAACCGGTCTACGTGTATCACAGGGGCAGCGTCCGTGTGAAGGAGTTCTGGCCGAAGTTGCAAGAGATCTGCAAGGCTCTGGACGACGAGGCGTTCCTGTTGATCATCAAGGATGTGTTGGCTCAGCCGAATCTGCTGCGGCACGATGAGGTGAGCGAACCACTTACAATACTTCGTTTTCTAGATATAACCTCCCTTGTTTCCCGTCCAGCCGCTCTTTGCCTACGCCGTCTACCTGGCCACCGATGTGGACGCGACATGGAAGCGTGCAGTGCGCGTTGCCTGCCCCGCCTGTGTCCGCACCGATGACGACCTCTTCCTGTTTTGCAAGTACGCGATGCAAATTCAAAAGGAGCAAAACCACTCGGGCTTTTCGAAAACTGTCCGCAAAGCAGTCACCGCATGGTACGAGACCCAGTCGCCAGATGCTATCCGGAACATGTGGGCGGAGCATCGCGGAGCTCATGGGTTCACACACAAAGCGATCATCAAGTTGTGTCACATCAGCGATGAAGTCATTGGCGAGGCCGGCGTCGTGAGTCCATTCTTTAAGACATGCACGGAACTGATAAAGGAGGCGACAATAGAAGGTGTTGCCGCTACCAAGAGCACTGATCTGGTTGCGGCACCCGTGCTTTCGATCAGTAAGCTGCGCACAACCAAGAGCAAGGAAGAGGCGCTGAAAATAATCCGCAAACTGAAGCTGCACTACCATCAGGTCCCCGGGCACTTGCTGCGATACGCACCGATAATGGAGACTCTTATACCGAGCATGTCGTATCTGCAGTTGCTGAAGTGTTGGCGCAATCTCGCGCGCTACAATCACTTCGAGAATCCGAAGATTCTGAAAGTCTGCCAAGCCCTGCTGGACAACAAGCGATTGTTACGGAAGGACAACATTCACCCGATTGTTATGCTGTTGCAAATGGACAAATTGGGTATACGAGAGGATCTTTCGAAGGTTTGTTCTAGGGTTCGACCTTTGACACCATTGAATTAAATCTAGTTTTCTCCTACAGCTCGCACCTAAGAAGGTAAAAGTCATGCGCATGTCCTACTTTAAGGATCTCTATGTGCAATCATTCGGCCACAATCAGGGTACTGGCCTGCGAATGCATATCACCATCAACTTACAAAACAATTACAAGAAAAGTGAGCCCCACTCTTCAGCTTCACAGATAATCGTTTTAATTCGCGTGTTGTTACAGAACTTCTGAATAACTACAAAAAGTTGTCCTACTGCGAGGCCGCCGTGGCTCTGGCTTTTGGCTACTACAAGAAGGAGAGCATCGTCGATGTTTTCCATTGGGTGGAAGACACAATAAAGTTGGAACAAATTCCGTGGACCAAAGAGATGGATATCGAGGCTGCCAAAACCTGTTGCGAAAATATACAGGTGAGTTGATCGAATACGAATTAAATATATAAAGTGATTTCTAACTGGATCTTCTATGTAGAATGCCAAAAACAGCCAACGCTTGGTGACACCTGTGCTGCAGGCGCTATCGCAGAAGCAAATCTACGACGTCTTCATTGTAATCGTTCCCTCGGCAGGCCGTGGTAACCCGAAACAAAACTCCGAATTCTTATGCAAGTTTCTAGACAAATATCGCGCGGTGAAGAACTCAAGGGCAAAGTAAATGAATATATTTCTCATGAGTATCACGAGTCTTACTATTCTTCCTTCTCCATCCAACAGATTCGTTATCGTGAATTTACGAAAATTTAAGCGATCCATGGCCTACTCCATGGAGCGAAATGAGAACATCCTGGAAATTTGTGGACTCGATGAGCACACGACAGATCTTATTAGCAACTTTGCGTTGAATCGCTTTGGATAGAAAGTGTTTCGAGTGTAAGACAGATTGAAAATTGAAATAGCGACGAATTAGCAGAAATATGCAAATACTTTAAATCAGCATTTGTGCCTCTTCAAACACACTGTCTCTAGGGGGCATAATTTAAAATATCCCCTCGATTAGCTCATAACTTAATGAAAAGCAATTCTTATTCCTTTCAATTCAGCATGTCGAAGAGTTCAGCCACAGATTACAGGCAATTCAACGTATTTGTATATTAAGATATATTTCAACAATGTCGTACACACTCACATATACATACATATGTTACTGTAACATAGAGCAACAGATCCTTGCAGTTATATCTGTATTGTTTCATACGAACGAAAAACTTTGCGATGAATTTATAATTTTTATATATTGTTTCTAGTTATCGATTGCTATTTCTTAGTTATCTCATTATCAGGTGAATCAGTTTTGCTTGACGACTCCTTAAACAAAGGTTTTTATTATGTTGACTAACATAACTGTTATTTAATAACAAGCATGTTTAATGATTTGAATTATTTTTCTTTTCTAAGAAAATATCCAAATCCAAAATTAAAAACACTTTACAATACCCTCTAAGGGGATGCTAAAATATGCCTTAATTGAAAACGTAAAATAAAAATTTATATGTTTAAATTGCAAAATGTCGAACGATTAAAGACAGCCAAACTGTTCATAGAATAATAAATGGAATGTGAAAATTTGTTATTAAAATTAAGCATACAATGCACTGGATGACAATTAGTTCTGATGAAATCTCATAGACTGTGAAAATATACTAAAATCTCTCTAAATAGCTAAAAATTTAAAGAAATTGCCTAAGTTATTGTAAATGAAATTATTTTGTTTTTTATACGAAAATTATTAATTTACAAATGTTTCAATAGTTACATGTTAATGGAATTCAATCTTGAGTATAAGAAAGTGGTTCAGAGAAATTGTATTATTAACTTTAGTTTTATGAAAGAAACAGGCCAAAACCCTTTCGTAATTAATGTTGTATCAATTACATAGGATAATAACCGCCACTGGTCAAGCGTAGGAAGTATATCAAAAATACCTGGTCTCTTTGAATTTATGCCACAACCTGATTCCGAAAAAGAAATAACACTTAGTTTATAACAAAAATATACAGAAGTTAGACAGGGTTTTCCGCGCGAGAGAACCAAATTAGACTGCATCCGGGCAAAACTGAACGGGAACTATTTTTACAAGAAACCAACCACATTGGACTCTACATTAAGCTTGAATACAAAAGTGCCTTTTATGTTTGTTATACAAAAGTAATAATGGAATAAATATACTTTCAACGCTCTCCGGAATCAGGAAGGAAAACTAAATCACTGCAACTTCTTTTAGAATCCAAAGAAAACCCGTATTGTATTTAGACCTAATACTACCACTTTAGTTCGGGTTGGTACAATTTTGAAATGCATTTTTAGACTTAGACGAGAAATAGAAAAAAACGTTAGTTAAGAAGAAGAAGAAGAAGAAGAAATTAAACCCAAATGCAAACATACAATAGATACATAGACAGAAATAGATAAATTGAAATTAACCCACGATTGCCTTTCAGATGCAAACAATACAAGAAGAAATTATTTCTTTGGCGAACTATGACAACAGAAATAAAAAAAGACTCGCGTGCCATGCCAAGTTTTAGAGGTCGAGAAACCATTAACCAATTATTTTACTGGTATCTGAAAATTGAGAAATCACACGAAATTAAATACAAGAAACACGAGGAAACGCTTTAATTGAGAATCGGGCGGAGGTGGAAGAAACGAGACCCAACAATAAATTTGTATTTTCGACAATTTGTAATTATCTAAGGATTAAGTAATTATTAATTAAAATGGAACCTTTAAAGGACATAACTAAGTATTTGAAATAGAAAATTCAGCAAATTGAAAAAATGCAAACACTTATCTGTGAAAACCCGTTGTGATCATTAAACTAAAATTTTTATGAAATCGGTTTAATATAGACATTATACTAATGTATGTATTCTAATATTGTTTAACTTCCCTTCAACAAAATGTTCATCAGACCATTTAGTAGGCAAAAGAAAGAAACTCCGTATGCAAATGCAATAAATAAGTAATTAAATAAATAGGTGAATAGAAAACGGAAACCGAGAAATAAACAAGCAACATTTTGTACCTTCAACCATGGAAACTGTTGAGCCAGCAGCAATATTTTCAAGCGTAAAATAGTGAATATATAGACGTAAATTTAAAGTGATTGAACCCATGGAACCCACTAAGAATCCCCACTAATTTAGTTGTACGCGCGTAAGAAACGAAAAACTAACAGACCCTCAACAGTTTTTAAATTTACGAATCTAGAATGACATTTAAGTGTAACGAAAGAAGCAAAACGCCGAAACGCAGACAACCGAAACTTAAGAAACAATTATAATAGAGATGGAAAACCAAAAAGAGAACAAACCGTTGAAACCACATGTGATACAAATTTCAAAAGCAAGGAAGCATAGAAGAAATCGCGAAAACCTTTGGTAACTGACAAGTGGACCCCAGCCCAACATTGAACTTATCACGAACCCCTGTTTTGCCTTGTTATTGTCAACGTTTTTATAACATCATTATTACTACTACTATTATTCCTATTAAGTTAGTTGGAAATTAGGCTTTCTCCATGGACAGTAGAGTGTTCGTAGTGTGAATTTATGTTTTTGTCGAGTTAATGAAATTTCCGAAAGTCTCTTAGTGCGGCGCAAATTTAATTTAACGAAGCGCACTCTCTAGACTTAAGAAGAGTTGTTTATTAGAACATAGTCTTACCGAGAAGCAACATGTATAACATGCAATCCATACACACACACCCACACACACACACACACACAGACACACACACACACATCTATATATCTATAATATTTAAACATTGTAGCTGTACTACGGTAATTCAATTTTGGAATTTATATATTTGAAGTATTCGAAATATTACGAGCTAAGTTGAGATTCAATAAATAAAGCTTAACAATCGCTAGCTAAGCGGAAGCCCTGGATTTTGATTTCGCACGAAGCCGGTGGAGGGGTCGAGGGGTTGGGGGGTGAAATGAACCCGACCCACTACACTGTATAGGTAGTGGATCTGGGGTGTCCTCCTGTAGTCGGTTTCACTTTTTGTTCTCTCTTTTCAAGTTCATGCCTTTGGCAGCCGCTCAACAGCGACTCCCACCGGCCAGAGTCGTCCTGTCCTGTCCTGTCCTGTTCTGTGATGTTCTTGGAGCGGCTCCAGGAAATCGCCCGGGGCCAGGAGCCGCCAGCCAGCAGCCGGTTGGGTGAGCAATTTTAATAAACTCACTCCGTCCTCACTTTCTTTTCTTCGCCCCTAATCGCAGCACTAAATCATCGCCGGGCCGTCGCCTGGGCGAGGCCGAAAAGAAAACGCCAGGAGTTCGGGTTCCAAAAGAGATCTAAAATAAGTTTATTTCCCACACACACATTCGCCCGAGAGTCGCCCAGTTCATTACCCGGGAAGATCCGCCAACCGGAGGCGGAGACGGAGGCGGAGGCGGATGCGGCTTCATTGGTTTTTCGCCACCAGGCCGGCAGGGCCGCTGATGTACTTCCACTTGGTGGTCGCGCGCAGCGGCTCGAAGCCGAGCTCCTCCTTGGGGATGCCGAACTGCTTCAGCTTCGACTCGTAGGTGGCGAGCAGGTCGTCGTGGGCCTTGCAGACCCGGGCCAGCTCGTACCGCATGTCCTGGATCAGCTTGTTCTTCTCGTCGAGGACGCTCTCGGCGCGCACGGCCAGCTCGGCCGCCTGGTCGGGCGGGAGCGCCTCCTTGAGGAGGAGCTCGCGCTTCTCGCCGTCGCGCTCCAGCAGGGCGATCTTGCGCTCGAGCAGGACGTTCTTGAGGCCCGTCTTCTGCTGCAGCTCGATGAAGACGTCCTCGAACTTGGCCTTCAGCTCCTCGCGCTCCTTCACCAGCGTCTCGTTGCGCAGCAGCAGCGCCTCCGTCTCCCAGGTGAGCGCCTTCAGCTGCTTCTCGATCTGGGCGTTGCGCGCCTTCAGCCGCGACAGCTGGCTGCGGTCGCGCTCGAAGTGCTCGAGCTTGCGCCGCAGGTCGACCAGCTCGGACTGGGCCTGGTCGAGCGGCTCCTTCAGCTTGCGGTTCTCGGCCATCGTCTCGGCGACGAAGCGCTCGCTGCGTTCGGCCTGCTTCCGCAGCGACTCCATCTGCTCCTTGAGGCTGCTGATCAGGCCGAGGTTGTTCAGCGTGATGTCGTTGTAGTAGTTCTTCATGTCGTTGAAGGCCGTCTCGTGGCTCTCGATCAGCCGCTGGATCTGCGTGTTCTTGCGCTCCTCGACCTCGAACATCTGCATCCGGTAGATCAGCTCGATGTCGGCCTTCAGCGCCTGCATCTTCTGGTCGTGCAGCAGCTCCATGTCCTTCACCTCGTTCTCGAACTGCACGCGGCTGTCGCTGCAACGAGAAATCAATCGTGGCTTCAGACAAATCGGAGTCGACTCTGAGGCCTCGACCTACGAGAGCTGCTCGGTGTGCTGCATCCGCAGCTGCTGGACCTGCAGCTCGTGCATCTCGTCGCGCTCGCGCAGCAGTCGCCGCAGCTCGCGCTTGTCCTTGTGCAGCTCCTGCTCCTGGGCCACGTGGTCCTCCTGGGCCAGCTTCAGCTGGGTCATCGCCTCAGCCCGGATCTCGCCGATCTTGGTGTGGTTCTCGTACTGCAGGTGCTTCATCTGCTGCGTCACGTGCTTCGTGTCCATGTCCGCCATCTCCTGGGCCATCTCGACCTCGTGGTCCTTCTGCCGCAGCTCGACGCGCGCCTCCTCTGCGGACGATGGGGCGATGATGGGGCGATGATGGGGCGATGAAGGTGGCCAAGGGATTCCCACAGGCGACCCGCGACAGACGACAGTCGACAGTCGAGGGGCGAGATCGAGATCGAGAGGTGTTCGGTCGGAAATTGGATTTAAATGTTGAACCAATTAGAGTGCAAAAGTCAATTGGAGGCCACTCGTCGTCAGCGGGCCCGGATGTGGATGCGGATGCTCAGTCGACTTCCTGCTCCCTCCGTCCTCGTTCGGCCATGTGGACAGTCGGACGGACGGACGGACGCCAGCCTGTGTGCCGGCATTTGTGTTCGTTGCTAATTAAGTGGTAATTTGCGCTTTGTGCCCTCGTCCTCGAGCTCGCCCCCGCCGCCCTGCCGTCGCCGGCATCTGCGTCCACTCCACTTACCCAATTGTCCTCTGGTGATTTCCCAAAACGTCCGTATTTTGTCCCGCTCCAGCTGGAAGAAGTTCCGCTCCTCCCGCTCCCGCTCCATCTCGGCCTTCAGCCGCAAGGCGAACGCCTCCAGCTGGTCCCGGTTCATGGCGGACGTGTCCACGCCGTCGATGAGGGCTGCAAGTAAATTCAATTAAACCTCAATCTCGATCGGGATGTGGAGGACTCGAAAGGTCCGTCCGTCCCCGCCGCAGTCTCCGTGGTCATGTCTGCGTCCTCGTCGATGTGTTCGTGTGGCTGGCATTTGGCAGGACTTCTGACGACGCTGTAGTTGAAAATTGAATTCCAATTAGTATTGTTTTCGAAAAACGACCCAGCGAAAGATGCGAGAAAAACATTCTCGAAAGTGGCTCGAGGAACCCAATCAGATTAGCAGCTAACACGGCGGCCGGCCGGGGAAGTTCATGGTCGTCCTTTGATCATTTTCAATATACAGGCCATCGCCGGGATGCGAGGAATGCAATTAGACCTTGTTAATTATGAGTTAATTACGCTTTTCAAAACGTGTTCTCACGAGCTTCTACTTTAAAGCCCTCCTCAAGTTCCCGTAGAAACCCGAGTCCTGTCGCCGATTTATTCGCTAACGACATCGGCGCGCACCATCTCGACCGGACCGGACCGGACCGCGTCCGAGGTATTGACACAAATTGAGCCGGCGAGATGTCCGTCCGCATTATGAGCCCATTCCGCCTCCGACATATGGCGGCCCGACGGACGGCAGCCTCGGTTTTAGGGCTGGCCTCGAGGCCGAAATGAACACATTTCGGACAGTGGGCGGCCGGGACCGGGGCCGGGGCCGTGCACGGACGGCCGCGGCGCTTCCGCAGCCCTGGCGCCATATTTAAAAACTGCAAAGATTGCACTCTTAATTGCCGTTGTCCGCCATTAGGAGGGGCCGAATGAAGAGCGAGTTAATGGCGGCAACGGCGGCGGAGGTCGTGCCAATGGACTGGCCGCGACCGATGGCGACCGGACTCGACTCGACTGGACTCGCATCGGCTCGAATGGACTCGACTGAACGCGACTGGACTAAATGCGCGGAGGGCAGGCCCGAGGACGCTACAGAGGGCGCGAGGCGGCCTCGAGAAGACCGGGCGGCGCAGACGTCGATCGGGCTCAGGAATCACCGGGAAGGGCCACAAAAGCGACAAAGTCGAGGAGAGTCGGAGTCGGGCGCCTGCCCCCCGCTGCTGCAGGCACACGAGGCCCTCCTCGGCGACTTTTTCGAAAGACCTCCGTGTCGTGGCCTCGACGGCGCCCGGCCACATGTGCAGCAGGCGGCTTCGACTTCGGTGTCCACTTAATTTTCACGAGCGACTGCATAATTGTTTCCCGGGCGCAGGGCCACGACCACGCCCGCCGCCCACCGGCCACCGCCCACCGCCCACTTCGTCCGCAGGCCGCAGGCGACTCGAGTGTTTTTCGCAGATGGCGGCCGTTGCGTGCGCAAAATGTTTGATGCGGAAAGGACGCGTGTGAGACGCACAGGACACGGGCCATAGAAAGCGAGGGACGCGGGAGGGAGGCGTGCGTTCGAATGCATGTCCTGCATGTGGACAGCAACAACAAAGGAGGCGGCGGCTACAGCAATGGGAAGACACTCGGAAGGACGTCACACGAGCGGGCGGACGGACGGACGGGCGGAAATAAAACGGAGCGTCCGCCGCTTCCGGTTGCGTTCGGAGCGGTCCGCACGAAGGACATTTTGCAGGACAATTAGACACAGCGGCAGAATGGCAAAACTTCGGCCGAGGAGCGGAGGGAGAGGCAATGGAAAAAGGACACCGGCAAATAGCAAACAACAAATGGGGAACAGGACGAGTGGGACGGGCTGGAGCTGGAGCTGGAGCGGGCGAGCAATAAAAACGCCGTATAAAACGTGCGAGCAACTGTAAATTGCGAGAGTGTTTGAAACAATTAAAATTGTTGCTCTGTTGCCGGGTGGGCCGGCCGAGCCGGGCCGGCTTCGGTTGCATTTGGCTAAAAATGTGGCAGCGCAGTCAACAGCCCGGAGCGCCTGTGGCCGGCGGCCAGCGGCCGGCGAACCACATGCACTTCGGGGCTTAATGATGTTAATTAAAAATGAAATAATGTCCTCGTGCCAGGCCCGGGCCAGGGCGGTCGACGTGGCCGGCTCGACGATGGGGGTGGGGGAGGGGGAGGCGGAGTCCACTTGGCCGGCACAGAGTGGAGCCAAGTGGAGCCAAGAGGAGCCAAGTCGCCGCGAGCCAGGTGCTGGCGAGAGGTCGGCGGATGCAATCGGAACGAGTCTCTGCGGCCGTTGCTCCGGGCGCGGAGGAGCCCAAGTGGAAGGATGAACGAGATTCGGAGGCCCTTCGGCCGCCGCGAAGGGAACTCGAGTGGAAAGATCAGCCGGAGGATTCAATCGGTCCAGCTCTCAATCGCTGCCGGGGTTGCCTGGGGACGTCGCCCATGCGGACGACGTGGCGCCGACCCCGCCCGGCGGCGGTCGTTGCACTCGATCGTGAGTTATCGCCAGGACCTTCGACAGACGGAGGTTTCTAAAAATCCAGAGCCGGCGCTCGTCCTCGCGCCTCGGCCCACTGGATGGCGTTTGAAAGCGGCGCGAGCCCAGGGGACGCGACGGCGCCTCCGGTTCTGCTGCCGGGCGAAAGGACGTGTGCAAAAGCAAGGAGGAGGAGCCGCAAAAATCGCCACAAAGCCAGGGACGAGGGCCGCGAGGGGACGCGAATTACAATCGTGCGATTTCGTAATTTATCGGGCCGCGAGATGCCATCGGGTCCTTTATGCGTGCTCGCTATCGGCGTCCTTTGTTCGCGCCCGGCCGC
Source organism: Coelopa pilipes (assembly GCA_947389925.1). Classification (NCBI taxonomy): domain Eukaryota; kingdom Metazoa; phylum Arthropoda; class Insecta; order Diptera; family Coelopidae; genus Coelopa; species Coelopa pilipes. The sequence goes on along the minus strand of OX376700.1, from coordinate 26,731,377 downwards.
CGGTTTTGTCGTAATGCAGTCTGCGTCAATTGTTGTTCAGGTTGTTGTTGTTGTTGTTGTTGTGGTTGTAGTGGTTGTTCGGGCCGTCGGTGCTGCTCGCCGCGCCTGCATCGAGAGCTGGAATTGATTTATAAGCGACTCAAAGTCCCGCCGTTCCGCCGTCCTGTCGGCAGGCCTTAAAGCCGAATTTAAATTCCAGCTTCGGCTCCTGCTCCGCCGGCTGCGGCTGCTGCTGCGGTCTCTCACTTACTGGGTCCCTTCTTCCCTTTGCCCTTCTTCTTGGGTGGCTGCAAGCGAGACGAGAGAACGGGAAGAGGATGAATTAATTTCGCTTTAGCGCAGCGGTTCAAGGATCCGATCCGATCAATTACGAGCAATTAAAAATAAAATAACAATTCAATTCGACTCGATTCGACTCGATTCGACTCGCTGCAGTTCAGCGCGAGTCGAGCCAGGGCCACAGGATCCGGCGGTCCTGGCAGCAGGTCCTCGCGTATGGTGGCCTTGCGGTTGTTGTTGGTGTTGTTGTTGTTGTTGTTACTCTGATTGTTGTTGTTGTTATGGTTGTTGTTGTTATGGTAGTTGTCGTTGTTGTTGCTTTATTCGCCTTTAATTTGTTGGAAAATTCGAAACATTTCACTTTCGCATTCGCATTCGCGTCCAACAAAACGCAAAAGCAGAGAAATGTTTCTTGCTTTGGCGCTTGTTGTTGTTGTTGTTGTTGTTGTTGTAGTAGTTGTTGTTGTTGTTGTTATTTTTGCTGTTGCTGCTGCTGATGTTGTTCTGCCAACAATTGTAGAAGCAACAACACAAACCCTTTCGGCTGGACGGACGGACGGACGGGTCGAGGGCCGAACCGACGAATTCACAGACAAACAGACCGACAGACAGACAGACAGGCCGCATTGGACGAGGGCGAAGAGGGGGTCGGAGGTGGAGGGGGAGGGGGAGTCGGAGAGGGGCTCGGTGGGCAAGGACGTTGTGTTTAAATAATGTGATGGCGCGGCTTTCAAAACAATTTCCCAACAGCTGTTGGCTTATTGCATATTTTATGGCTGCAAATTATTCAAAAATTTCGCCCACTCGCGGCGCCCCACGCCGACGGGTCCCGGCCGGTCGCGCCAGACGCGCCGGCCCCCGCCTCCCCCTCGCCCTCGCCCTCGACCGCGCCCCGATCCCGGCCTCGGTGCCTCCCCGCCGCGGCCACGTCACGGCGTCCGTTTTGGCGCCAAAGAGCTCGGCGGGACCCGCTCCGTTTAACGTGAATTCGCGCCGCCAAACAAACACAAGCAAACACAAACAAACGCACACACACACACACACACACAGAGACGGAGCGACCCGTCACACCAACACGCTGCACGCACACAGGCAACGCGGCGTCGCTCGTTTCGCTCCGCAACGCCCGGCATCGCATCGTTTTGCGATATTTTCGCGAGATTTTCATAAATTTTTCGTAAATTTTATATTTCTGCCGCGCAGCTGGCTGCAGGACTCAGGACGCGCAGGAGTCGTATGAAAAATTGCTGCCGACCCGCCGACGACCGACCGACCGACGACCGACGACCTCCCCTAACGACTGCAGCGCAGGTCCTTTTTATCGCCGCGGCAGCAGCAACAGCTCCAGCTCCTGCTCCAGCTCCGGCTCCGGCAACAGCGACGACAGCGCGGCCGGCGCAGGATCGCGTAAGCATGCGGAAGTGATGCATTGTCGCCGAAGATAAACGTTCGTTTGGCACTGCATTCGATAGCAATAACAACACCAACAACAACACCGGCACAAACAACACCCAGGACAGGCGAAACCGACACAAGGCGATGATTTTTTCTTAAATTTTCATAAAAGCCGGCCGTGTAATCGCCGTGCGGCGGCGGCGGCGGCGTCGGCGGCCGGAAGGACTTCAATTAATTGCCCGCGTCGCACTCACCATGGCGAGGCTGTTAATTCACTTCCGTCTCCACTTCAGCTTCGTTTCCGCTCCAGCTCCAGCTCCGGCTCGGCTCCGGCTCTTGATTGCCTCTTGCTCCTGATTTTTATTCCTGGTTCCCCAGGGCGGCTTGAATTTCGCTGCGATTAAGTCCTCCTCGTCCTGGTCCTGCCGAATTTTGCTCTCTCGACGTGCGCCGAGTTTGTTTGGTTTTCCCTCAGTCAAACAACGACGTTTGTTTATTGATCGAGTTTGTTGTTTTCGGCCCGCGTGGTTGCCAGGCGTCGTCGCCAGTTCGTTGTCAGTCTCGACACTCGGTTGGGTTCGACTCGGGCATTTTTACGGCAGGTGGCCCGGGGACCGACCTGGTCCTTGGCGAGGGATTCCCCGACTGCACTTCCGCAAATCCCGGCTTTCGTGGCTTTCTTAATCCGCCGAACCCTGCCTGGAAATGGAAGCCTGCCCCTGCTCTCCTCAGATCAGCTGAGGCTGAGACTGAGGCTGATCAGCGAAGGGTCGTAAAAACCACGGCCAGACGGAGACCCGTCACCACCACCTCCGGTTGGAGCCGTTGCCATCGCGTTCTGGGCTCGTCCTGGCCTCGCATTGTTTCGCCGCTCGCCGGCTGAAGAATGCAAAATACTCCACATTAAATTACGATTCAGCGACTGGGACCGAGGCGAAGCAACCGTCGCCATCTCGCCCTCCCCAAAAGAGAGTCGACCCAACTCGACTCGACTCGCCTCGCCGCGCCTCGACGCCTCGGCTCCTCCACTCCGGCTGCCGCTACTTCGCTATTTTTCACTCCATTCGCAGTAGTTTAAGAAAGCGCCGAAGGAACCCTTTCAGGCGGAGCTCCTCGGAGCTGTGGAGCACTGGCTGGCGTGGAGGAGGCGGGGAAGGGGTGCGACGTGACTGAAGTTAATGCAGCTGATAAGGATACAAAACATGCGCTCGTTGTAAAAATTGAAATATTCACATCGACAGCGGGCAGACGAGGGACGATGACGAGGAAGCGAGCGGGAACAAGGACGAGGACGGGGAAGGACGAGGAGACGGGGAGACGAACCCCATTTGTTGGCTGCATTCCACGGACGCCTGCGAGTGGCCGCCGGGGGCTGCCGGAACAGGCGGCGAGGTCGAGGCGAGGGCGCGACGGAGGCGAAGGATAAACAAATGCATTTCAATTTCATTTCCATGTGTTTCGAGAAATCAGTGCCGTTGTCTGCTGTCCGACTGTTGCCCTGGCCACAGACAGACGGACGGACAGCAGGACGGACAGCAGGACGGACGGACTCTCGGTCGCTCTGTAGGTTTGTCTTCGCGCCGTCTGCAGCGTCTTGAGTTCGGCTTAGGGCCCTCCGCACGATCTCCTAACGACGCCGTCTCCTTCCGTCCGTCCTCAGTCTGTCTAAATTCCCTCTCAGTCCCGCTGCTCCTGCTGCGACCGCTCCGTCCTGGGCCGAGTTGTGCAAATAAATTTGTAAGGCAATGAGTGGCGACCGCCTCCGACCCTCCGACCCTCCGCCCAGGGCCGGGTCCGGGTCCGGGCCGGCGGCTTCCGCACCGCATCCAATTGTCGGTCTCATATTTTATCTCGGATGCAATTCCTTCCGACCAGAGGCGGAGGGTGGGGGGATGCGGAGCAGGAGGACGAATCTTAGCGGAAATTTTGCCGAAAATACGAAATAAATTCAAAATTTTTACGGAGCTGATAAAATTGCCAGCAACAGAGGCAGGCAGCAGGCAGGAGGCCGAGTCCGAGTCCGGGGCCTGGGCCGTCGGCGAGGTCCCGGGGCGGCGAAGTGTTGACGGAACTTCCAGCCGGCAGGCATTTCGGCGAATTTCGGCTTGTTGGCCGCAGTCGAGTCCACCGGCCGCCGACGAGTCCTGGCGCTCATTGGCCCGCTCCCGTTGTTGTTTTCGTTTCGCGCGCTCCCACCCGGCGAATGCTAATGCAGGGGCTGCGAGGACTGCTCGGGCCAGCGCCAGGCGACAAACCGACCGGCGACGGCCGACTCGAGAGCGAACTCCATTACGTCTTAATATTCAATTATGTTATCCTTCAATATATCCCTCGACTCTCCTCGCCTCGCCTCGCCGCGGGGCGTCCGCGGTCCGCGGAGTCGGAGCTCGTTGGCAAACTTCCTCGGCCCTGATCTGTGCCAACTTTCGGCTCCTGGGCGCCGCTCCATCTGCTGCGGACGACACTGGGCTCCGCCCTCCCGCTCACCGTTTCCGGGCCCGTTTAATGAGGCCGACTCGCCGACTTAATTAACGTCTCCTGGCGAACGCCATTTAGTCGTGTGATTTCGCCCGCCAGCGGATGAGGCGAAATTTGAGAATTGATTTTTTCACAATTGCCCCGGCCCGGTCGCGTTCGCACAATTAATTAAAGCCGGCCGAGGGGATGCGGGGCGGATCCTTCGCTATCATCGGTCCTTCCGCTTCATTTCAGCCATCAAACGGCGTGGCCGAAACAACTCGACTCGAAACAATCGCAAACAACTCCGAGTGCTTTGCGTTTAATTTGAATCAAATTCCCGTCGCCCCGCCCCCGCCCCCGCGGTCGGGCCGGTTGGCAGATGGGCTGACGAGGGGCTGCGGCGACCGGGCTCCGTCCTCCGTGCCGAGGCAGCCTGTTTAACCCGCAGCCACCGCTGGAGTTGCGAATAATTGCGGCCGCCACCCCAACGCCTCGACGTCGCCCTCGCCCTCGCCCCCGTCCTCGTCCCCGTTCTCGTCCTCGTCGTGGTTGCCGCTCGAAGACGCGGCATAATTTCAGGCGCCCAAGCGGACGCCTCGACTTTCGCCTTCCGCTCGGCGGAGTTCGCTTCGAATACGTCTCATTCTAATTCCAGGGGTTTCGTATTTTTGCATCAACCACGGTCTCTCGGCTCGCCCATAAAAACCCCTTCGTGCTGCAGCCCCGGGCAGCTCCGGGCTCTGGTTTATGTTCCGGCCCGGCCCCGGCCCCAGCGCTTTGTTGACTTTCGCCGTCGGCTCCTCGCTTGGCCGCTCCGCCGGTTGTTGGCTTCTCGGTGGCCTGTTGTTTGTTGTTTGTTTGCTTGTTTTCGCCGTCGAGGCGTGAAAATTACTTTAGTTCAGAATTGATTTGATTGAATTTTAATGGTCGCTGAATTTCCCGTCGTCGTTGTCGATCTTCCCGTTCCCCTCATTAATTAGCCGACGAGAGGCGAGGAAAGATCTCGAGAAATCGGCGAAGTCCTCGCCTCCGGGTCCATGGATTCGCCCGGCCCCATGGAATCCCTCCACTAAGATGATGCCTCCGGATTGCAGAGTGAACCATGAAATTCCCAAATACAGGTTCGGCAACTACCCATTCATGTCCCTGGAATCCCAATTCTTACCACTTGGTTCGATTTGGTTCCTCCAGAAGGCCTTGAGCGGAACCCCTTCCCACACTCCGTTGGCCCGGCCATTGCCCCAAGTGCCGCGGATTTCCGATAGACAGAAGTTCCTTCTCCAGATGTCTGCAGTCATTTTGGAAGCCCAAGAAGGGGGTTTTCCAAAATAGACCACAAAAGTCGCCGACTTCCCCACTTGGCGCTGACGATGGCCGGTGACGAGGCACAGAGTTTGATTTATTCGCTGCTAATTGAAAGGAGCGTCTTATAATTTATTGCATACATCCGCACACACCCACACACACATGCGGCGCTGCGGGTCCTCAAATGGACTGCTCCGGAATTCTTGCTTTGATCGAGTAGCGGCGGGCTGGGCAACAACAACGGCTACAAGTTGGCCCAACACCAAGTGGGAGCTGCGGGTGTGGAGGGCCGGGATCGGGGTCTCGTTCGCAACCGCAGAACTTTGCAGTTAGTCATAGTTAGAGCCGCACGGGGCAGGAGAGGGCGGGCCAAGGCGGCAAGGAGTCGAGTCGAGGGGACGCAGTGGATCCGGGCCATTCCCGGGTTATTACGAAATTACGATAAATGTCAGCATGTTGTCCGCGTCCTCCTCCTGCTCCAGCGAAGAGACTCTGTTAGGGAGGAGATTTTTCAAAGTTCTCCGCCCGAGGAGATGCGACAAATTCGCCGAGGCCCCCGCGTGTTTTCGAGGCAGCGCCGGGCAATTTCGTCCACTGTGACTTTGACCAGATTTGGAGAACTTCTGGAGGAGGAAATTGAAAGGCGGACTTGGCTTAAATTATTAAATATATGCTTCCTTTATTTGTTGTCTTTGTATTATGTTGTATAATGTGTTATATAAGTTTGTGTTTCGTAATTTTCATTTAGTATATATATATATATATTTATATTTCAATATATTTATATATAATCTAATATTTATTCATGTATATATAATTAGCTATATATATATATATGTATTCTGAATTGAATTTACAAATTTTTTACCTCTCCGCACACTATTACACTATTATTTCTGCATATATATTTCGAAACGATTTATTTTCATTTATACAGGTTTGGGTTTATTTTATTTCATTTTAATTTTAATTTATTCTCGTCTCCATACGACTATATAGTATTTAACAAGGTCGAGATTCGTCTATATTGAAACATGTTTTTATGTATATACAAATCAGTAACACAATGTCTTCTTATGGAAGTATTTAATTTTCCTAAATGATTTTTTTAGATTTTTGATTTGATTTCGACTTGAGCATGAGAAGAAAAATTAGTCAAGGTGAAAACAATGCGATCATCTATTGGGGAAACGTACAGAGGAAACAGAGCTGGGGTCCAAATAAAAACCTTCAAGCTTAAAATATTACTTAATTTCATAATGAAGTTCTTTTAATTACAGTTTGCATTTTTGCAGTTTTCCTCATTCGCTCTGTTGTTCCTTCAGTAACGGCACATAATTTTATTGTATAACATTTGCATTTTCTTAGTTTTATTTAACTTTTTGTAAACTCTTCACACTCTTTGGCTGATTAGTTTTGCAATTTTTCCACAGAAAATAAAACTACATGAGTCCGTAATATTTTTATTCAACTCTCTTACCAACAACCGAACGGTAAACTCTGCACGAATTTGGCTTAATCGAGGTGTTTCTTTGTTTAAAGCGAAAACCATTGTATTTCCCATATTTGCTTTACATACAAAACTCTTTAATCGATATCAATATCTGTATACTTATATACTTATATATGTATTTCTTTATATGAAGGATCTGTCAAATAATTGTTTAGCTACGAATATGTGTGGATTCTCCGAACAATCAAATGGTATTTACACAAGTCGGGGTCAGTTTCTGTTATAAAAGTACAAAATCAATCGACAGATGAACTCGGGGGCAGCAGGAGCAGGAGCAGGAGCAGGGGCAGGAGCTGGGCAAATGCAACGGGGAGGAGAAGTCGGCGTATCAAGTGCATGCAGGAGCATTCGGGACAATTAAAATCCAATTAAAACACAACTTCCCACACACTGTGCGTGCGCCTGGACTCGGGCGACAAACTCAAGACACAAAGGCGGCGGCGACGTCGCCAGAGACCAGACCAGACCAGGCTCCCTGCCTGGCTGGCCGCCGACCCAGGAGACCGCTCGGCAGCAAGATCCATTTAAAGATTCCATTTAGACTTAATTCCCACATTCCGAACGACTGCATTGTCCTCGGAGGACGATTACGGCGACGTGAACAGGGCCCCGGCCGCAGGGGGTGCCCGGGCAGATCCTCGTCCTCCGCCACGTCCGCGTCCTCCACAGCCGATCGTCCGACAGCCAGTCAGTCAGTCAGCCAGTCAGTCAGTCAGTCAGTCGTTATTTAAATACCTCTCAGCGGCGGATGCTGGCAAATTGAGTCATTGAATGTGTTTCAAATTAAACCACATTTCGTGTACGTCTTAATCGGGATCTGCTCGCCCCCTCTCTGTCTCCCTCACTCCGTCCGCCCGTGCTTTAGTAGACGATAATTGCGGCACGCACTTAATGGCATCGAGTGCGGTGACTTCGGTGCATTAACGAGGGCTCAGGTGGACTTGAAATCGAATGAGGCCCAGGTTGCAGCAGCCTTGGAGGATCTCGTGGCCGTAACTTTGGACTCTATGGGAGGACGAGTGGAAGACCAAGTGGAGGATCCACAGTCGATCGTTGTTCGACGATCGCCTGCCAATCCCTTGCCGCTCGCTTCCTGCCCAAATGCTCCGATCAGAGCCCGACGTCCTGGGTCGGAAAAAGGCGGGTTTCTCACCACGAAGACAACACGACGAGGACGCCGAGGACGATGTCAAATTTCAATTAAACTTGGGCCGAAGTTTCCAGTGAAGATGTGAAAGGAACAGAAGCTCGAGCATAAAATGCCGCAAGGGTATAAAACAAACATGTTGCCACAAATTTAAATAGATACAACTTCCTTAGCCGCAAAACAAGTGTTGGCGAACGCGGCGAAGCCCCTCGCACTCGCCCCCGCTCCCCCACATCGCCCTACCAGGGTGGGGGCTCGCTGTGGGAAGCGTACAAGCGGTGCCTTGTCAGGGGGAGCTTGAGGAGGTGGACGAGCAGGAGGTGGAGAGGACGAGGACGAGGACGTGGGAAGGAGAGCGAGAGGGTGGGAGCGCGAACCGGAGGAGGGAGGAAGCGAGAAATTAAAATACAATTTTAAAGTGGGGAACAGAGTAATTAAGGCTTTCTTTCAAACATGATGTTCTTTTATTACAGCAGTGCCAACCATGAGAGCACCAACAACAGGGAGTGAACACAACAACAAAGGACAGCAACAACAAGGAAGTAACAACAACAACAGCAGTAGCAACAATTATAGATAATAAGAACAACAGACTTTGTGTAAGCAGGAGCCGGACAGGGACAGAGCGACGGACAGAGAGGCAAACAGGAGGACGGACAGAGCGACAGACAGAGAGACAGACGGAAAAGAGAGACCAAGGAATACACAGAAGAGGGAGGGAGAGAGTGGAGAGGACGAGGCAACGGGACGGACGGAGGAGTTGGCAGGACATGTAATTCGAGACACTTGTGACATCAACAACAACATCAACAGCGGAGCAACAGCGACTCCGTGATGAAATGTTGTGAGCTCCGAGGTGTTTGTTGTTGTTGTTGTCTGGGCAGCGGCGGGGGCGGGTGCGGGGGGAGGTGGTCGAACTTTTGGCAGTTGCACAGAAGACGGCGATGCAGATGATGATGAAGACGGCAATGGCGATGGCGCTGGCGATGGCGACGACGACAAGGACGACGACAGGGACAAGAGCAACGACAAGGAGGACGACAAGACGACGAAATGGAGGACGACAAGGAGGTCGAGCAGAGCAGGGACGAAGGCCAGGCCAAGATGACGACGACGATGACGAGGAGAGGAAGTTCATTTCATTAAAGGCGCTCCCAGCAGCCACAGCCGCCCCCCGCCCGGCCAGGGGCGCAGGAGGGGCCAGGGGTGGGGGGCGCCCGGCTCGGCTCGGCTCTGCTCGGTTCAGTTCGGTTCGGCTGGGTTCGGTTTCGTGCGGCAGCAAAAGTTCCTCTCGCAACCAAAACCAGTAATTCATCAAAACCCAGAAACTTTGCCGAATTCTGCACACGTGCGAGCGAGACAGCGCCGGAAACAGACGAGGAGAACAGGGGAGAGGGAGGGAGGGAGAAAGGGAGAAAGGGAGGGCTGCATGCTGATGAAGGATGATAGGAAAATGAAGTGCATTTTAAGTTTTTAACCTTTTGTCTATTTACTCAACATGCTGCCGGGGCGGTTGCTGTTGTCGTTGTTGTTTCTGCTGCATCCTTGCGGATGGAGTGGGTTGTTGCTGTTGTTGTTGTTGCAGTTTCGCTCTAGCCCCCGGCTCTCGGCTCCCTCGATCTCGATCTCGCCCCGCCCGTTTGTGGGAGCGACGACAGACGAGAGACAAGTGTGTGTTTTCGGGATCGACGCTGCAGCTGTGTGAGTTCTGGCGTGAGAGGCGACTCTCTGTGTTTGTGGGCGGGATGGGGCTGGAGGCCAACTGAATGCGACGTCAAGATGGTTGACAACTTAATTTCATTTGCATAAATTAAGTTCTTCCCGTCGCGAGCTCCGGGCTCCTCGTCTCCCCTTGCTGTGGCTCCGGCCGTTTTTATATACAAAACAAAACGCATTATTACTTTACAATATGTTTGGCATTGCAACTACTATTTATTGTCCATGGTTTTCTCTTCCTTTTCCTTTCCTTTCCTTTCCTTTCCCTTCGTTTCTTTGAACTTCCACGCGCAGCTTCCCTCGACCAACCCCCCCAGGCCCGGCCCTGCCGGACGACCCGAAAGTTCGGTTCGGCCGGAAAACACCGAAAGAAGTTCACGGCGAGCGAAATCAATCAAAGTTGAGAAGGGAATCGCGTTTGAGGAGGGAACTCATTTTTAATCAGAGCACGACGAATGGAGCCCGGGGCGGGGTGGGGGGCGTGGGGTCGTCCAGCGCTGACAGCTCGGATTCATTAAAACTCCGCAACAATGATTACAAATCGGCGCCGGAAGGAGTCGGGGAGTCGGGGAGTCGCGCCAAAGGTGGAAAGTCGCGAATCGGACAAGGGTTCGATTCGATTATTTTCAACCTCACCCACCCCCTCCCCCCTCTCCACCTCCCCATCTGACACTCATCAATTTTCATTTGATTTCTTTTGTAGAATTCCGGGCGAATTTCCCCGGGAAACTTCGCTGACGCCCGGGCCAGTCGGGCGATAATGAGTTCGCGATTCAGGCCGGAAGGGTTGCCGGGGCTGGGCCTCGATTGTGTACAGGTCCGCCGGCCCTTCTCCCCGGCAGAACCCGGCTTATGAACTACTTTCCCTGGCCATAAACGCACCCCACTCAGCTGGCCGCCACTAACGCCGTCGCTCTAATCTGGCCACGGCAAACATTTAATTATGAACAACTTAACTTAGCATCGTCTCCATCTCCATCTCCTCCTCCTGCCGCTCCTGCTGCCCGGCCGGGGCTCGTCGGGTCCTCGACTAAACGGCCGCGTATTACGAGGGCCGCCGGACGCAGGGCGGGGCGAGCAGCCCGGGCCCCAGGAGCCCCACCAGCAGCCCCAGCAGCAGCCTCGACGTCCCGGCCGCCGCCGCCGTCGTCCGCGCGCTGCCCGACGCCAGCTCGTTGTTGTCCATGCCGTGGCCGTGGCGCACCTCGGTCTTGCGCGTGTGGCCGCCGCCCCCCACGCCGACGCCGACGCCGCCTCCGCCGTTGGCCGGGCCCAGGCCGTTGCCGCCGATGCCGTTGCTGTTGCCGTTGCCGAACTCCATCAGGCCGCCGGAGCCGCCGCCGCCGCCGCCGCCGCCGTACGGATTCCCGTGGTGGTGGCCGTCGCCGGGGGCGGGGCGGCCGGTGGGCGGCCGGTTGCCGCTCGGGTAGTAGACGTTGGGGGGCGGCAGGTCGCCGTCGTCGAAGTCCTCGGCGGAGCCGTAGAGGTCCTCGTCGTCGGGCTGATAGGTGACTTTGACCTGCTTCATCTTGAGGATGTCGTTGGCGTCGGCGTCGCCGCCGTGCTTGCTGGCCGGGTTTTTACGATTCGGCCCGGGGATTTCTGCCGGAGACAAAGACAAAGAGAAAGACACAGGCAGGATCGTTGAGTGCGGGTCGAGGTGGGGCCATAAAGCGGAAATGGCTTTGCGGACGGATGGGGTGGGCTGGGCTGGGGTCGGAGGGAGGGGACTCGGTAATGGCGGTGTTCGCGCGCGGTTTGCGGCTCAACGCGCCTTAGGCGGGAATCCGGGATCCGGGATATTTCGTCACATTATGCTCGTTTGAAACCCGCTCGAAATGAGCAGAACGGACCGGGGTGGGGGCTGGGGGTGGGGATTCAGATTGGGAGCCCTCGGGCGAACTCACCGTAGAGCCGGATGCTGCTGTCCACCTCGCCCAGGGAGTTCTTCGCGATGCAGCGGTAGGAGCCGACGTCGTCCTTCTGGAACTTCCGGACGATCATCGTCATCTTGGTCTCGTACATTGACTTCGACATCTCCTGGACGTGGTACTTCGTCGACGAGACGATCATCTCACCTGTTGGGGCGAAACCGCGACGGCACTGGTGAGAACTGACTGCCCACAACTGAGCCGAGCTCAAGACGGCCTTGTTTCGCTCTCCGCCCCCAATGGGGAGGCGGAGGCGAAGGCGGCTCAAGGGCAGGCCGTTTCGACGAGAGGGACTCGTGTCGAGGGCGCTCGATGTCCCAGCCCGTTCATATAAATATTTGCCGACACATTTTCAGCCGTGTTTGCCGAATTAATCCGCTCGTCCCGCTCCTCGTCCCAGTCGGCGGTTGGGGGCCCAACCCCAAGCCCGACGCCGACCCAGCCCCGGCTCCGTGGCTGCCAAATGTAAATTAAATACACACCGACTGGGAGAGGGACACAAAGCAACGACGCAGACTGACAGACAGACAGACGGACGGACGGACCGGCCGATAGAGCGAGGAGGCACGAGTGGGAAAACAATGGCAAACACTGGAGGAGCATCAATAATCCTGTCGGAGAACAATGGGCGAGGACGGCTGCAACTCGTCGACTGACGCTGTTGACAGACGACAACACCCGACGCTCCTCCCAGGCCCAGGCCCAGGCCCGGGACCTCCTTCAGTTCAATTCCAGTCCCTGCTCCTCGTGTTTCGGCGAACCCGATCGGGGTTAATGCAGGCTCGGCTGGATGGCGAGGGCAGATGGAGTGCCCCGAAGTGGTTCCCAAGGCAAACCGGCGGAGTTCCGAATTTTCCGGGCACCAGCCGAGACCCGTTCACGAGTAGTTGGCTCTGCTCCTCTTATCAATTATCCCGATCACGCTGTCAATCGGGAGGAGGACGAGGACGACGGGGGCTTCCAATGGCCCCAGTCCCCTCGCTGCCTCGTGAAACTAACATTTATTTTTATACCGGCAGCCAGACGTCGTCGTCGGCGATATCAATTGCTCGCCCAGACCTCCTCGGCCCGCCCCGGGCGTATGCAAATGCCCAAACATTTATTCGACACTCCTCTAATGCTCCGCGCCGTGGTCTTGTTGTTGGTCTGCCTTTGTTCTTGTTGGTGCTCGTCATGGTTGTGTTGGTAGTGGTTGTTAACAGTTGTTGTTATTGGTTGGTTGGCGTCGCAGTTGCTGTTGCTGTTGGTGTCGTTGTCGTTGTCGGTTATGAGTTGTTTTTGTTCCCGTGCTCGCATTGTTTTTGCTGCCGCCCCACCCGCCACGCGGCACGAGCCGGGTTCGCGCCTGCGATGGAGCGTGAACGAGCGCGAACGAGTGAGAGTGTGAGAGGGTGTGCGAGAGTGTGAGAGAGTGTTCGAGTGTGTCGGTGCTCGTTCGCAGCTTCCGGTGGCGACCATTTCAAATTCACCACATGTTTGCGGGCGATTATTATTGTTTTTCTGCTCGACGAGTTTCGCCTACGAATGCGGCTTATTGGGGAGCGAGGAGCGGGGAGCGGGGATGGGCGGAAGGCCGGGGCCACCGACGAACAGACAGAAGGACAGACAGGCAAGACAGACGGACGGAGGGCTGGGATCGCTGAGGCCGTTTCGTGTTCATCAACCTCGTCCTCGGCACAAAAATAGGACAATGGCGATGGTTCCGGGCCCGAGCCGGGCTCGCTGGCCCGGGGCCAGGACCGCAGGCCCGTCGATTCGGGGAAGAACAACAACAACAACAACAACAAGATCAACAACTTCGCCAATCGTCTCCGCATTCGATGGAGCAGCGCAAAATTGCGTTGCGGCGCAGGACTTGGGAAATCACTTTGTATATGGCGATGTCCTACTGATGATGTCATTGTTGCAATTGTTAGGTGCTGCTGTTGTTCGTGTTGTTGTTGTTGTTGTTGTTGTTGTTGTTGTTGTTGTTGTTGTTGTTGTTGTTGTTGTAAATCCCCTGCCAAGTCGACTGCCAAGGCTGCAGCGCAGAAGGCCACGGTCCACGGCCGTTCGAGTGTTCGAGTGACATATGCAAATGTCTCCGTCTCCCTCTCCCTCTCCCTCTCCCTCCCCCTCTACAGGCCCAACACAGATGCAGGCAGACACGCACACACGTGTGCCGCATGTGGCAAAATACTAAAATAATGGCCGCCGTCTCCCGACGCCTCCGGCCGGGCGCAGAGCGGCGCAGGGAGGCGGGCCGAAGGGAGTCAGGGAGTCGGCGGGTCGAAGAGTGTGCTGACTTACCGGTGTCCTTAATCCAGTAGTTAATTGATTTCGGCGAGGCCTCGACGTGACACTCGATCTGGACATCAGTGCCAAGCGGCGCGCCGACTAATTGATTGGGAACCTGGATGACAGGGTGGACTGCAAGACCATAAATCAAGAAATTTACACGTTTGCCATGGGTCGGTCACAGGGACGTGGGCGAGGGGCAGGGGTCGAGGAGCATGCAAAAAACGCCCACTTCTCGCGAACCGAAAAAGAACAGAAATCAACAGAATTGCGGACAAAGTGTGGAAGATCGGAAATCAATGAAGGGCTCAGTACTGGGTGAGGGGGCGACTTCGGGTGAAAGGATTAACATTGGGTGGCTTCGGGGTGGATTTGGGCATGGCGATTGTTCTTAAAGGCAACTCTCTTGCGGGCCCCGATTCAATTAGGCCACGTTAAGGGCGAGCAAAAGTGCTCCGGAGTTGCAAATTAATCTGGTTAGCTTTGATCCACCTTCACCAACCACCTTCACCTTCACCTTCACCATCATCGCTTTCGCCTTCGCCTTCGCCACCATCAGCATCGGCCTCGTGCAATTATCGCAACTCGATGGCGAACTTTCCGTGCGAAGACGGCGGAGGCGAAGTTCTGTGAATTTGCTCGACCGACGTTCGGCCTTCATAGACTGAGGATGTGGGCATGTGTGAGTGTGGGTGTGGGTGAGTGAGTGTGTGTGTGTGTGTGTGGCGAGCTGGCCCGGGCGACCAAATGCAATTTGCGAGTGCTGCTGCCGCACATTCGACCATGACGCCGGCCAGCGGCCCGAGTGACGTTGTCTTATTTGGCCAGCGTCGGACGGCGGGGAGGGGGCAGGAGGAAGGACTGGGGCCGAGATCGACTCGGCTCGGCTCGGGTGGGTCGAGTGACAAAATAAACTTTCGAGGACAACGGCACGTTTCCGAAAACCAAAGCAATCTTGGTCACCTCTACGTGTTCCACCGAATGAATTCATTCAGGGCCTCCTGCTCTTCGACGAGTCCTTGTCCAGCAGCTGCCGATGGATCTCTCTGTCCAGGTGCAGTTGTTCTTGTCCTGTTGTACTATTGTTGCCATTGTTGTTGTTGCTGTTGCTGCTGCTACTGCTGCTCGTGCCGTGTGTGTATCGAGCAATTTATTGTCACTTACATTGGATTAGTTTTCGGAGCATTTTTGAGCCACGGACACTTTGAGCTTGTGGTCGTCGGCCGAGTTTGTGGCCGGGCCAAGATGTGTTCGAGCCCAAAGTTGTGCGAGTGCTTGTTGGGTTATTGTTGTTGTTGCGATAAGAATTGCTTGAATAGTTGGCGTCGTTTGAATGGCAGAGGTTTTAATTGATTTATTTTAGTTTCGTCGAGGGCTCGACTCGCAGCCGGAGACGGAGTCGGAGTCGGAGCGAAGTAAACGAACTCAATGGAAAGATCGAATTGCGATGTGGAGGCGCAGCGAATCGATTGAGTATTCGGAATAAATCCATATCAATCGCCCGCCGACAGGCGACGAGACTCGTCGGCACAGACAGACGGACGGACGACCAACAGATCTATGCGAGGCCAGGTCGAATAATTCAATAAAGGCCTCGGGGAGTTCGCCCGATACTGGACGAGGGGCAGGCTTTAAGCATTCGCAAACGCTCGCCCTGTCTCCCTCTGTCGCCATCGCCATCACCGGGACGTCGGGACGTGCGAAAGCAATTCGAGCGGAGGTCCAGAGCCGTGCCTCGTGATCCTCTCGCCTGCCGATCCTTTACGTTCGAATAAATGCGGAGTGAAGTTTGTTGCCGACAAGATTGGAAGTCCATAAAGGGACGCCCCAGAGCTGGCGGGGGCGGGGCGGAGCTGGTGCCAGGACGAGCCTCAGATGCGCCGCATTTCGGGCAGGCGGACAGGGACAGGGACAGGGGCGGAGGGAAGGACGACGGAGGGCGGACCTGGGCCGTTCCTATGGCCAAGACACAATGTGGCCTTTAATGATGTGAACTTTTGAATGGTTTTATTATGCGAACCATCGCCGGCAGCAGCAGCAGCAGCTCCGCCGCCTCCTCCTCGGTCGTCGCCAACATCATCAGCATCGCCATCAACCCTGCCAACAACAAGAACAACGAGCACAACGCTCGTGTCCTCACTGGCATATTTTGAATACGCCATGGAGTTTTCGGTCAACACATGGAATTCGACATGCGTGCCTTCGAGCCGGACCCCCGGCCTTCGCCGACCCGGTCGAGGCCGAGCCAGTGTCCGAGTCGAGTCGAGGCCGCGGGTCGGGGCCCTGGGCCGGGCCCGTGGTCTTTGATTCGGGCCGAAATTCATTCGAGGATGTTACAACTTCCGAGTAACTCTATAAACATGCGCCGCAAAATGATGTCCTCCGCCCGACCTCCGACCTCTCACCTCGCCAGGCCGGTCTTCGTCTGAGCGCTGGCACGTGTGAGTGAGAGGGGTGAGGGGTCCTTGTGTGTGTGTGTGCATGATTACGTCGCATGGTCCGGCTGCGGCAAACAAAGCCACAAATACGCTCTAATGACAGCGCGCCCCGAGCTGGCCGGGCACGGGGACCGCAGCAGGCCGAACGAAGCGCCGGCACGCAGGACGATGGCTCCGGGTTCAGGGCCCGGGGCGCGCCCGACACCGTCGGCGGCGTTGGGGCCAAGTGTGAAGAGCTGCTGCAGCAGAAGAAGCTGTGGAGACCAATCGTCAAACTCTCACATGCGACACGCAATTGTCCGTGGCTCGACAACTGTCGCTCCCGCTCTCTGTCCACCTGTCTCTCCCCTGTTCGGATGCGTTTGGGTCCCTCCTCCGTGCGACGGCGGGACGCGATTGTGGGGAGCCGCCGGTCCTTGTGCTCTTGGCAAGGCTCTCGAGGAATTTTAGCGGCGCCTGGCTGCAGTATTGATTCGAGTCTGCATGCCAGGAGCCGACCGACGGTGGGCCGAAAGCGGGGATTATCGAAGCGCAGACGCCGCGCCCACTGGGCGAAGGGCCATCAATTGGACCCCGAAGTAGTTGTTAATTTGAGGCCCACTCTCGACGATGATGACGCTGACGATGACGCTGACGACCCCGAGGCCGTTGCCGAATTACGAACTTCGGTGCCGGCCGACTTTTCCGCTGCCAAGTATCGCACATTACCGGGCGTGGCAGCCCCGGCTCCACCGTGGGCAGACGGCCGACGTCGCCCCCGCTCTCTCCCTGTGCCTCCGTCCGCCTGTCTGTGGCGCCGGCCGTTCGACGGCCGTCCGGCGACCCGTCGAATTCTGGCCATAAATTAAAGCCACGTCGAGTGAACTCGTCGTCGATCACGTCCCAGATGCAGCGGCAGCGACGAGGACGACGAGGAGGGAGGAGGAGGAGGTGGTGGAGGGCTGGAAATTACAGCGCATTACGGCCGACTCCGACCTGGCTGCGGTGCCGGAATCGGGCCGGCTTCGGTGTGGGGCCACACGCGAGCCCGCGGACGAGGACGTGTCCGTGATAGTCCGATGCTTCACGGCCACGCACTCGATGGCGATGGCGATGGTCGTCGGTGGTCGCAGCCGTGACCCGTGACCCGTGACCGGGGAAGCGGCGCCACTCGGAGTCCTGTCGGTCCCGGGCGCGGACACACTTGCAGCCAATTACGCCCGGCCTGGCTCTGAGGAAGTGATTAGAGGCGGCTGGGCGAGGTGGGGGAGGCAGACAAGCGGAGGGGGCTTCGGCCAAGGGGTCCTGAGGAGAGGGGAGCGCAAGAGGCCCTCGGCCTGATTCCGGCCGACCCCCTGTGCGCTCTCGCACAAACAGAGTTCATCCTATCCTGAGGCTCCGTCTGGCCAAGGAGCCGAGTGAGCGCCAGGACGTGCGTGGCTGTCTTGGAAGTTCCATAATTAGTTCCTGGCAGGGGAAGCGAGGGCTTCCTGCGCGGGTGGCGAGGATGCGATGTCGGCGATTGTCTCGCCACACATCCGGCCGTGGTGGGCGTGGCAATTCATTCATTCCCACAACCCAAGGCCTACGAGACCACGCGAGAGCCGTCGGCCTCGGTTGGCGGCGGGACGAAGTCGTTGAAACACCGCACATAAGTTGAGTTGTTGTAATTAATCAGAATCACAAGGCCGCGATGCTTCCCGACAACTGCTGTAACAACAACGGGAGCAGCAAAAGAACAACGACAACAACAACAACCACTACTCCAGGCACAGTACTTCAGCAACTGCGACGGAGGAGGGCCGCAGAAGCAGCCGGGGCTCGCAATCTGGTTAGACACGAAACCGGCGGGAAGCAGCGCGCAGGAAGCAGGGAAGTCGGGAAGCCGGGACCAGGATGCCAGAGCCGAGGCATCCGAGCCGGGATGCAAGAACGAAAGAAGACCGGGACGCAGGGCTCCAGGTACGCGCCGTGCCGCGGTCTTTGTTTTCCCTTTCGACTTCCTCGCCGACAGCCCTGTCGTTATCTCGCCCAGCGCCCGGAAGTGCTTCGCAGGCTCCGTCGCTGCGAGGGGCGGAGGACGGGGCGTGGAGGGCGACGGCGACGAAGACAGGGCCAAACATTATCTGGCAACTGCAGCGCCTGAGCGGCGAAACGTGCAGGAGACGGCGACGGAGGCGGGGGCGGTGGCGAGGTCGGGGGCGATCCGGGCGAGCTGCTGGCACGCGGTGATGGACGATCCGAGGTGCACAGTGCCGGGAGTCCTTTAAGGATCTCGCAGCCACTCGCATCGCACCGCATTTGAAGGCGGAAATCGCCTGGAGGAAATCATTGTCGGATTCTCATGTTTACCACTCGGATGATCCTCCGAGCCGCCGAGGGAGGGCTTAAAGTAAAAGTCAACAGAAACTGCAGTCAAAAACTTTTCCCTCACCGACCCCGAGCGGAGCGAAGCGACCCGAGGTGGCTGGCGGGGGGACGACGAAGCGACGAATCCGGGATAATGTTGGAGTGTTAACGTCAAAGCATTGTTTGTCACCTAAGCTGTTAACCTAATGATGCTGGTCCGAGCCCAGGCCGGCAGGACGAGGGTCACGAAAGGAAGCCCGAGCGGCGGACGGACAGCAGGACGGACGGGCACCGCATGGAGCCGGCGACGACGACGACGACGACGGCCGCACGTATGATTAAGTGAGCTCTCGTTGGCGGCGCCGAGGCAGCTGCGGGCCGGGGCTGGGGCCGGGGCCGGGGCCGCACGTGAGGAAGACGTTTTTGACAAACACGTCGTCGGGGCGGGCGGGAAGAGGAGGAGGGGCGGGGACAGGGCGGGGGAGAGGGAGACGGCAGCGGGCGCTGACGACAGTGGCTTAAAATCTCTGCAGTGGCTTAGGAGGATTTGAGCCGGGCCGACGGTTTCGACGGAGGGCGCGTGGCTAAAAAACGGCGATGCAGGTCGGAGGAAGCGCAAGGAGGGAGGGTACAGGAGGAGTGGGTAGAGGGGAAGGGGAGGCAGGGACTGGAAGACGATGAAGGGAGGGGAGCCGAAGGCAAAGAACAACAATGGACGATGGGTGCTGGCGAACACACGAGGCAGAGCGGCATCGATGGGAGCGCGTTGGAGAGGAAGAGGACGACGATGTGGTAATTAATGAGCAGCAGTTGCAACTGTCGCAGGACAAAGGACAGGCCGGGCCGGGCCCCGTCCGGTGTCCTGCGACCGGTGGTTTGTGGTCGGTGCTCGGAGGCCGAGGCTCCCGCGGTACTCACAGTGTATGCTGAGCGATATGCGCTTTGAAACCGATGGCGGCACCCCGTTGGAGGCGATGCACAGGTACGAGCCCATCTCGTTGCGCGAGATCTTCGTCAGCTTCAGGACCTCGCCGCGGAAGGAGGCGACTGTGGGCGAGAGAAGAGGGAAGAGAGAGCAGAGGGAAAATGAGCCAAGCGAAATTAGGCGAGATCCAAGTGAGTGTGGAAATTGGGCAAGAAAATAAGGTACAAAAATTAGGCAAGAAAAAGAAAGCAAGGAGAAAATTGGCCAGAAAAAGAGGAGAAAAAATACACAAGAAACGGGAAGTGAAGACAAGATGGGAGACAAACAAGTGGAAAGTTAGGTAAAGGAAAGGAAATTCTTCTCGTCACAGGACTTGCTGCGACAGCTGCGGGTCTTACCGAGGGTCTTGGTGCCCATGTTGTCCTTCAGCACGATCTCGTTGCCGTCCTCGCGCCGCCACGTCACGATGGGCTCCGGGTAGCCGCGGGCCCTGCAACGAGAACCAAGAGGGCGGGGAAAGAAGAAATCCTTTAGCCATCTGTTCAACTCAGTTTCAGGGAAACCGTTCGCAGTCGTTTTGTCGCTGTTTCCAGTTCTGTTTCGTCCCTTGTTGGCTGCAGCGAGTCTGCCACAGATTCTGAGTCGGAACCTGGGGTGAGCCTGAGCTGAAGACGACCCGGCAGCCCGAGATGAAGCGAGCTCGAGCTCCTCGAAGCGAGCCCAGAAACGGAGGACGAGCCCCCTCTGCCCATCCCTATAGGACGATTCGTCACTGGCCAGTTCATAAATCAGCAGTGCTTGACCCTTGAACCGCTCCTGGACTCTTCGCCCTCCCTTCGGCGGCACCGGGATGTGGTCGGGGACTCCTAAATCAAGAATAATGAGGTGTCGCCGAATTTGCGGACGTCGCTCTGGGGCTGCCTCGGTCGAATCCGGACCCGCGCGGTCAGCTAATGATTAACTAATGGAGCCCCGACCGCCGGAAGTGGCGGCGACAGTGGGCAGTCGTTGTTGTTGCTTTTGATGGGGTCCGCTGGTCATTGGTCTTGTTGTTGGCTGTTTTTATAGGACTCGGGCCGTTAAAAACCCGTTTGCGGCGAGAGCGAGACCGGAAGCGGTCGAAATTGAATTCGAGGGCTTCAAACGGTGGCCGGCGGCCGGCGTTAACGAGCCGGCCAACGAGCAATTAAAAGGAGATGGTGGGGAAGGGGGTGGGGAAGGGGTTCCACCTACCGACATGTGAGCTTGACGGAGCTGCCCTCGGGCACGATGACGTCGGACGACGTGTCCTCGGCGACGAAGTCCGGCGGGATGACCACGTCCAGGAAGCCGATCTGGGGAGAGAAAACCAGGGAAAATGTTGAGAGTTTGGAGGCAATAGAGAGGGAGAGGGGCGATGGCGAGAGGAAGGAGTTCCGAGGGAGCGCGAAATGAACTCGAGGAAATTCCGAGGCGGCGAGCTCAGGGAGGAAACCGCTGGCCTCTCACTTCGCCAGCCGGCCAATTTCCAAAGTGTCGAATCCTCCGCACACACACCCTCTAACACACACACACACACACCCACTAACTCACACACACACACACAGAAGCTCGCGCACACATATGCGCTCACTTCATTGTCCAACGATGTGGAGTTTATGGCGCCAATAAAATGTATTTCATGCTTCCTTAATTTTTATGTAAGTTCTCCCCATCATGAAATGAGTTTTCCTCGCATTTGTCCTGCGACCAGTGACCCCTCGACCCGGCCCCGGCCCCGGCCCCGGGCCCTGCCCATCCTGCATCGCCGAACCGAGATCAGGCCTGTCAAAGACGGAGGCGGAAGGTGTTGGTTTTTCGGGGCAGGAGCTCGGAGAAAGCTTCGTCCATAAAAATATTCGAGCGCCGCCGGCTCCGACACAGCCGTGCGATGTGAATTGTGTTGGTGTGTTGGCGGACGTTTGTGTGTGGTCGTGGGTGTTTGTAAATGACGTGTCGTTGTTATTGTGGAAATTTATGCGGCCGTAAGTTCCGCCGTTGATGTTTATTTAAAGGTGATTCGGCTTTTATGACGGAACTACTGGCGGCAGTCGTTGCAGCCCGCGATTTCCGCCTGCGCTTCCTGCACCGCGCTTGACGTGTGCCGGGGACGCGGCTAATTTCGCTAATTGAAAATGTCGGTAGAGGCGGAAGTAAAGATTTTATTCCTTCTTATTCTTCCAGGCTCTGAAAGACGCCGGTCCAGAGGCCGGTCGAACAGGTCCAAATGAACCTGATCAGCCGTGGTCAGTCGAACAGGGCCGGGATCAATCGAGCAGTTCCGCATAGGTCCGTGATCAGTCGAACAGATCCGAAGCTACTCGAAAAGGTCCGTGACAAATCGAACGGGCCTAATCGATCAGGCTTCTGTCAAATCGAACGGAACCGCGGCCTGTCGAGCGGGTCCGTGACCAGTCGGAGCGATCAATGGCCAGTCGAGCAAGCTCGTGGACAGTGGACCAGGGCTAGTGTGAAAATCGAACAGATCCATGACCAGTTAAACTGGCCCGTGAACAGTCGGATCCAATCGAACAGGCCGATCGCCAAGGCCGCAAACAAAAGGCGATGACCGCAGGGCCCACGGAACCCGGCCAGACTCCAGTTTCGACATCGACCTCAACTCGCTTCCAACGCCAAGCGAACGCAGCTCTGAGTCCCGGAATCCCGCTGAGAAGTTGCCTTGTCCTTGTCGAGGACTCGCCACACACACCCAGCCGCGCACTCACCTGACTCTTCATCGGATCGGTGTTCAGCTGGCACATGTAGCCGCCGCGATCCTCCTCGGACACGGCCTTGATGTGGAGGTTCCACGTGTTCTGGTCCAGGTGGCTCACACTCACGCGCGGATTGTGAGTTATGACGTTCTCGTGTATCGCCTGGATGGCTTTTGTGTCCGCCTTCAGCCAGCCGACCTGCCGCCCGGACCAGGAGCAACCGACAGCACCAGGAACAACCGGGACCAACCAGCAGCGGCCGCCGACCGGGAGGGAGAGACGGAAACATTGGGTTAACATGGCTCGAAACAGCTGTAGAGTTTAGATAAATGCGGAGGCGGAGGACGGGAGAGGGAAGGAGGGGAGGGAGGGAGGACAGGACGAAGAGGTGGTGGGCGGTCCTGGCTTGAGCTCGCAGTGATTTACGGCGAGCGAGGCCGACGCTAAACACGCCAGACGGGGCGACGATTGGATTGGGACGTAAAACGCAAGTCGCAGCCACGATGCAGCGGCTTCGAGGGGGGTTGGGTACCGCCTCATACTCACCCTGTATCCGCCGAGGTGGCGCACGTGGCACGTGAAGGTCGCGTCCCGCCCCACCGCCACCGACACATTCGCGATGCTCTCGACGAACTCCGGCTGGAAGGCCGACGACTCTGGGGGGTGAGAGAAATTAGGGAGGGAAGTTATTGAGAGAAAAGCTGGAGAGAAATACAAGAGATGGAACATAAAGAGAGAAATGGTGCAAAAAGATATGAAGACTTAGATCTCTGCGGGAAGGCCACAGACAGACCCAGCCGATCGCCAGGGCAGAACTCGCAGCCTCGATCCGGCTCCAACCACACTTCCGGGACTTGTTCGTCAATCTGCTTCCTGGCTCCTTGTCGAGTTGAGGCGAGTGGAGGCGACTCGAGCCAACGCATGTCCTGCCCGACCAGCGACATCTGCCGCCGACTCTCGACTCCCGCCGCCCACTCTCTACTCCCGCCGCCCACTCTCGACTCCCGCCACCGACTCCCACAGCCAGCTCAAGTGCGACTGCGACGAGGACGCAGGCGGCGTCTTGGAGCGGCCGGGCCCGAGTCTCGTCCTGGCTGCAGCACAGACCGAGCCACGATGCATTCAGGGGTTGGGCGGTTGGTTGGTTGGGCCAGAGCTGCAGGCGGAAGTGAAGGTCACTCATTAGCCGAGCCAGCGGAGCCGGCCCGGGCCCGACTCGGACCGGCGGCTCCGTCGGCAGCGCTGGCGACAGCCCCTCGTCCTCCCCATCGGCGCGTGGCTGCCGCCCGCGACTCGGCCCGCCGGCCGGCGACACGTACACGAAGGCATTAATAATTTCCGGCGTTCGGACATAACTCTGCAGCAGCAGCAGCAGCAGCAGCAGCAACAACAACGCAGGAACAGGAACGCGAACAACCCGTGCTGAATAATGCGAGGGCCGTTGGGGGCGCACGAGGTCTGGAGCATGAGGGTCGTGGATCGCATGGCGCCGACAGCGCATTTTCACGATTTAAAGTTTCCGAACTCGGCTGGGCGACGGGGACGAGGAGCGGAGGGTGGCGGCGAAGCGTGAAGAGGGAGAGAAGGAGGGCGGGGAGGCGGGGAGGCGGACGAGGACCTGGACGGCGAGGACGAGGACGAGGGGTCGGTTGGAGGCCATTCAAGCCAACGACTTCATACACTGTCGGACGGACGGACGGACAGACAGGCAGGGCGTGGGCGGAGGGAGCAGGCCGGGCCAGGAAGGTCGCTGCGTGGCGACAACTGCTGCAGGAGCGAGCCTGCAATAAATCATATTTTCGGCCAATTGCGTTGATTCAGCTGATTCTTCCCCGTATTAACTTTTTCTAAATGCAGTCGAATCGACTCGGCTCCCACGGCGCCCCCACCCCCTCGCTCCTCGCCCCGTAGGCGTTGATAAATATTTAAATTTAAAACATCATCCACTCGCGCCCAACTTCATCGACAGCCGGCGGCGTCGCATCGATTCGTCGACGGCGGCGGCTCCCTCGAGTCCCCCGAGGAGAAACTTTCCGATTGAGGGAGGTGGGAGGGGCGGCGACTCGATTCGGCCCGAATAATTCACGACTGCGATGCTCAACTTTGGGAGTGCGCAATTTTTTGCATATTCATCGGGTTTTCACGGCCGAAGTGTGGGAAACCTGGAAACAGAGCACGGAATCACGGGGGAGCCGCGAGTGGGTGGCGGCGCGGGCAAAGGGCGGTTCGAGGGTTCGAGGTCGGGGTGATCGGAGTGTCCGAAGGAGATCCCGGAGGTGCCGCGACTCCCACCCCAGACCTGGGTCCCGGCCTCAGCGAAGTTTTTCAATTACTGAAGGACCGCTTGAAGTCCGGCGTGGGAAGCCGATGCCGATGCGCTTTCGAAACTCCTCTAGAGGTCCCTTTGGAGGCCCCTGCTCGGAGCCCCTCCACCCAGGGGGCGAGAAATGAAGCCCTTCCCGGGCACAAACACGAAATTAATCGTGCATCGTTTGGGGAACAAATTGAATTAAATCTCAGCCGGAGACCGAACCCCGCTGTCTCCGCCACGGCCGCGGCCTCCGCCTCAGCTCGATGGCAAGTGGCGCCGAATGCATTTCATTTGTAACACTCAGCCCGTTATGTCGCGCACCCCCGCCCCGCCGCTCCGCCCCTCGCAGCCGGAAGTAATTTGGAGCAGTTGCCGCCGCCGTCGCCACCGGAGCTGGATGGAGCGGGATGAAACAGAGCGATTCCTTGCGATTCCAGGCGAAAACTTCCTCTCGCGACTCCATCCATTTCCGTCTCGAACACTTGCAGGAGCCAGAAGTGGGGAGCAGATAGTGAGGGAGAGATCGGGGGAGAAACAGTGAGGAGAGAGAGGCAGAGTCAGTGGAGGAATTCGCCAGAGCCGAAGCATTTTTAATGCATTTAAGCGCCGGCTTCAGCGAGTTCCCAACGCCCTCTGCCTCGCTCTCCCCATCGCAAATAATTTCACGAGCCGAGGTACTCGAGTCGCCGCCTTATCTGCGAGATCGTTCGGCGTCAGTGATTTTCCAGGGCTCTCCATTATCACATATCATTCGCCCCCCCCCCCTCGGCGGGATTTGGCGACCGCCTCGTCCTCGTCCTCGGCCTCGGCCGCCAGCTCGGGCCCACCCCGGCCCGCTCATAAAAAGGTGTCATGCAGATTTGTATCTCCGGGCTACAAATACAAATGGGATCTGCGTCCGTGGGCTCGGCGTCTGTTGCTCGCCCGGCCGGGCCGGGACCCTCGGCGCCACCTCATCACCGGCCCGGCGATAAATTGCGCCGGCCAAATCCCGCTGTCGTTGTGTGATTTAAACCGACTTCCTGGCCCAGAGAGAGCGAGTGTGTCGTCGCGAGGAAGTTCGGAGATTCCATTTTGCAGGTCCACGGCGCCACGGCCGCCGCCTGACATTGGGCCCATTTAATGTGGAGCAGCCGAATTTACGATATTAGTTCGCAGCCCCGGGGCGGCGAGGCGTCGGCGTGTTCGAGGTAATCGGATGTTCTCCCGACGTACTTCTGGCCCCGCGGCGTCCCCGGCCGGAGGCAGGGAGAAGAGGCAGGTTCATGGCCTCCGAGTTCCACCGTCCGGCGGACGCAGTTCGACCTTGAAGTTCACCTTAAAAGTTTCGAGCAAACCTCTCCGTTCGCCTCGATTCCCTTCGCCTTTGAGCAGTTGCACATGTTCGCTCTTTTCGTAAATCGATCACCATGGAAATCCTTCCGCAATCTCATGAATGCGTTGACTTGTCGAATGCCCAACGCCTGGGCTCCCCCGACTTTAAGGCCAGTTGACCACATCCCGCCTCCTCCCTCTGCCCCCGGTCGCCGCAGACTCGAAACCCCCGGATTTCCGGCGGCTGCCTTGATTCGTCGTTTTAACCTTGATTTCCACCTACGAAAACAGGGCAAAGTGGCGAAAACTGCAGCAACAACGCCCTGAAGCACCCGGCAGACGGCGGACGGCGGAGGAGAAAGTGGGAAAAGAGGGGGAGGGAACGGGAGGGAGGGAGGGCGAAGGAAAACAAAGTCCGAGGCGGAGGGAAAAAATCGGCACTAAATGTCACACTTTATCAGGCGCAACTTTCGACGCCATGAAAAACGTGCTGCTGCCACTGCAGCCGTCGTTGCTGTTGTTGTTGTTGCTGTTGGTTTTATTTTCAATTTTTGTTGTTGCTGTTATTGTTGTTTTTTCTGCTGTATCGCATTCGCCCGTATCGCGACCCCTGGCACTGGGCTGCCCAACGAAAGCAACTCGGATTCTGCGGTCGGTGGGCGGCGAAAAAAAAACCGCGCAAAGTTCGGAGTGAAATTTGTTGCATTTTGGCGAATTCCCGCGGGACTCGGGCCCGGCGTCGGCTCGAGGCCAACGCTATCAGGCCCTTTGTCGGTGGCCCCCGCTTCCGGCCGCCGTCGTCGCTGCGCGGGCGCCTGGGCCGTCCCTCGCCCTGCTCTCGCGGAGTCATTAAAAATTTAGCGGCCGCCCCTCGACTCGTCTCGAGAGGGGGAGGGGGAGGGGGAGAACTCGCCTGACCTCCCTCGCTGCCTCCCTCCAGTGACCGACCGTATGTCCTTTGCGTCCTGGGGCATCGAATGACGCGCTCTCGCAATTTAATTAAAGAGCAGCGCGAGGACGAGGACGAGGACAGTGAGGGGACGAGGAGGCAGGTCGCCGAGGGACCCCGGCGAGTGCTCGCCCTCGTGGCCCGACCGTGGTCCTGGCAGACGGAGTTTGGTCGCCGCCGTTGTTGTCGCCTTGGATCAGCTGCCGTCGATCGGGTCGTGGCCGGGTTGGGGTTGGGGGCGGTGCCGACGACCACAGCCGCCGACCGGCTCGCCCGGGCCGCGTATGCATTTTAGAGCGAGTGCGATTTTTGTTTTCCATCGGCGCCGCTCGAATGTTCGCCCCAATTAAGCCGGCGGCGGCCCAGCGGACCCGGGCGCAGTTGTCCATTTGTCCAGTTGTCCGGTGGCCGCAGTCGCGAGTGGGTGGGGCTGGCGCATTCCAATTAGACGGCTCTTAATCCACATTTAGTTGCAACTGGTTATCGGCTCGCGGCGGCAATTAATGGCGTTGCCATGGCGGGCCGGGCGGACCGGGCGGACCAGGCGGACCGGGCTGGATTAAAATTTATGAAAAATTAATTGAAAATAATTCCGCGCGCTCCGTGTTCGCGTGTCTAGATAATTATTTATGATCAAAGGGCTTCGACCAGGTTCGCAGCAGCCCGGGTTCGCGCCAGCGCCGTCGGCGGAATCCCGATGAATTTTTCATCCAGCTGCCATCGAGCCACACACACGCGAAAAAATGCCGCTCTGGCCGCCCTGGCCGCCCTGGGGACCCGTCGCGGATGAAAATGTTAGTTTCATGAAGTCAAAGAGCGGATTAAGTAACGTGCTTAAATTGTGAAAGTAATGCAAGGCAGTCGTGCGCTTTGTCGGCGCAAAAACCACCGGCGTTTCAGGGCATTCAACTAGTGAAATTGTGGAAATAAATAAGATCGGAAACTGTTGAAATCTGGCGAGCATAGGACCAACAAGAAATGACTAAAAACATAAAGAGATCGGGATGCGAATTGGCAAAATCGAGGTGAATTTAATCTGATGCATTTAAATTTCCAAATTTAAACCCCAAAAATCCACTCCGTGGAAGACAGATCGAACGATCGACAGAAATCGAGTCAAGGGCCGTGGTCTGGCGGCCTAATTAAGTGCCGGCCGGAGGGCGGGCGATTCCTAAATTCGGATTCGGAATTGGACTCGGCCTCGGTGGCAAAACGATGAATGAAACCGCACGCGAGATGCGATTGTGAAGCACGCTTTCGGGCCTTTGTGGGGGCAGCCGCCGGGATCGCAGGAGCCCCACCAACAACCACCGCAAAAAAGCAAAATAAACGCGACAAATAAAACAAAACCAAGTGAAACGAGACGAGACGAGGCGAGGTGAAATAAAATAAACATTAAAACGAAATTATAGTCAATTATTTTTCAATGACACAACTTTTCGGTATTAATGCGGTCGGAATTGTTCGCGGGCGGCAGACATGCCGATGTGCAACAACAACAACAACAAGAACAACAACAACACCAATGGCCACCACATGGCTCGACATCGAGGCATAAATCGCCGAGCACCGATACATATTTGCAGCGCGCCGGACAGACAGCCGGACACAGTCACAGACAGCAGGACGGACGTCGGCTGGAGTATCGGATGGCATCGACTTTGTTGTTCCGGCCGCAGTTTCATTGTTAATTAAATACATATTTTAAAATTTAATATTTTGTATCTTCATAAAGTCGGTCCCAACACAGAAACGGCAAAAAACCCGCTCGGTTTTTATATTTTCCCGGTGCGTTGTTGCCGCCTCCGCTGGGCGAATTAATAGACTCGATAGAAATCAGGACACTTCATCATCCGCAATTGATATTAATTATTTTATCGCCGATGTGCAGGGGATAATTTATTCGCTGATGGCCAGCAGATGCATTATTTCGACATTCGTTATTTGTCCGCCTGTATTTATAGAGGGCTCTCGTTCTCTCCGCTCCTTCCGGGAGAATTAAATTACCTCAATTGGTCGCTTCGCATTCAAGGACTTCCGGGCGAATAATTGAGGCGCGAACGCGTCCTGCCAAGGTGCAGGGATCGGGAATCACACAATCCGGAAACCGAGCCTGAGCCGGCCGAGTTCTTCGAATCGGGAAGGTTGAAGATTTAGTAAAATTTCAACGAATAATTTCCGCGATTCTCGCAATGGCCGATGCCGAAAACCACTCCCTGACCTCGAGTTCACAAACAATTTGAAACGTTTCCCGCAAAGCTCCGAAAACCACTATCGAGGCAGGCGAATCGCTTTGGCCTTCGATATACCCGTGATCATCCCCAGTAGTCCGTTAACATTTCCGGTAATTAGTCATTAATAGTCCTTGTTTCGCCCACGACCTGGCCGCCTTTCAACCCTTTCGCCGAACCGCAGCCACCAGCGATAGATGAGCACATCAGTGATTACTAGCTGTGATATTCGAGAGGCCGAATCCACCAAAAATAGAGATGTTCATGGAAAATTTAAATGTTTTGAATTTAAATGTTGCTAGAATGAAAGAACTTCGGGAAGGATCCGATCGACCCGAGGCCCTCGAACCACGATCGGCGATCGTTCCCAGATCCCTCGGACCCGATCCCGCGGCCCTTCCCGAGTCCGAGTTTCGGCCCTCCACCGACGCCACGTCGTTACCTCGGATTATCGCGAAGATCAGCAGGAGCACGATCAGCATTTGCTCGCTGTTGTTGATGAGGCCCAGGAAGAATCTGTACAGATTGAGCTTCGAGATGATTTTCATCGCCTCTGCTTATTGTATTTTTCTATTTATTTGTTTTTTATTTATTTTTTTTTCTCTCTCTCCTTTGCTACACCCTTGTTCCGACTACGAATGCGATTCACTCAAGTGCGACGCGATCGAGGAAGGCATCGCCTGGCTTAATCCACGCAGTGATTGCTGGACAATTATCCGTGATCGAGATCAACGCGAATCCCTCATTGCGGTCGCAACACCTGGCGCCGGCTCCGCGGAAATGCGATCATTTTTTTGTTTTTTTTTTTTTTTTTTTTGTTTGTTTTTGCTTTCAAACGCAGGACGCCACCAACACAGGCAAGTTTGGCACCAACACAGGCACGGGAACGCGGACGAAGCAACGAGCAAGCGAAGTCGACCCTGTCGCGCGGCGGGTGCGTCCAAGTGTCACCGACGCCGTTCGTGAACTGAGGCCACGGAGCTCCGGCCTCTGCAGCATCCGCGCCGAGGCCGCCCGACTCGGCGGCCGTGGGCTTCGGCAGCGCTCGGCTCGCAGCATCCGGCCACGAAGCCAGGCAGCAACGAAGCGACGAAGCTTCGAAGTTCGAAAGTTCGAACTCCTCGTCGTCGTCGGCCGAGCGCGGTTTGGCCCACGATCCACCACGTGCCGGGCCGCCGAGCGAGCACATGGTGGAACGTGGCACGGCCGAGGCTGCTGCTCCGCAATAGGGCAGCCGGAGTTCGGCTCTCCCCAGTCCGGTCATGCGCAGTCGGCTCCCGAAGGAGGAGTGTTCGTGGCTGACTGACAAATGGTGTGACAACTTTTTTGTTGCCCTCGTTTTGTGCCAACGGCCACCGACCGCCGACCACCGACCGGGCCCGCGAGGCTGGCGTGCGGGGTTCCTCGCCTTCTGCCTTCTGGCTTCTGGGGCCCTCGTCTGGGTGCTGATGCCGGGTCCTTGGCGATTTAGTGGATGATGAACTGCTCCGCGACGATGGCGCTGGCGTCGGGACCCGACTTCCGGCGAGCCCAGCCGGTTGTCCGTGTCGGGGTCTGTGGCTCCGGAGTATTTGGGGCGAGCGAGCTTCACGGAAAATGGTTTTCCTATTTCCACAGTTCGCAAAAGCACCGCAAACCAACGGCACCGATGATCCCTGCTCCACACCTGCTCTCCAAACTCGCTTCGAAGTCCTTTGGGAGATCTCGATATCCAGCCAAGGGCCGAAGGAGCGCGGACTCCATCGAGCGGAGTTTCTTCGACAGCCCGTCAAACATTTCAATCGCAAATCAATTAGAATTATCTCTTCACCGGCAGCAAGGACTTCGCCGACGCCTCCCACGACTCCCCCGAGCGAAGTCTCGGAATGCAAATGGCGCCAGGACCAACTTTCGATGACAGCGCGAATCCCTCGCGCAATTGGGCGTTCCCTGATTAGCCACGAGGCCGCGACGATTCACTTCCTTCCGGTTCGGCTGTGTAGGGGCGACTGCGTGTGTGCGTGTGTTTGAGTGCGGCGGCGGCAGCAGAGCCTCGGTCGACCAGAGTCTGGTGGCGAATTAAACTTGTCAACGCAACCTGACAACCGAAATTGGCTGACTTCGGGCGGGGAGCGGGAGCAGGAGCAGGAGCTGGAGATGGACGCGAGTCCCTCTGGCCACGGCAGGGCCATTCGTGGGACGATGATGAGTTATGAGGACGTTGGCGGCAGGGGTGGGGCTGGCGGACTGGGCTGGTGGACAGGCAATTGCCGAGCTGACACCGCGGACTTACGTGCACTGCCGTTGGGGTCGAGGGTCGGAGCGGGATCGGGTCGAGATCGAGCGCGGAAAAAAGGAATGAAGATGATGAAGGCTGAGGAAAGACGCTGGACGGAAGACGATGGACGGCGGACGGAGGACGAAAACAACAGTCGATGGAAAATGGACACAATTCCGAGCTCCTTGAAGACTCCTTGCCGCAGGATTCCCTCTGCCAGGAGGTCTCGTTGGCTCCTTCACCCACCTAGCCATCGAGCCCTCCACCTCCTCCTGGGCTCCTCCGGGTGTTGTCGAAACTTCGCCATGCGTGCGAGGCGCTGTTGGAAACTTCGGAATCGTCGCCACCTGCCGCGACAATTAGCGCCGAAGCTGCTGCCGAGATGAGACGAGGACGTGAGTTGTCAGTTGGCAGAGGGATCGACGCCGAGCCCCGACGCCACCCACCAGGGACTCGTGGCTGCCGTGAAGAGCTCGACGCTGGCTGAAATCAATCCGCAGCAGCGGCAGCTCCTGCCAAGACCGAGGTGCATATGCAAAGCGAGGACTTGACGACAACGGGACGACGGCAGCAGACGGCGGGGGATGCGAAAAGTAACAGCAATAAGGACAATAACAACAACAACAACACCGAAAACACAGCAACAGAACAACAAACTTCGCTGTTCGACTCGTGTTCACACGGTTCACACGTTGCCACTTGCGAGGGCGACGCCGAGTGCGATTGGGGGTGCACGGCTGGCGTGTGTGAGTGGGGGAGTGTGTGTGTGTGTGTGAATGAGTGTGTGCGCCGGTGTGGGTGACGGCGTCGCTGTCGCTGTCGCGCTCGAAGGTGTCGGCGCGAACACGTTGCCGGCTCCGTCGGCAGCAACAGTTTTTTATTTGTCCTCGCCGTACGTGCTGCAAACTTCCCAACGACTGTGTGTTTGTGGTTCGCACACATTTACATCTGGCCGTCCGTCCGTCTGTCCGTCCGTCCGTCCGTCCACCCCTTCGTCCCTCCGCCTCTCCCTTCGTCTGTCCCTCTGTCCGTCCAGCTGTCTCTCGGCGCCGTCCCTCGCTCGTCGAGTGTGTGCGTGACAAACTTTTCAGTTTTCGCTGCGGCAACGAGGCGCTCGCAATGCTCTTGTTGTTGCTGCTGCTCCTCCCATTGTTGTTGTTGCTGCTGCTCCTCCCATTGTTGTTGCTTGTTTGCTGCTATTGCTGTCCTCGCCGCCGCTCTGTAATTTTCAACCTGTCACGCGACGCGGGCGCTGCCTCCGAAATTTTGAATTTTCGCAGCATCTGCTGCCGACCAACCACCGCAACCCGACCCCCGCCAACGACCCCCCCCCCCCCCCTGTGAGGGCGAAAGTTTCTTAATTGATTTCATTTCCATTGAGACGAACGGCTGGCGAGAGATGGAGGGCGAGAGAGAACGAAACGGAATCGTATCGAACAGAAGAGAAGGGAAGGGAACGGCAGAGTAGGTCAGGGCGGACGTGGCGCGGATGCAGCCGGGACTCGAGGACGAGGCGAGGACGCGTCGTCGCGCCATCGACCGGCCGCAGGAGCCCCGAGGCTGGCCGTCGAGGTCGAGCTTGAGCTCGAGCTCGAGAGACGGCCGAGGATCGATCGATCGGTCGGTCCAGATAAGCGGGAGCCAGAGGACGAGACAAAAGGCACAGACAGAAACCGGGTCGAATTCAAGGACCCAGGAGGGGGTCCGCGTCCCCCAGGCAAGACCCAAACGGAGATCCCTCCGCCCTGTGGAGCGAATTAAGCATCGCAAATCCTCAGCTCGTCGTCAGCCGTCGACCTCCTTCCCTCTCCTGAACTCCTTGGCTCTTCGCAGCTTCGGATCCCTCGACTCCTTCGTCACCCTCCTCTCCTTCGTCCCCTCCCCACCTTCGTGTGCTCCTCTCCGTTGGCTCCTTCACTCCTTTGTCCTCCTTCGCGCACACATGTTGACTAAATTGTTGCACACTTGGCGCGTCCTGCGGCCCTCGTCCTTCGGCCTTATCGGCGCTGGCGTCATTTTCCGCACACAATGCACGGAAAAGGACGATCAGCAGAGCAGCGACGGAGACAGAGGCAGAGAGAGATAGAGATAGCTAGACAGGCGGATGGACAGGGAGAGCGAGAGAAAAATGCTTAATATTTCCCGTCTTTTATTGTGGGTGTGAAAACAAAATGCGAGGCAGAGGACGACGGAGGACGTGCGAGGACAACGAGGACAGCTCGACGCCATTGTTGTTGTGCAATCGGGCGGGCGACGAGGGCGGTGGCGGCAGCGCCCATAGAAATATGAAAACTTTCGACAGGAAGCGCCGCTGATAAGGACAGGACAGGACGGGCGAGGCTGGGCGACGGCTACGACGACGAGGCGGGGGTCGGGCGCCCTTGGCTGCGTCGTCCTGTCATTCATCTTGTTGCAGCCCCTGCGATTGCGCGCCCCAAGGACTTCCTCCCCTTTCCCCCTCTCTTCTTTCCCTGGCTCCGTCCTTCGTCCTCCCACTGCCCCCGTTCGCTGCGTTTCGCCTCGTGCTTCGCTCGTGGCGGGCGGAATAAAAAATACTTTTATGATTTGCATTGTCGTCCTTAATGTCCTGGCAGTTATCCTGGCCACTCCCGTTGTCGCTCGCGCTGTTGCTGTTGCCGTCGTCGTTGCCGCCTTTATTGGCCACCGACACGATCGGACGCGCTTGTGTTCCTGCCATTACGACGACGACGACCGGTGTCCGTTTGAAGTTTGCAGCGCGTCGCATCAACGTGGCGTCGACTTCCTTCCCCCCCCCCCCCCCTATCCCTCCTCCCTTCCGCCACACACGGCCCCCGAGTCACCTGATCGCGTTGGACCGACCTGGAAAAAATGCAAGTGAATCCCTGTGCACACGGGCCGAGCGTTGGCCCGGATGGCGAGGCCGTCGCCTGCCTGTCTGTCGTTCCAATCACCACGGAACGAGACGCCTCGCAGGGCTTCAACCGTTGACGGCCGGGTCACGGACGCGTCCACGCGGCCGCCGTCTGGCGTCCGTCGGCCGCCGTCCAGCTTCCGCCAGACGCCTCGCTTTCGAACCTTGTTAACTGCGGTTAACGCGAGTCCTCGTCCTCGTTCTCGACTCGTCGTCCTCCACTCCTCGACTCGTCGTCCTCCACTCCTCGACTCGTCGTCCTCCACTCCTCGACTCGTCGTCCTCCACTCCTCGACTCGTCGTCCTCCACTCCTCGACTCGTCGTCCTCCACTCCTCGACTCCTCGTCCTCCACTCCTCGACTCGTCGTCCTCCACTCCTCGTCCTCCACTCCTCGTCCTCCACTCCTCGTTCTCCACTCCTCGTCCTCCACTCCTCGTTGCCTCCTCGTCGACTCCACCCGGCCGCAGCTGGCGCGCCGAGGACGCGTCGATGCCCTGACCTACGCGTCCTCGGCGCGTCGGAGGACCCTCGACGTCGCCCGTTGTTATCCTGACGGCGCCATTAAACGCGCCGAACTCCGACAATTATTTTGCAGCTGCTGCTGCGTCCACGCGACGCGCGCCGATGGACGACGGACCAACGACGGACGACGGACAGACGACGTCCGGCCGCCCACCGGCCGGTCCTGGGGCCTTGCGATAATTCACCTAAGCTGCTGTGCTGCGGGCAGCCGTGGGTGGCCGGGACGAGGACGAGGCACTCCGAGGGCGATAAAGTGAATTGTTCGCCGTGCGAGGGAGAAGGGGCGAAGGCGAAGGGCTGGCGCTGGCCATGCATGGAGTCCGCTGCCAGGTTCAACCGGACCGGGAGTCCGACCGGCAGCCGCAGCGCCTCCGATCGGTCGGTCCATAAAATAATCCGCTGTTTGCGTTGTTTGCGGAGTAAATTAAATGATTCTGTTGGCGCTCGAGCTGGCCGCGGCCTCGACTCCTGCCGCCCCCACCTCGATTTCCTCGTTCTCGTGTGGGTTTCGGTGATTTTTTCTCGCTCTCTCTCTCTCTCTCTCTCTGTTTTCCACGGAGTTCGTCCTGCTTAAAGCATGTGCTGAGTGGCCGGGCGGGCGACGGCAGGGCGGCGGGCGGCGCTCGTCGGTCCACGGCTGGCGGTTGTTCACGGTAATTCATGGTCGCCGCTGTTGAACATGGTTTTTGCAGCCGTCCGTCCGGCCACCTCCGGCTGCTCCCCGTCCCCGCCGCGTCGCCGACGTCCAGGGTGTTTGTGGCTTGTTTTCCCCGGTGGATTTTTTGCGGTCCCGGCCAGCAGACTCGATGGCCAGGGGTGGTGGAGGCGCCGGAGGTGTCGGCGCGGTCCCGTCAAGTGTTTTGCTTATTTGCGGAGCACTCGGAGCGCGGATTCATTCGGTCCATCGCCAATCGGACCCGCGCGAGGCCCCGATAAGCCGCTTGCAAGTTGGTGTTAATGAAATCGTTCGAACGCGCCTGATGCGATTTCGCTGCCCCACCGGCTGCGGCCGGCCGCGATTTGAGCCATCGTAGCAGGAGCCGAGCGAGCTGCGTCTTCGACCTGCGCCATTTCGCACCACCCGGCATTAGTGCGGCAGGCTTAGCTGGGATGACGACCTAAATCGGATCAACTGGTGGGGTTTTCGAAGCGTGTGAAGCAAAATGATAAACTCATAAGTTACTAAAACGGGTGTCGGATGATGGGATCGCCTTCTACACCTCACAAACTCGAGGTTGTTTCCATCAGCGGGTCCTTGGGCCGATTCGCCAACAGAAGGAGAGGGCCCAAAGTCGGAGGAGGAACTTCGGCGCGGAGAAGGTGAAGTTAGTGATGCAATAATGCATTTCCAATGTCTAACTCGATTGCCGGGAACGATTGCGAGCCCGATTGCTCTCTAATCTCGAGCCTAATTGCTGTGTTGCTGGCGTCGCTTGTGGTCCAAGGCAGCTGAGGGAGGTCGGCGGGGCACCTGGCAGGGAGGCCGGAAATAAATTGCATTCGCGAGTTTCGAATTCGAGTGAGTGGAGCATTAATGGAATTATTCGCGCAAACTTTCGCCGAAGAAGAGTTGACAAAGATGGTGACGACGACGGGGGAGACGACGATGAGGGGACAGAAGGCAATGACGATGAGAGGGATGACAGTGGTGAGGGCCAAGAAGGCACTGATGATGAGAAGGGATGGCGCTGATGATGACAAGGAAGCCAGTGATGAGGAGAAGGGAGTCGATGACTGGAATGCGGGAGACGACGATGATGATGAGTCCAATGACGACCAACTTGATGAAGAGGTCGACGTTGCCGCTGCACCGCTGCACCGGTTCTCCCTTCACCAGGACTCAACCGATGCTAAAGGAAGACATCGGGAAGAGAGCGCCAAAAACTCCGTCCAAAACTGAGTTCTGTCTGCGTCTGGCGGCCTTGTGATTGACTGACGGTTGATGTGCAGCAATCGATGATCTGCCAATCGCCGGAATCGGTGAAGGAAATCGTCGGAAGTAGAAAAGAACAGCCGAAATTGAACGCGAAGTCGATTCAGCCGGAATCATAAAAGAAATCATGAAGATTGGAAAATCATCTTCTCGAAAGAAACCCGGCGACCCTGACTCTGAGTCCGACATCCGCCCCCCCCCCCCTCTGGCCGCGCCCCCACCGGCACTAAAGTGTTTAAACGACTGGGTGCGAAGACAGAGGCGAAAACAAAGCGAGGGAACCGAGAACCGGGAGCTGCAAATGCTATCATAAAACGATTTTCCTATTTGCAACGCTTCTGGCCAGCGAGGGAAGGGAGACGCAGAGGGAGAGAGAGAGGGAGAGTCAACGAGGGAGGGAGAGCGAGTTTAAATTATTGCAAATCAATTGCCGCTGCCGCTTTAAGCAGCACCCTGTGCACGAACGGAGGACGACGGAGGCCACGTAGAGGGGGCTGGGGAGGCGAAAAGGGCAGCCAGCAGCAGCTGGTTCCGTTCCTCGGATCCCTCGAAAGTGGGTCCCTCGACCACCCCGACCTCGACCCCGACCCCTCCCCACCGCCATCCACCCTCCTCGACGCCCCTGACCTCGGCAGCCCGCACCGAACTCCTCTGGACGTTGTTTTTATCTCCTCATGCTGCTGCTCCTCGTTGTTCTTGTAGTTGTTGTTGTTGTTGCTGTTGCTGTTCCTGGCCATAAAGCACATTTTATTGAGTTGTCGAACAAACGGCAGCAGGGCCGGGGAGCGACGGGCTCGCCGAAGACGGAGGCGGAGGCAGCAGCCGAACGACCCAAATTTGGGCTTCCTTCATTTTGCCCTGTTGTTATTATTTCGGTTACTGCTGCTGCTGTTGTTGTTGTCGGCAACGCCATTATTGTTGTTGTTATTGTTGTCGATGTGGTTCTTGTTGTTGTTGTTGTTGTTCCGGCAATTGGCGCCGCCGTCGGGGCCCGAGGACCCGCCGGAAATGCGCTCGCATTGAGTAATCGTCTGCAGCTGCCGAGGAGCGCGCAAATGATTTGCACGGCGCGTGAGGCCCCCAACAGCAGCAACAAGGACACAAAAACAACAACAAGAGCAACAAGAACAACTACAACAGAACCAACAACAAGAAGAACCACACAGACAACAATAGGAACAACGAAAGCGGCAACAACTAGAGCAACAAAAACCACTCCGACCCATCCAAAACCCTTCGGCAATTGAGGGGAATCGAGAAGACTCCGCGAGGCCTCCTCCTTCCCCCCCCCCCCTCCTCCTCATCAGCGTCATCATCGCCGCCCCCCCCCCCCTCGCCTTCTTCGACCGCCCACGTGCTCCCCGCTCCGCTCTCGTCCCCAGGCCTCGTCTCGTCCCGGCCCTGGGACCCTTGCGAGCGCCGTCTGCTGGTTCCCTGCCGCCGCCTGTCTGTCGATGAGTTGGCAGCGTTTAAAAAGGGATTTCTCTCCTCTCTCTCTCGCCCTCTTCGCTCCCTTCTAAGCTTCTAATAATTTACTCTACTTATTGTTGTGAACAACCTCTGAATGGCTCGAGCGCGGGGCCGTGGCCGGAGGACGCAGGACGCAGGACGCCGGGCGAAACACATGTGCGTGGCGCAATATTTTTCACATTTTTATACAATTTCCCCGAGGTTCGGACGGTTGTTGTTGTCGGTAATGAGCCACGCATTGCCTTGATTTAATGGGTCGCTGGCAACGCGCGACGTGGCAAATGAATCGCAATTGCCACGGAGCCGCGAAATTTACTCCAGCGCCTTCGCATTTGTGCTCCGAGACCTTCGCGACCTGCCCCGGGAGTCCTTCGCGGTGGGTTTTGGACAGACGCGAAGCCTCTCGAAGGCCCTCCTCATCTCCATCCTCCCTTGTCTCCCGCTGCAATGGACCAAAAGACAGTCCGACGACTCCCGTCGACTTCCCGGCGAAATGGTCTCCTTTCGTTCCGAGGACGAGGACGAACACAAAAACCACGAGATGCGCGATGCGCGATGCACCCGGAGGTGGGGAGAGAACTCGACTCGAGTCGTCATCCCGCTGGCGGTTGGGTTGGGCAAAGACAAAAGTGCAGCGCGATAACGGCGTCCACGGACGGCCCCACCTGATCCGCGGCCACAGGCAGCCGTCACGAGCCTGACGCCTGCCAAGGACCAGGGTGCGGCGAAGGCGGCACCGAAACTTTTCGCCGCAGATAAAATGGCGCTCCACAATGGGTCCAACTCCAACTCCAACTTCCGGCGATGGCGACGGCGACGTCGACGGCCGCGCGTTAACGGTATCGCTTACTTATCTCCGGTTTTGTTGGACTTTCTAATTTCGGGCGAAAACTTCGGCCGGCGCTCGGCGGTTTCTTGAGCTGCCGCTAAGCGGTCCCCTGGCGGGCGAGCGGGGCTCGGGCGGAAGGAGCCAGGGCGGAGGAGCCCGGTGCGGAGAGAAGGAGCCGTGGCGGAGGGGGCTCCAATTATCCGGCGACGAGGCGATTAATCATCCGCGCGTGCCGCAGTCGCGCCCACAGATTACCACAGGCTCCCAAGTGGGCGGCCGTGGCGTGGCATCGCACGGAGGCGAGACGAGAGTCGAGAGGAGACGAGAGGAGACGGGTCGAGGCGAGTCGAGAAGAGTCGAGAGGAGACGGGTCGAGAGGGGTCAAGGGGAGTCGAGTCGAGACGTCACAGCCACAACCGCCACTCATCGCACCGAGACATCACGTCGCCTCATCACATCGAGTCGTCACATCGGGACACGCAGGAAATATTAAATACATTTTAATCTGCGAGCCGAGGAGGTGGGGCCAAGTCGACACTTCGCACCCACGACCCGGCGGACGTCGATGATCGAGGAGAGCGCGAGAGAGAGGTGCGTATGTGTGTGCGTGCGACGCCGGCAAATAATAAATATCTCATTTGTCAGCAGTTATGGGCACCAGGACGACACCAGACGAAGCGAGACGAGTCGGCTCCAGGCGCCCTAGCCGGGCGAGCGAGAGTCCTGGAGGCGGCGATGATGAATTTCTATTTGTCTGCGAATAATTCATGGTGCTCACGTTTGCCCCCTCTGCCGCTCGCCTCCCGTCGCCGCCACGCCGCCACACTCCCATGTGAGCCCCGGCACACACACCGACAAGTGTGGACGTCCTGCGTGCGATCGGCAATAAATCGCCAAGTTTATTTGAAGTGTTTATTGAATCCGTGACAAAAATTCTGCGCCATCCGCTGCAGCGACGGCTGCCTCCGACCTCGGGCCGCGTCTCCTCTCACAGCCCGGTGGCGAGTCGGGCACGGAAGGACGGAATGACGGACGGACGGACGGACGGAGGACAGATGGACGCAGCGACGTACGATTTTCGTCCATTCAGTCGATTCGCAAATATTTGCACTGCTTTGCCGACTTCCGGCGACAACCGCCGACAACCGGCGACCGTCGGCAGACGCGCGGCAGGGCCGGGGGGCGGCGGGCGAGGGGCGTGGCGCGAACCCGTCGGATTTGTGGCCCGAAACTCGGCGAGGGCGCATTTTGAAAATCCTTTCGACGTGTCGTTTGCGTCGTCGTCAGCGACCTCCTCGCCTCCGTCCCAGCCGCCCTGGCGTCCTGGCCCAGGGTCGGAGTCGGGGTCGGGTGTCGAGTGTCGGGTGTCGAGTGTCGGGAAACGTGTGCGAGGCGGCAGGATTGTTAAAATATTTGCCCAAGGATTCGTGCGCCGTCCCGTCCCGTCCCGCGCCGGTCGCCGACTGCCAGCCGTCGAGCGCCATGATGAATCTCGTGCCTCCGTGCGCCCAGGACCGGCAGGATTCGGCACTTCCCTGCCGCCCCAAACGTGTGTGGGTGTGTGTGGGTGTGTGTGGGTGTGTGTGGGTGTGTGTGGGTGTGTGGGATTGACGTGGGCCGGCATCCGGCATGATCCTATTTGCTCAGGGATCTTGTTTAGTTCGCGAGATGGACGAGACGACCGCTATCTGTCGACGACGACGATGAAGCCTTAAATGTTCCGCTGCTGCTCTGGTCTTCCTTGGGCACCTGAGCCGGGGCCTGGGACGGGCGGAGGCGGTTTGGTAGAAACCGATCCTCGTCCCTTCGCCCCACGCCTTCCTCGAGCGACGAGCAACATCAAGTGCTGCTTAGCGGGCCCAACAATGGCCCAATCAAGCGGTGCTCGACGGCCCTGCCCATCGTCGCCCGCCCACCGCTCAAGGACCCTCGACTCCACTCCTTCGCCACTTGGACCGTGGAGTGTTTGGTGTAAGAGTTTCATTTTTTCCACCACAGCCGGTTCTCGTCTTCCGTCCCTGGGCTCTCGTCCTCCTGCTGCAGACGAGCAGACCGAAGACCATGAAATGAAACACTGTCGAGCCAAGAACAAAAAGCGCGAGTGGCGCGATGTCAAAGTCAAAGGCGACAATTTAAAACAATCTCACGTTAATTGCAGCCTCCGCTCTGTCTTCTCTTCGCTGCCTCTTCGCTTCGTGGGCGCCGGGTTGGGGTCGGCAGGGAAGAAGTTAACGAGACGTCGCAGGGAGGTTGGGATGAGCTCGAGAATCTGATTCGCCGTTATTAGAGAAGGAGTCTCGAGGCGAAGGGCTTTAGTGGAGAATTTCGCAGACTTGCTTCGAGTCTAGAGGGAAGGCGAGTGCTGGAGACACCCGAGAGCATGAAACGATCCTCGCTCCAGGATGCGCCACCTCGATCAGAGGGCAATCGGCCGGTTGTCCGAACATGGACATGACGTCAGTCGGCGGGGAGGGAGTTTCGTGGCCAAGAGGCCAAATAAATCACCGGAAGCCCACGAGTGCTCGGCGCATACGAAACGCTGACCCACTTCGGCGCCATCTGCCGCCAGGCCAAGTGGTCGGCGGAAGTCTGTCGATGTTGTCATCACTTCCGGTCGGGCTGTCGTTAGGGTTCGGGTTGGGGTTGGCAAACAGACGCGCCATCTTGAGATGGCGAACACGTCCCGACAATTGAAGAGGGCCGTGTTTTGGGACGGCCCCGACGCACTGGAGCCTCGGCGGCGGGGGATTAAAAAATTATGGAACTCGCTGTACAACCGAGCGCGGAGCGCGGTCGTGGGCGAGAAATTCAAATTCATCAGACGATTCGCAACTGCCACTCAATGGCCCTTATCGTTGTTGTTTTATTAGCTTGGCTTGGTCCTTTTATTGCCGTGATTATGGCGCCACGAGGTCCCGGGGCGTCCTCGGGACCAGCGCCCGTTTAAGGACCTCCCTCGGTCCCTCTCCGGCCCTTCTTCGCCGCGACGAAGCCGCAAGAAAAATCGTCGCCCGACGCCCGCTGCATACCAAATCCAATTTCAATTGAAATCCCAGATAAATGAAGTCCTGCGTCCTGCGTGACGAGGCGAGGCGAGACGAGGGCTGTTGGGGGTTGTTGGATGAGCAGTTCGGAGCTCGTAAATCCGCTCGTTCACAGCTAATTCCGCAAACGATATTAAAATTCAACGCATTCGGCGCACGCGAAAGGGTTCGCATTGTCTCGCTCGTCGTCCCGTCTCCTCTCTCCCCATCCTATTCCCCCGCCAACCATTGCATTTGGCACTTTGTGGCTTAATCTGTTTATGGCCTCGACTCTTGTCCAGCCGTTGATTAGTTGTGCCCAGAAGGACTCCAGTCGACTCCGTAATTCATGGCATTTGGTGCGGAGCGCACGCCCCAACTTTATTACTAGCACTTTCGAAGCAAGAATAAACAGGAAATAGCGACGTTTTTAGTGGGAAGTCTAGTTTAATTCCCCATAAGAATCTCTCAAAATAAATGCTCATGCTAAATTTGCTCACGACTTCCCTCCTTCCCCTTGAGCTTCTCTCATTCTCATTAATTCCCAGGCTAAACTCGCGTACACTTTTCTTCCAGAGACCTTTGAAGAGAAATCCTTAATCGGTGAAATCTTGAAATCTCGACCTTTCGAAACCAGCTCTTGTTCGGCAATTAATAAGGCACCATAATAATTAAGTTAATCGCTGTCCTGACTCGCTCTCCAATGGCCGAAGCCACTGAAGGACTTCAACGACTTCGCACTCCCCAGGACGAGAGTGAGAGCCATAACCGTTGCCAGGTTTCGCCGCTGCCGAGGACGAGCGCGATCCCATCTGGGAGGCAGGCTGCGAATTAAGCGGCCCTCGTCCCGGTCCCATCGTCCTTGCTGCGGACACGTTCGGTTGGCGGACGTCGTCGATTGCCGAAACTTTTGTAATTTTTGCTCGCATTCATATGTGAACTCTGAACTCTGTGAGAAATTCAACGAAAATTAATTCATTGTCCTTTTTGCCAACCTACTCCGACGAGAGGACAGAGAGAGGGCTGCAAACGAATGAATAGCAAGCATCAAGATGTGACGCGGCGCTTCGGCCCCACGAGGGTGCGAGGGACGGCCAGAGAGTGCGAAAGAGAGAGATAGATGGAGGGGGAAGAGCCGGCCAGTGTCGAGACCGAGACCGATCCCGAGCCGGAACTCGGCCAGACCAAACGGGCGAACGGGCGAACGGGCGAACTTTCGCAACTGGCTGGCATTAAAATTACGTTTTTCTAACGAGCGCCGGAGTCACCGGACCGGACCGGACCGACCGAGTCACCAGAGGGCTGGAGGGGACGGCAGAGGACGGTCGGGGTCCCCGTGGGCCTCAGCTGTGCAGGACTCGGACTGGTCGTGGCGAATATGGAAAACTTTTCAGACATCAGCGCATACGCTCGCCGCCGTTTTCCCGCCAAGCCCCTCCCTGGTCATTTGACTTCGGTTCGCCTCAGCTGGGCTTGGTTTGGTTGGTTCAGTTTGGAGTTCGCTCGGCTCGTTGGGTTTCGGAAATCGCGCCCTCCCTGACACACGTCCCTGGCCCACGGCTGGGCTCGTTCGGCGAACGGCGCGATTGACGATTTCGGGGCGTCCCCCGATTTTGGCGCCAAATCGAGCGGGCGCGGCGTTTTGAATTCTCGCCCAGCACGATGTGCAAACAACTGCAGGACCCCTCGATCGTCGCTCCTGGTCCCTCGCTCG
This sequence comes from Coelopa pilipes, assembly GCA_947389925.1. Taxonomy (NCBI): domain Eukaryota; kingdom Metazoa; phylum Arthropoda; class Insecta; order Diptera; family Coelopidae; genus Coelopa; species Coelopa pilipes. The sequence goes on along the minus strand of OX376700.1, from coordinate 26,687,483 downwards.
TCGTCCTCCATACCTCGCCCCTTGGCCTCTCTGAACCGGCCCCGTTTGCTGTGCCAACTGCGCTGTGGTGGGTGGCGAAATCGCTGTCGGGCGACCCTGGAGCGAATCCGGAAGGGAGCTTCTGCTGTAGTTTGTGTTGTTGTTATTGTTTTTGTTGCCATTGACTGAAACAACGAAGCGCCGAAGGTCAGAAAACCTCTTTCCTTTCTCCCTCTCCCCCCACTCGAATGGCAAAAGTTTGATTTTCGTTTGGGAATTTTTCACTGGGGGAACTTCCATCAATATGCTAACAAGTAGTCGTAACACACACATACACGTGTGTTGGGCTTCTGATTATTTGCGGCTGCCCTTGGCCAGAACGCCTTGGAGTTTTCACTGTGCAATATTTCGGTTGAACTTCTGGTGGAAAGTGAAAACACTTCCGACTTTGGCGCTGGCCTGGACGGGTCTGGAGAGGGCCGGGTTTCGGAAACTTGCTGAATTGCTGAATGCGAGACATTAAAAAACCAAGAGCGTGAACAGCGACAGCAAAAGGACGACGGAACCAGCTACATCTCTCAACTGGGACGCTGACGATGACGATGGAGATGTGGACGACAATGACTGGTTATCGATTTCAATTTGCGTCCTCGCCCTGCTTCCCTCGTCCTCTCGTCCCTCGTACCTCTTCCTCCCTCCATCGACGACGCCGACTACAATCAGCGAAGTTGTTTTCGCTACAAGGACATTTTCCACCCTCCTCCTCGGGATTTTCGCAAAGTTTCCGTTGTCTTCGCCCTTCCGAATGCGAGCCTGGGTCCGAGTCCCAGACCGAGTCTGAGGCTGAGTCTGAGTCTGATTGGAGGATGCGGCGCGAGAACTTTTCCCAACGAATTAAGTGCAATATTTTGTTTACGCTTAATTTCCAGCGATCTGCCACGACGTCCCGGCGACTGGCTTCACAATGGCCAAAGAGGAGGAGGAAGGGGAACCGAACAGACCGCAGAGCGAACGGATTTATTAGATTGCGGAACTCGAGTCGGGTTCTATGGAAACTCAGCCAAGTGCATTCGACTGATCCTCCCGGGCTTCTGCTGCCCCTCGCCGAGCTCCCAGCGCCCATTAGCGCACCCAAATGCCACTTTATAGTCGATTAGGAGCCTTCTTCGTCCTCGTCCGTCCTCCGCTCCGTCCTCTTCCTCCTCCCCACGGCCTCCCGTGGCCGACTAATTTCGGTCGGATGTGAAAAACTTCAAATTTATTCCATTAAATTGACAATTTGATGTCTCGACATCGACGCCGTCCACCCCGGTCCCCCTCACCCTCCCACTCCGAACTCCAGCCTGTTTCTAGTCTCCTCTCCCTCTCCCTCTCCCAGTCGGCCCCCCTCCCCTTGGTTAGGCCATCGCGCTGCGAGTCCTTGTCGGACGATCGGGAAGCTCTTTTAATTGCCAATCGTGTGGAAAAATGAATTTTCCATCACATTAGTATTCTGTGGGAGAAATTCATTTATGAAGCACTCATTAGGAAATCCTTTTCGTTGGCCGCACCCGTTACAGTCGCACCTCCCGCCTCCCGTCTCCCTTCCATCGGGCCAGCCCAACCGACGGCACCGCCATCAGCGGCACGGCTGAAAGTGGTCGATGGAGGGGCGGCCGAGGCCGAGGCCGAGGCGGAGGCGGCAGAAGGCGTTGCTTCAATTACACAGTATTTAAGCAACAACTAGCAGCGAACGACCCTCCGGCCAAAACCCATCACCCGCCGCCCACCGCCCACCGCTCGCCGTTTGATGAGTCGACTCAACACATTTTTGTACACGTCTACGTCTACGCCTCGGCCCCGAGTCCTCGCCACCGCCCCGACCCGCCCTCGACTGGCGGCTCCCCATCCGGTCGCCAGCCGTGGGCGGTGGGCGTCGTTTGTGAGGCAACGAAACACACAAACGCACAAACACACACGCGTACGTGTTTGTGTGCGAGTGCAGGAAGTGTCTATAATTTTTGGCGTAACATGCGGCGCGTACGTGTCTCAATAGCTCAGCATCGAGCGTATGCTCGCCGTTTATCCTTCATCCTCCGACCGCTTCCGGGCCCCCTTTCGTCCGCCTTCGACCCTCCTTCGGTTCTCCCTCGGCCCCACGTTCGAGGATATTTCCCTGCTTTTGCACAGATTTGAGAAGCTCTTGAGTGGCCAAATTGCTGGTAATTGGGCTGAAGGACACGGACACGGACACGAGTCCCCGGCTATTGATCGAATTTGCGGAAGTGCTCTTAAGGAGTTGTAAGAAATTGCCAGGAGCTGCTGCTCCTCCACATCCTCCTCAGCCTGACCGATGTGGGCGAAGGAGCCCCGTGACCTCCGCTTGGAGCTGGCTTCGCGGAGGACGACGACCCGCATTCAAAATTTTGATCCCTGCACTCCTCGTCGGCGGTCGAGCGCACTTCGCTCGATCCTCGAGGATCCTCGTGGATTTTTCCAGGAATGCCAGAGGAACAAAGGGTTTCGGGAGAGATTCCTCGAACGACGATCTCTTTCCCCGCTGTGCCGCCCCGGCCTTTGTGCAGTTCAATTTGGGGCGCCTCCGTGGGAGCCCAAGACGGTGGCTGCAGCCGGGTGAAACAAGAGTTAACTCAATTACGCTTAATTATTTCTTCTTAGAGAAATTTCTTCCCACTTAAGGCAACAATAAAAGTTAATTACGTAACAAATTAGAATGCAGACAAGTTGGCAACTATCGAGGAGCCGGCGAAAGACAAGACAGCGCCGACGACGGCGACGACGAGGACGACGGAGCAGGACGACGGAGGTACTCGCAAATACCTCGGATGAACTCGGGAGCCGGAGCCGCGACTGTCGCCAGGAGCGGGCGGCCGTCACATGTGCACGAGGAGTCGGACGTCGGGCGTCGGGCGTCGAGGGACCGGGCCTGATGTACGGCGTTGCCACTTTGATTATTATTCACTTGGGCATTTTTATGTCCTTTACTGCTGCGAGGCCCCCTGATTGGACGCCCGGTCGGTGGGCGGCGGGCGGCGGGCGGCGGGCGCGCCAAGTTTTTATTGCGACAACCTTTAGGGCCGTGAGAATACAAATCAGGCAGCGAAGTAAAAATAATCATGAGAATGTGAAGTTTATCGTCCTCTTCGCAGAAGTTTTCCCATTGTTGTGTCGCCAACCCCCGGCCTCGACCCGACCATGGGGCGAACCGACGTGAAGGTGGCCGATTGTCAAGCACTGCATGCACTGCGTGCTTGGTTTGAGTTCGTGTTTGTCGCCTTCGGCCCACTGTGAGGGCCACGGCAGAAACTTTGCGCAATTGAGCCAACCCCTCCGACCCTAAGTAGCGGTGTTAACAGAACACACACACAGACACAGACAGACAGACAGACAGACACACATTGGCCCACTTGAGGACTCCTCGAGGACGCTCGAGTGCGACGAGGGAAACACTTTTTCCTCGCATCGGGTTGGGGCGGCCCGTAGCGGGTGGGCCGCTGTGGACCCGATCCGGCCTCGGTCCTGGCCGGTGGCCACTCGAAAGTGTTGCCAGTTGACCACAATTTGTGCTTTAATTTTCCCCGGCACGCGCACCGGGCCCCAGGGCGCAAGGAGGACAAATATTTTCGTCCATTATTTTTATTTTTATTATCGTTTGTCCCCGACGAGCCGTTGTCGCCGTGCTCACCGCTGAGTTGTTGCTATTGCGATGGTTGTTGTTCTTGTTGAATTGTTGCCATTGTTATTGCGGTGGCTGCCGGCGTTTTTTACTTGGCAAAGTAAAAGTTATATTGTTCCTGGAGGACATGATAAATACGCAGGATAACGATTTATTTGTGTCAATTCCGACCACGACGTCGACGTCGACGACAACGAGGGCTGCAGTCCCAGGCCATCCCCGCCGGTGGTTGTCCCGTTGTTTGCCCTGCCGAACGAGCGGCCCGAGTGTGAAATCGACGAGGCAAATATTTTTTCAATTATCCGCCGCTGATGGATGACTTGAGCCGCAAGGTATTGGGCCAGACCTCGAGTTCGTCTGCCGGGAAAGGCAGAGTCCCTGGCGGGGGGAGGAGAGGCCAGGCCGACTTCCTTCTTATCCACGGCCCAGGCCAGGCCGAATCCTGCGTGTCCAGCTGCAAATGGCGAGTCGTGCCGAGGAGTTCAGCACGGCAGCCTTGATTAGGTTTTTTATTGGCCAAACATGTCCTAATTAGCCCACGAACATGTTGCCGCCATCTTAACTCAATTATTTGTTCGCCCGCCATCTGGCCATCGCCATCGGTCTGTCGCCTCACACGCCCACCATGCTTTGCATAATGAAGTGCTCCAGACTGGCGCGGCCGGCGGCCAATCGCATCAGGTCGAACCGAATCGCGTCGCATCGAAGCGAGTGCCGAATCGAATCGCATCGGACGGCGGCGGATCCTCATAATAAAATCATCAGCGTCATCAATAATTAATGGCCTCGACATGACCTCCGCGCCAGTCACGAACCATTAGGGCGCCAGCCGCTCGACTCCGTCCGTCCGGACGTCGGTCCGTCCGACCGTGGCCCATGTGTGCCCTGCGTCGCGGAGAAAGAAGTGGGAAGAAGGACTTCGAGGGGCGAAGGAGGGCCGAGCTGAACTCATTTTATGTCCGAGGAACGAATGAAGCTGGGCAGAAGCGACCATTAAAATGAACAGAAGGAGGACCTCGGGCCGATCGTGTGATTATCCTGTCAGCTAATTAACGCCTCTCGCAATGAGAAGCTCTTACCCTGGGTCCAATTCGGCTGAGGCGGCTGCAGTTGTTGAATTAGCTAATTAACTGCCAAGTCGTTGTATAATTTATGGCTTCCGATAGTCCATTGTCGGGGAATAAAATTTGAAATGCGCCTTCTTCCCTCTTCTCTAAGCAGCGATGTAAAAATTTGCGCCCATCGGACCGACTGACGACTCGAGGGCTCATGGACAGAGACGAGGGCGGATGACGCGAGCCTCTTCCCCGAGTGGGTCCCGGGCCATCCGAACCCCTTGGCCTATGGATGTCCCGCTCCCCGAGGGCGCCACGACTTCATCGCCAATAATCAGGCCATAAATTCGGAGCTGTTGCCGCAAACTCGACCCGCACCCGACCGATTCCTGGCCGCCGAGTCTCGGACGGATCCCGAACATGGTCCGGAATTTGTAGGCAATAAAATGAATCTGCCACGGGGAACTGGCAGAAACGAACAGAAAACGGACGAACGGGTGGAAAAACGAGCGAAAAGCGGAGGGAAAAATTGTTAAAAATATCGGTTTTTCTTTGCAATTTTCTTAAAGTTCCCCCGGCGGTGTTGGCTTTGTTTTTGGCGTCGTCGTCGTCGTCGTTGTATTGAAGAGCGGGCGTCATATGCAGATAACGATGCCGCGCGAGAGCGACGGAGAGCGGGGGTTGGGAAGGGCGAGGGCGAGGGCGAGGGCGAGGGCGAGGGCGAGGGAGCCGGGGTGTCTTTTAGTGGTTGCGCTGGGAGGAAAAGTTGCTGAAAACTCTCGCAGTAAAATTAGGGAAAAAATGAGAACTGAAATTGCGGCCAAAGTTTCGATGGATTTGTAATTAATTCAAAGCTTTGTTGCCCAAGTTAGTCGCGTCGAGTTGGCCCAACTTGCGGAGTAATAAAATGTTGCAATTAGTTCCGAGATTCGCCAACGACGTGGATCCGCCGCCTGAAGGCCCGAGACGCGCGTCCCGGCGGCGCGGCATTGAATAGTATTTCCTATGATTTCCTTCCGCCATTCTTTAAGCAGAATACTGTGGATAGAGTGGTGTGGAGTGGAGTGGAGTGGAGAAGGTGGCAACCCCGTTTGGGCGCACTTAACCCCGACTCGTGCCGCCGGTGCACGACCGGCTGGCGACGCCTCTCCGGCGCTAATCCTCGGGAGCTGCTATTGAATAACAGTTATCATTGTGCTCCCCGGTTGTTGTGGTTGCGTTGCTGTGGTCGTTTTTGTTGTTGCTGTTTATTATTGTTTCTGTTGCTTCATGCACTGGATGCCATTTCAATTCCAATCGCTCGCCAGACAGAAATCCAAGGGAAATGCAACCAACAGAGCGCAAACGCCCAGGGAGCGGCGGCGTCGACCTCCAGACACCCTACCTACCTTCGCTCTGGTGAACGCCAAGGACTCCAACGACTGGCTCAAAGCCATCGCAGGATCAGATGAAACCGAGCCACGCCGGCCAGTCGTGGGGTGCGAACGATTGACGAGCGGAGGAAAAAAAAAACACAATAAAAGCAACCGTAAGCACAAGTGAAAGGGGAGGAAAACGCGGAGGGAGGGAGCAAATGAGAGAGAGAGAGAGAGGGAGAGAGAGAGTGAGTGAGAAACTCGCCAATCTGCAAAAACGCGCGAATTATTGAACTAGACAATAAAACATCTGCAGGGGGAGCAAATCGTGGCTTTTGTACTGCCAACAACAACAATCGTAGAAACAACAGAAACAACAACTATCGAATAGCAATAACAATCGCACAACAACAACAACTCGAACAACGACGACAGGAACAATGGCGCGAACGAGAAATATAAAAACGACGAACATCCATCCTTTCGCGGATTTCTATGGCTGCGCAGCGAGACGATTGAAATTCAACAATTTGTGATTTTTAGCTTCGCCTCCCTGCTTTTAATCCCCGCCAATCCTCGCTGTACACAGGGCTTTGCGGCGGATTAGCTCGAGTCGGTTGGCTTGGGAAATTCAAGCGCTGCCTTGAAACGGCCCAGAATCGACCCAGGGCTGGCCGGGGTTCAGGCCCGGCTTTGGTGGCCGCCTTCGAAGCACTTGTCAGATGAATTTCCGATACACAAGTGTGGAAAGAAGGAGCCGAATTGGGGAAAAAGGAGTCAAATCGGGCGAAAGAGGGGTCGAATCGAGGAAAGAAGGAGCCCAATCGAGCGAAAGAGGAGCCGAATTGGGCTGGGCGAACGGTTGGGCGAACGATGGAATTTAATGAAACGCTATTGCAATGAGATTAATGTGTCCATTAGTGTTATTGCCGAGCTCCCGCGGACTTCCGCTTCCGGCTCCGTCTCCCTCACCCAATCCGTTTCCGCTTTCGTCGCCTGCTTTCGCCCGTGGCCCTCGGACGCCAGCGGTTTTCACTGTCTGCCGTCTGTTGCTTCCAGACGGCCGAGACCGAGACCGACAAAGTGCAGCAAAAAATGTGTCGCCAACGCGGAGACGCCTCGGGTCTGCCGAGTTCGCTTGGGTCAGGTTGGATCGGGTCGAGGCGAGTGGAGTCGGAGTCGGGTCGAATCGAGTCGGGCCATAAATATAAATTATGCGTTCTGTGCCGGAGGTCGAAGACGGTAAAAACTAAGTAAGATCCGGATATGAAGATGAAATTTTGACTATCTGCAAAAAGCATTTGTGTGTTTCGTGCACGCATCCCCAGCCGAATTCCTTTCACTTCGTCGTCCTGGCTCCGTCGTCTCTGCGTCCCCGTGTGTCCTCCTCGACATGAACGAGGTCCTTCGAATGCAACTCCAGCTGCCAGCCGCGAGTGGGTTGGTGGGGGGCGAAGGACGCACATCGCAAGCAAACATTTCATTTGAGGGAACGACCGAGAGAAGGCCAGAGGAAAGGACTGAGAAAAGCACTGAGAGAAAGACTGAGAAAAGGACGGCGCAAGTGACTGAGAGAGAGGAGCGCGAACGCAATAAAAACGTGCTTAAAAAATCATTTATTGAAATCGTGACAAAAATAATACCAACGAGTCGCAGGCGGCCCCAGATCGATATGGGCTGGGCTGGGCGAGCAAATTTAGCACCAAAACAAATATTTGCATGCAGTGCATTCAGCACGAGGCCGGCTGCATTTAGACTAGAACTCAGGAGCTCCAGGAGATCCCCAGGAGGAGATCCGGACGCCATCTAAGCCGAGAGTAAACAGACGAAGCCCTTGATTGGGTCCTCGAGCAGGCGAGCAAGGACGACTGTGGAAGAAGGAGAACATTTCCAGGGAGGTGGAAAAAGTCGCCGGAGTCCTTTGAAGTCAGGTGAAGGTGGCGAAACCCCGTCGTAGGTGTTTGTTGTTCCATCGCATTTCCATCCGAGGCATCCCCAGGGAACCTTCGGGCTCCCAGTGCCGCGCTTTAATTGCTATTAGAATCGGGTCATGGGTTTTTAAGCTCGGGGATTTGCGCCGTGATTGAGCGCTTCGAGGCACCACCTGGTGCCGTGAACTCTCTCTCTCTCTCTCTCTCCCCCTGTGCTCTCCTTCCTCGCTGTGGGAACCCATAATTTTATCACTTCTAAAACCACCAATAAATTATCACAGCCGCTGGAGCAACAAATCATCGCTGGTTGATGGCGATGTAATGAAATTATGAATTTGTTTAAGAATGAATTAATGAATTTAAATGAATATTCAGGAGTTTTTATCATAATATTCTGGATTTTTTTACCGGCGACTGGCCTTGGCTTCGGCGAAATCTACGGCGATTTCACTTTTACTCGCTTCGGCCAATTGGGGTAGAGGGCGTGCCGCCAACCCGACCCTCTCCGCCCTCCCCTCATCCCGGGCTCCTCAATGCCCTTGCCCTGGCCCTTGAGCCCGCGAGCAGTGCTAAAGAATGATGTTTGTGGCCCGTCGGCGGCAAAAAATCACTCCTCGATACTCGCATTTCCCGCTCTCTCTCTGTCTCTGTCTCAGGGACACCCCCTCGCTCCCTCGCCCCCTTCGCTCTCTCTGTCTGTCCCCCATTTGCTTTCCCCCCATTTAGCATATCATCGTGCTAAATGCTTGTCACTTGCAGGGCTCGCAGCTGCACCGCACGCCGAGGACGCCAAGAACCACGACCGCGTCCTTTTTGTTCTCGCGCACTGACCTGCAAAAATGCCAGACGACAGTTGGAGTCGCGAGAGAACCTGCCCGGGCCCCCCTCGCCCCTCACTGCCCCCATCAGCCGCCCCTGACCACCCTCGGCCTCGCACTTATCTCGTATTTGAATAAATTTTGCCCGCCGAACAAAGGCGAAGCGTGCATTTAATTTCATTCATTGAACGCCCGTCTCGCTCTCTCTTTCTCTCTCCTTCTCTCTCTAGCTTCTACCACATTGCATCTCACTCGGTCTCACTCTTCACTCTTCACTCTCCACCTCTGTCTCGGTCTTTTTTCTTCTGGCCTCCGCCGTTCGTCGCGCGTGTGTGCGAGGCTTCCGGTTGTATTTTTTGCGCTGCTCCCCACTGGCACCAGCTCCATTGGCCCCAGCTCCGCGCGCCACGGCCCTGGCGTCCTGGCTCTGGTGCTGTCCCTGGTCCTGGCTCAGGTCCTGGTCCCGACTCCGTCTCTGGTCCGGGCTCCGACTCCCGCTCCCGCTCCTGCCCTGCCTCAACTCCGGTGGCTCGTCATCAGCGTCAGCAGCTGTGGTTCTCGGTCGTCGGCGGAGCCATTTTCGTCCTTATCTTGTTCGCTGCGTCGTTTGTGGCCAACTTCGCGTCTTTGAATTCAATTGTTGAGCCGAACAAAGCACTGCTTGTTTTTGCCGTTGCCGTTGCCGTTGCTCGCCTTCCTCCAGCAGTCCTGTCGTCCTCTGGCCCCTCTCCCGCCCCCTCTGGACTCTGGTGCAGGGCCGAGAATGCACTGCACTGGTTTCCCGGGACAGGTTCAGAGTGGTTTCTGAGCCATCAGCATGCTTTAATTTCGTGGTCGCGGCTTCGGCCTGCGTTTGGACCTCGACGTGGGCTTGCTGGAGGTCCTGCAGCCTGTACCTGCTTCCATCAAGACGACACGTTTGACCTCTTCCACCTGATCCTGCTCTTCCACCTCCATCTCCCTCACCTCGTTCATCTCGTCCTCCTAGATCTCTCTAACTACTTCACACGAGGTCCTCGGAGCGAGAACGGAAATCTCTGGAATGCAGATTTATTACATCCTTCGAATCCAGTTGCAAAGTAGAGCTCTCGAGCCTTTCCGGGGCAGGAGGCCAGCCAGCCAGCGAGAAACAGGTCGAGCTGCACTTGCGACGCCGACTCGACACTTGACGAACTTTATGGCTCCTCATTAGGCAGCGATGAGTCCGCGCGAGTCATTTGGACGCGATCCAACGTGGGCCACGCCCCGGCATCCGCCTGCACACCCGACCCCGAACCCAAGAATGTCAATTTCGGGAGCAGATTTTTTACCACGCCGAAATGAATTTGGGGAATAAATTTGCGAGTGATTTTTTTCCCCAGCACACTTGACTAATCTACGAGTCGCCGATTTCGCTGCAGATGTCCTTTCAATATCCTCGCACACCGTCGGTTTTTGTCCTCTCCTAATAACCCAATCCCACGACGAGATCGCCAGTGCGGCTGACAGCGCGGCCATGAGTCTTCGTCACGGGCGTCGATGAAAGGATTCCTAATGACTGAGAGGTGGGGGTGGGGCGGGAGACGAAGGATTCCGGTCCCAGAAGGCTCGAGTCCCATTGAAGTTCGATGCCGAAATTCAGTCGTTAAATCATCCCGAGTCCACGGCGTGCATCTGGATCCGAAGCAAGGCCCGGCCAAAGCCCAAAGTGTTATTAATGAGTTCCTGCGAGTGTCCGGCAAGGACTAAAAAATGACCGAAAATTCTGGGACGCAATTCGGCGTCCTTCTGCGATCCATATTCTGGATTTAATTAATGTTTGCACCTTTCCTGGAAGCTCGCCCCAGTCCCAACTCCAGCCGCAGACTCTCATCTGAGTCGTCGGACAGTGATTTTCGTTGCTTTGACGCTGTCTCATGTTCCACAATCTGTTGTCGACGGCACAGACACATGCATGGGCTTGTCGACGACTGCTCCCTTGATCCCGGGCTCCCTGCAGGGCCGAAGTCGAATTCAGAGCCCTCCTCGGCTCGGGGATGATTATGTGGGCGTGGCTCCGACGAGCACGTCGTTCGTTAGCTTCTCGACGTCAGCGACTGCGTGTCTGCCTCTGTCGCTGCCTCCTCATCCTCCTCCTCCTCTGCGTCCTCATCAGACCCCAGGGACGAAAGGACTGCATCGGGAGACTCGCCTCCTGTTGCCGGGGCTGGGCGAACGAGCGAGCGAGTGAATGCATTTCCCAAATTGCTTCTCATTCGCCGACTAACAGGTCGGGAGCAGACTCCACACGGACTCCTCAGGCGCTTCTGACGACTCCTCAGACCCAGACTCCACAGACGCCGCATCCTGCTCGGCCGAAATTTCACACAAGAGCAGCCGTAATCCGAGCTCGAGAAATCCGATGAGCTCTCGCATGTAAATTGAAAGGAACCGGACGTCCGGTCATGAATGCCATCACTTGGTCCACATGTGTCCTGTCCTGTCCACACCGGCTCCTCGGTGGCGACGAGCCTCGATCGATGGACGATCACGGACACGCAGCGAAGGAAACAAAAGAACCAGTTCATCATTGTTTGTTTTCCCTTACCAGACTTACGGTGGAGGAGAAAAGGAGCAGGGGGGCGTGTCCTTGTCATCAGATGGTTGTTGATGAAGTTTTTCTTGCTCGGAGCGAAAGTTTCGAGGCTTTCGTTGACTACGTGCCGAGCATGTCGTAGTTTGCTGCATTTAATTGCAGTCCATGTTCACGTTACGTTACGTCCGCACCGAGCCATTTGCATAAACATCGACAGTTCCGGGAACTTCTGTTCTGTCGCTCAAGATGGCGCCAAAAAACACACATCTTCCTTTTTGTGCTCGGCCGAAGTTTGACATATGTAGTATTTTCCAAGACATCATCCATCAGGAGGAAGTACTTTAATAACACCGATTATTATTCGTTACAACTCGCTGCCGGTCCTCCGGTAGTTGATCAACTTTTTCGGGCTTCCTTCGTCACGCCCCATGGACGCGAATCCACCGATGCGAATCCGTTAATGTGTGGACACCAGTTGTTCGCCGGGCGACTAATGGCCGCCCATAAATCCTCTAGTCCGCGAATTCCCACAACTCGCTGCATTTCCCACAATTCGCGCACTAATTTTGACTAATTACGCGATTAATTGGAAAACATTTACGGTCCCTATGGCGATGGCGCGGCCGATGGCTGTGGACTGTTGGCTGTTCGCGAGCCGTGGCGATTGTAAATAAAACTAAATGGTCGCTCAAATGCACTTAGGACTAGAGATTGATTTGATTTATTGTGATCCGGACTTTGCGCCAGCGAAATCTATCAATTAATGAAACTTCATTCGGAACCGATACGGACGGCTTTTACCCAGGGACTTGAGCCATTTCCCACGCCTCCTCCTCGTTGTCCACCATCCTCCAATCCTTGTGCCTGACGATGCGCCGGAGGATGGATTTCGAGTCGAGTGGTGGTGGCTGTAGACGAAATGAATACATTTCGAAATATTGCGATTTTTAATATTCGCATTTATTGCTGAGCCAGGCACTTTCCTCTCTCTCTCTCCCTCCACACCTCTCTCTCTCTCTCTCTCTCTCTCTTTCTCTGTAGCCGCCGCCCATCTCCCGGCAGTATCCGCTCGTCGTCGACGGCATGCCGCGCGATGAAATATGGATGACAATAGAATCGCGTCGATGACGTCGTCGAGCATGTTATTAAAAACTGATGAAAACTTCTGCGAGGGAGTGAGAAGGCGAGATTGCGAACTAGAGAGCTGGCAATTGTCAATCCGTACTCGGAGCTCATGGAGTATTTATTATTAAACCGATCGAACAATCAGCAACAAGCATAATCTCCAGAAGGAAGCCGTTTGGAGCTCGTGGCTTCCGGAGGCCGAAAGAAGGACTCCAGGCCTCCCGTCCTCCCGTCCTCTTCTCCGGTCTGATTTTGCCATTCGCTTTGGTTTGGCTTAGGTTTGGCAGTGTAACGAATTTATTTCACAAGAGTCAGCAATCAATCCGATACAATGCAGCCTCGACGGGCTCCATCCGCGGCGGCTGACGGATGGATGGATTCCTGCGTCGGCCGGTTGCGTCAGCAGTTGATGATGCAGCACGTCGATGACGCTGGTAGGTTCTGGTCTTGCAATTGGCATTCTCATCAGGCTTCTCCAACACGATTTTGAGGCCTGCACTCGGGGCCAGAATCGAATTCCAGCACATGGCACGGGAGAAGGCGGGTCAGGCGGCAGAGCTTAGTTAAAAATTTTGACAAATTTCGCACCAATCAGAGACCACTCACTCGACCATTCATCCATTTCGACGCCAACACCTTGAGCACGAACCCGTGTGTTGTCAACACCAGGAGCCACACGGACCGCCCTATCGTCCAGCGTTCACCATTCATCACATCAGGCAATCGGACCGTTCCTTTTGTATTCACGACCTCCGCAAATATCCTGCTGCTCATCCTGTGGCTGCAGAACTCAAGGATTTCTGCGGTCGGTCCACGAGCCAACGCCATTTGAATGCCAAAACAGACGCTTCCTTTGTCCGAGTGCCACCGGCTTCGACAGCTCGGGCGGATTCGAACAACGAGAACAGCGACAGCAACAGAAAAACCTACGACAACAACAACAACACTACTGTCCTGTGCTGTTTCCCGTTCCGTCCTGACTCCCGATTCAGTTTGTGCAGCGTGTTGTAAAAATACCAGGGCGACGTCCCGAAGCCTGGAGAAGTTAAATTATGTGGAAGTAATGATAACCCAGTTTCGACAAAGGGATCGCTCGCATTCTGGCAGCCGAGTCGAGCCACGTGAAGACGGGATGGAAATGAATGATTTTAAATATCGGCCCCGTCTTCTTCCACACCGAATTACTCATCGACCATCGAATCGGACATGGACAACAGATTCGGATGCGGGACAGTGGCTGAGGAGTCTGAGGCGCCTCAACGAGATCCGATGTTTCGTCAAAGCAATCAGTGGAAAGTAATGCGAAAACTTGGTGAAGGCTGCGATTGGCTCTTCGGCCCCGACCGCCGTCACGTTTTCCGCCAGCGTTGGCCACCTCCAGGCAACCAGGGTTTGTACTTTGGGAGACGTCCTTCGTCCTGCCGACGCCAGTCGATCAGAGTCCTTCCGCGATCCATTGCTGCTGTCCCGAGTCCGACAAGTGCATCGCGAGTCCCCGTCGTCCTCGTCCATGGCCACGACCGCGGCGAAGGCTTCATTTACGTCCGCAGACAATCCTCGAAATTGCAGATACGCTGTGAAGAACATCGTCGTCGCTTCCTAACGAAATTCCGAACAAAGCAAATTAAGTTTCGAACCCGCGTCTCTTGTTACTGTCTGTTGTTACCATTGTTGTGGTTGTCATTTTCGTTGTGGCCAAAAGGAGACAACGACGATGACAACGACGACGACGACGAAGGAAAAGAAGAGGAAGAAGAAGTTCAACGTAACGAGAAGCTCGCAAAAGACCAATTCTAGAAATTGTTTTCGTGACTCAAATTTCGGTGCGGAACGTGTTTGGAAAACATATGGATCTGATTTGCCAGCCAATACTTTCGGGACGACGTCCACCGAGCCGAACCGAGCTGACGGAGTTCTCAGTGCACTGATTTGTTTGTCCCATCGATATAATTGTGTGCTTTTCTTATACATATTTTACTTCTCTCTTTTTAGTTTGGTTGTTTTTTGTGTTTTGCGCTGAAAGTTGAGTGAGGTCCATCAGACGAAGGAAGGTGAGAATGCGGCCTTCTCTCTCATGGCGAGGGTTGTGCGCATTTTGGCTCAAACATTTTGTGTATGAAACATTTTTTAAAACTTAGTTGAACTGTTTGTGACTAATCCTTCACCTCCTCACCTAATCCATTAACCTACCATGAAATTACTCCACTTTTCCCCTCATTAACTCGCTCGAAATTTAGGTGCGCCGTCTCTGCCTACAACCTCAAAAGAAATGAGTCACGCAGGGCTGTCGGACTCACTTCATACGTATTTGTTTGCTTGATTTTGCAACTATACTGTTTTCCCACTTTGACAAAAAAACCGTTCTTCTTTTCCATCAACATATAGGAAACTTCGCATATACAAGGATTTGAATATACCGAATTTGCTTTCCTCGTATAAAGGTTGACTGCAGCCCTGAAACACGACCTGAGCGAGCAGTGGTGAGCGAAAATGTATCCAATGCTCTCTCGTTCTCACAAATGTCGCTGCCAACGATCGTGGCTCTTTCGGCAGCTGCAGTCGGCTCGATTGTTGAGCGACCCGGACGGACGGACGGAACAATAGCTCCCCTGTGTATGAGTCATTCGATTGCGAATTTCTTCTCCAGCTGTTCGTTGTGCTTATTTTTAGATTTTTTCTCTGCGCGTTCTATAATTCCCAAGAATTTTTTCGGCCTCGAGTCGTTACAAATAGAGAACGCATCGGAGCAGTGTCAGGCGGTTCAATGCTTCACAGTACCAACGGTTGGCCACATCCCGTAATTGAGGCAGAATATACTTTGATAAGCAAATCTATAAAAGAATATTTCCAATCCAAAACACAAAAACAAACAAAAACATTTCAACTGGATAAAATAAAACCACCATTTCTAGATCACATTCTATCCATTAAGATCGATTGAGGTTAAGAAACGTAAAAAATTCTCTCTCTCAGTTTTCGTCGAGGGGTTAATTAATAAGATACTGTATGAAGCAAACCGTGATCGCCTGCTTTTTGCAAAAATTTCTTCCACCTATATTCTTAAACTCATTACTATTTAATGATATGGTTTGATTGCTATGGTCATTATGATATGATATTTTGTTAATAATTTTTAAATGTATTAGTTTACGATTTTGTACAAATTTTTCCCACCAACTTCAATCTACTCCTACTTTTCACTTACCTATGCTTACTTCGGGATGAATTCTTTCCCAGTTCAATGGCACCTTTAAGCGTGGGTTGTTGCGTGGCTTGGCGGATCCTGAACAGCCCACTCCGCCCTCCGACTTGCGTTCGCATGATGTACGAGCTTCCCATATTTGCAACGCAAGAAGATATTAAATAGCAAAAAATGCATCTATCGCTTTTTGTGTGCGCTCGGTTCTTTCTTTCGTCCGCTCGTCCTTTGTTCGGTCCTTTTTCACCGTTCGGCTTTCGGTTTTGGAACACATCACACGGTTTTGCTCTTGCTGTTGGCGAACATATCTACATATCAGGAAAAACTGAATATGATAGCGGAATGATTAATTGTAGTTGGCAGCAGTTCAGTCGTTACTGCAACCCAGCCAGCTGACTGGCTGACTATATTAATGATGCCGGATGCAAGCCTCAAATGCGACGGAAAAAACCAGCACCGAAACCGAGATCTGTGGGAGAGAAATTTTAAATTCTGTCTTCAATTCATTGTTATTTCTTATAGAAATGGAAATAGAGGACTAGATGGCCATTTTTAAGAGCCAGATAACTGGAGTTGTCCCACAGAAGAGGACAAGGATCGTGGCTTCCACACAGCCTGCGCGAACAAACAAATCCGTGGGCCGATGTATTGAATTATATTCCCTAAATACTTATCCTAATAGCTTGGTGACGTCGAACAAAGCTTTGAAACGCCCAACAGGAAGTGGATCTGGCGCCATTCGGCCCACAGGACGTCGTACACGTAATCGACATCCACTCCCCTTCTCTTTTCTCCCCTCGTGTCCTCTCCTTGGGCCCCGGCGATGGCCACTTGAAAGTCAATTAAGCCTATTCGCGTTAAGTCTTTTTTAAATCTCTTTTAAAGCCGCGAATTTACTCTTGGTCGTGATAATTGTCGGCTTATTGATTTTTTGTGGACCGCCTCCAGTTTTGAGAAATCGTTCAAATGTGCGTCGTGTTAATTGTCGAGTTCGACTGCGTGGGAGGGCCGGGGCTGTGGCTGGGCTGACAGAATCGACGCCGTGGTCGCCATCGTCGCCTGGAACAGTTCAATTTGTCAATCGCAGATGTTGTTGTTATAATTTATATTCATGAACGGAAACACTTTTCCGAAGCGACCGGCGACAATTCCATTCCATTGTGCTCGACACTTGCCGTCAGCAGCAAAAACAGGCCTCCGGCAGCACAACCAACAACAAGACATAACAACAATCACCAACAGCCACAACAACTCTGGCCAAAAGACGGCAAAAACGCGCTGTTGCGGAGGACTAAGTGCAGATGTTGAATTGATTGAGCGATCATATTTTTGGCAGCAGGATTTGGGTTGATTTTTCTTTTGTTTTTTTGCCTTTTTGTCCACGAACAGCGGCAAATCATTGGAAATGCATTAGTAAGGACCTCGCCAGTTAGCAAATACTCCACATACCGTTCACTCGAGCAATTCGAGCAATTCCCGCTTTCGATTCTCGCCTTCTGCCCACCGCGGCAGACGTCGAAGGCACGGGCCATTATCGCGACAGGACACTCACATCCTGCCGCGCCATTGACTTCGCTTCCGCCTGTCCTCCTGGCGCTCCGTCGCTCCGGACACGGACGTCGTTTCCCTCGATTCATTGCGAAGACAGTGCGCGGAGGCGGGTAGAGGGGCGAATTTAATGAATTAAAATGAAGTTGCAAATATTTTCAGCCAAATCTCTTTCAATGCAATTTGTGTAGAGGACGACACGAAATTCGTCTATTCATCAACGGCAACCGAGCCACAGACTGATGGCCAGACCGACGGACGACGGACGACCGACGGGCAGAGAACGACCGAGAGAGGGTCGATGGAAGGGGACGGATGGACGAGTCCTTGTCGCAAGTTGAGGGCTGACGTTTTCAAGTGACGAAATGTGTGCGACAGAGGTGGCGGAGCGACGGAGGGACGGAGGGACGGAGGACGCAAAGGGTTCGTTCGGGTCGGAAGCAGCCGGCAACTATTTCGGTTCGAGTGGGGTTAAATCGTTCATTAGTGCCAGTGTGTGGGTGTAGTGGAGGACGGACGGGGGGGGCGGAGGGCGGTCTTCGGAACGGTCGGTGGACGACACGAGGGACTTTTGTTTTTCCATCTCACTTTGGACGTATCTATCACAACTGATGTGTGTGTGCTTGTGTCTGTTTCGCTAGGATCGCAACATGCGACACTTAATAAAAACAAAGGACTTGCGATGAGCTTAAATGGAAATCCTTTTAAATAGTTCATTATTATTATTGTTATTGCTATAATGGTGGTGGCGATGGCGATGGCGATGGTGTCAGACTGTGCGTGGAATTTATAAATATATCACATTTATATCCTTGTTGGCATGTGCTATAAATTCGTAATTAATGGTTTTTACATAGATACTGCAAGATGTATTGCACAGAATTTGGGACGACCCTTGAAGAGGTTCATCAACTCGTCAGGAAACTCGGCTTTAAAGATTTCTCGCCTCTCGCTGGCAGTTGGCCCTGAACCAATTTACCATTGAAAACGTCGACGTCCCTCCGGAGGACGAGGACGAGCTCCACATACGCCACATGGCATGCGGTCGTAACTCGAAAACTTGCTCCGCTTCGGCGGAATGCATTAGGCGTCGTCGAGACGACTCCTCGTCCTCCAACTCCTTTTCCTCATCGAGCGAAGCGACGGCGGCATTGACGAACTTACGAAAACTTAACCGAGAAGCTCGAGTTTCGCGGCGCCCGCTCCAGTTGCCCAGCAGCGGAACATGCGAATTCACTTTATCGGGACTAGAAGGACGAAGGCGGGCATCGAGGACGAAGGACGGAAGACGGAAGACGACGGACGTCGTCCCGCACTGTAGACCGCCACAACTTGGCGATAACCGCGACAGCTTAACTGTCAAATTAAATCAGTCTCCAGCTCCAGCTCCAGCTCAATAATTGATAATCGCCCGATGAGTCGACGGCGCGACGCGGACAGACGGAGGTGTCGGATTCAAAGCGGAAGCGCCGGAAGCCCGGATTACCGGCAACGCCATTGTCGCAGGCGGGCGCAAATCATCGCGAAGCCGATGACGGCGACAACGACAGTCGCTTAATTGAGGCGCCGACCTGATGTGAATTGATTGATTGGTCGCTCGGTCGAAGGCAATGATGCTGCAGCAGGCGGTTCAACTCAGCAGACAGAGTCCCACACAGGGGTTTTCAACTGTAATGCAGAGGTCTCTAGCCAAAGCTGGGCCTTGCTCCGATTAGAGTTGGTTCGGGGCGCTCCGTTCGGGTTTCCAAAGGCACCGGGTCCAAATTAAGTTCTCGGCGAATACGAATTCCCCTCAAATCAGGACGAGTCGGGCCAATTTGTCGCTGCCTTCGATTAGAATCGAGGCATTTTCACTCAATTTGCCGCCCGATTCACGAAATGACACGAAAATATTTCGAAGCCACAAATTGACAAGTGTAATCCGAGGAATGTCCACAGCATGTCTGCAGCATTTAGTGCTCAAAGTCAATTTCGCAAATTCTCACACACATGCACACACAATCGGACTCCGTCCAAAATCTGATAAGTGTTCGACAGTGCCAGTAGCAGCCGGGAGGCTGGAGCAGGAGCCGGAGCCAAGGCTACGGGCGCTGCTCGAGAGCTCCTCGGTCGCTGCTCCACCTTCTCACCGCTAACTCTGCCACGAATCCTTCAGCTGCTGCTGCAGATTCTGATACAGAGCCACTCCTTCCTCACTCCTTTCCGGGCAGGACAGGGGGCTGCAGTTGGGACTGGGGACTCTTGCGGATGGCTGGAGCTCTTCTCTATAGTTGGAGCTCTCGGTAGTCGGAGCTCTTGCTTCTAATACACATGTCGCTCTCCTCGCCTGCCTGGCCTGCCTCGCCACGAACTGACCCGTCCACCCTGACCCGCTCAGATTGGGTCAATTGGACTTCCGTGAACTTTCGTCCAAGGCTGATCTGCCCGACCGGACGTCAACTGGCCGCCTCGTCGCCTCGCCGCAACCGCAGCTCACTCGGCGTGTCCGCATTTGATGGTCATTGATGTTGATGCTTCCTTTGGCAAAAGTTTCACATTTATTGCTGCTCATGAAGTCGAAGTCGGAGTCGCCATCGCCCGACTCCTCCACCGCCTGCCACTCGATTCGTGTCGAGTCGAATCGTTCCTAACGAGTTGACCTCCGTGTCCGCCAGCGCCGTCCGAGTCCAGTGGACGGCGTCGAGTCCCCGGGGACGAATTGCCGGGCTAAGTGTTTTATGAACTGCTGCACATCAGTCTCTGCTCCTTATTTGACTCCACACACACACACACACGCACACAGCACTCGCTCTCTTGGCGGAGAGTCGGAGTGGGAGGCGCTCGGAGCCAGCCGAAATTAGGGTGCAAAGGGCTGCTGTCTCCTGTCTCTCTCCGGGCTGCGGCAGGTGAGCCCTGGAAAAGGGCGTCGTGACCACTGGCCAGGAGTTGTTGAGCGTTTAATTTGATTTCGTTTGAGTTGACGCTCGAGGCCGGGCCGATTGACGTTGTGGTCAATGGCCAGAGCTCGAGGCGTTGACTGCGACGCAGGCCAAGACGAAGATCGAAGGCTTCTTCAATTATCACTTCCTGCCAGACTCATGCCATATGAACATTTTCGAAGTGTAACAATTTTTTGTTTTTATATTTTTGATCAAAAAGTAAGTTCGACAATTCAAACACGATAAACACAACGTATATATGGTTGAAGCTCAAACAAAAACATCACTTACCAAAATATATAAAACACAGGATATTTCAAACCACTATATATATTAATATATATCTTAATTACAATGTTGCACTTAATTTGTTTATAAAATTTTTGTTTCTTCTAGAAAAATGTCCGAGCGTCAGGTTGATTTTTCATTTTCAATTTCTCACTTATAGTACAGACAAGAACCGACTCATATTTGTTAGTGCTCGCAGCGCCATCTTCGAGTGGATGTCGATAACGCTAAACAGCTGAGCAATTTTTTTTGCTCTCTCATTGCTTTGACATTTCTACACCAAATGTGAGAGAGAGAAAATCGAAAACCGCTGCAATTTTTTTGTTTACTTCCGATTTGTTAGTGTTTTGGAAAATTTGTGAAGGTACGGGAAGAGTGAAAAGTGCACGTTTTATCGCAGGCCCTGGGCGAGAATTTGCGGCATCCAAATACTTTCAGCCAAACGAACACGACCGCAGCCCATGTCCATTACACTTGATGTGAAAAACTTCCTGAAGAATGTCATTCCTGCCACCGTTGACGGGGCGGCAGCTTCGACGTCCAGCCAAACGAGCGGTAAATTGGATGCGATGCTGCAGAACGAGTTGGACATGAGCGAACTGCCCAAGGACACCACGAACATCTTCGACGAAATCGAAAATCTACTCAAGACAAACAAGGTTAGTTTCCACCTTCGCACCATCCAATCACCCAAAGTCCTATTTATCAATTCTTTATCTACGCAGTACATTGAACACCATAGACATCAAAACGGCCACGGCGATGTGTTCGCCCTCGACAAGCCTGTTGTTACCTCAAATGGCAATCAGTACCTACCGCCCATCGTTATATCCTCGCCTAACCTCGAATTTCAGGAATACGCTCTCCCAAACTGCGTCACTTCGGAGTTTCTCATTCCGGAGGAAACCAGTAATTTCCAAGATCTAGACCCGCAATTGTTCTCTGTGGAAGATGGCGAACTTCAACCGATCACTTCGCCCTTCATGGTGCCGGGAATCTACAAAAAATTCTCGAACGCTTTGGCAGAGAGTTCGTCTGCGGTCGCTACCGAACGGCGAGAAAATGTTTTCATCAGTACGAAGGAGTCGTCTGGCCGAATCGTAACTGTCAGTCGATTCCATGATCTGTACGTGTTTGCAGATGAGAACGGGGAGATGCCGCTGGAACTTGGTAAAGCTACACAGCGCCAGGTACTGCTCGTTGAGGAGTTGGAATCAGAGGATGAAGTGCTAAGCCCACTGCCTCCATTGGGTGTACATTTTGGAAATAAAATCGTGCCAAAGCAATGGGATGCGCTCTCCAAGTTGGCATACGATATTATGAAACTCTCTAACAGGGACCACATTGTAATTGATAGGTAAATAATAAATATTTTCCAAATGCCAATATAAATTGAAAATTATATTTTTAGGAAGAAAAATGAAATCGTGCGTACCAATAACTCGACCAGTCAGAAAACCATTTATCGTTTTTTGTCTCCTGAGAATTTCGGATTGAAACCTCATGACGAGCAAATCAGTTGTTCTAATCTTATCGAATCCACTCCAACCGCTCCTCGCCAACAATCAAAGAGGGGCCGACCTCGTAAACGCCCATCCGAGAATTCAAATCAAGATTCGAACAAGAAATCACCCAAGACAAGGAAAGTCCAAAAGAAAGAAGAACCAAAACCTGAGCCAGTACGAAAAGACTCCACAGCAAAGCAACAAGTTCCTGAATCCACCGAACGAACACGATATGGCCGTATAGTTCGTAAGAGATTAGTTTCTCAAAATAACATTACGAGTACAAAAAATGTCGAAGATTCTCCAGAGGACTCGATAGACTTTATACAGAACTTCTTGGCCGATCTTAAAGACAGTGATTTTCACTGCAGTAAACCTATATCGCCCATGGCATTTTCATCCGAGGCTCAGTCCCCGATCCCACCGATAGAGCCACCTACTCCAA
Organism: Coelopa pilipes; assembly: GCA_947389925.1. Taxonomy (NCBI): domain Eukaryota; kingdom Metazoa; phylum Arthropoda; class Insecta; order Diptera; family Coelopidae; genus Coelopa; species Coelopa pilipes. The sequence continues at coordinate 26,665,087 of OX376700.1, read as the reverse complement.
AAACTGAAGGAACCGAAAAGAGTACCTCGTCTGTGTATCGAAAACCTCCACCGGAAGCCATCTGTCCGACGTGCAATAAAATTTTTCTCGGGCGTCGTTTGCAGCGACATTATGCACAGCACCCAGATCACATTCAGACTCCAAGGAAAGAGCCGGCAATGCCGCCGTCGCCCAATTCTCAGTCACAGGAGTTTCCCACAGAAAATGGAAACCTGACACTATTTCGATTTCTGGTATCCAAGTTGCAAAAGTCCAATCTCAGCGAAGACCAACGCGCCGATCTGTTCCTGAGCGAAATCAACGACCTTGTCACACAATTGCAATTGCGCAGCTCACGCCTCATCCGCAACACCTCAGGACTTCACTTTGTGTCTGCGCGCTGCTCCCGGGTGCTCGGGATTCCCGAGGGTCAATACGCCCTGGACATGACTGCGATTGAAAACGAGGCCCCGCCGCTATTGGAACTGGAGACGCCAGCACCCTGCTTGCTCAACTTCGAGCATCTGTCCTCGTCCGCCCTGCCGCCGGCACGAAATCTCGATTACTCAGCTCTCAGTATGTCATTGGACAATACGCTAACCGACGAGGCCGCCCAGAAGTTGAATCTGTCGGCGGGAGGAAAACTGTTGCCGCCCTCTGAGGAGAGCTTGTTGCGGACCGTGGATGACCTGGTGCACGATGGAATTCAGAAGCTGAACGAGGTGTCGACTAATCTCTTGCACCCTCCAGTCAGCATTGTGTCGACCACTGTGGACTCATCGGCCGTCTCCACCCTGGTACCGCCAGTCATACACTACGACCACGCTAGCGACAATGCTGTGGAGGCGGTGAGTATGAAGGAGACACCTGTTGTGCAGCAGACGCCCCCTATTTTGGGACTCTCCGTGGACTTCTTTAAGTTCAACAACGACTGAGTGTCAACAAGATCTTCAAATCTCTGCGTAGTTATTAAATATTTATTCATTTGTATTTTGTAAATATTATGTAGTCGTAATACCGTCAGTACAAAAACAGACCTGGAAGAGGTTAAAAACGCGAGATTTCCTTCAAGTGTAACAAATATAAACATTTTATCAAAAAATTGTGCTCGAAAGCCAATTGATAGTCAGATTTGTTTGTAAGAGCAAAACCGCACAATGTAAGACTTTCCCTTTGAAATAATTATTTTTAGTAAAGTTCAATGTACATATTTAAATATAGCAAAAAAAAAACATGGGGAATTTGGCATACCGAGGAGAATAAATAAAATTATGAAATTTGGTAAACATGATTAAAATTTAAAAGGAAAATATTTTCATTTTCACACACACACAAAATCCGTATAATTTGTTTGTTTTTAAAATCTAACAGATACATTTTTGCGCCGATTTTGCGATTGATTGTCGATTTTTGTGGGGATTTAAGGCGAGACGAACATCTGGAACTTGGATATCCAGAAGAGTGATGCATGTGGTGCCGTCAATGTGATCAATAAACTACGATGAAGTGTTTCTGAACGAAATTTCATAAATAGTATTTCGTGAATGAATAGATATTTCAGATAAATAAACAGATCGTTGAACCTAGCCATGAGGTCGAGAATGCACAGATAGGTTGATTGACCATTATTTTTTCATAATAATAATAATCGATTTTGTATAAAGTGCTTTCAATTAATAACTTGTTCTTCAATTCCTTGTTTCTAGTGTAAGATAAACAGAGACTGATAGGTAAATAATTGCAATGATAATGGAATGATTGCAGAGGTAATTGATAGAAAGTTTGTATATTTCGAAATTAATAAAAGTTCTTGTTTATTTATCCTTGTGACATACATTAACTTCACACCACTGAAGAAAAAGGCTCCATGACGGAGGCATTGGAATGAATTGAGTTCCTAAAATAGATTTAGGAAATTATCCCAATTACAGTAACTACCAAAGCCAATGGGTCAATGAGTCGAGGTGGATTTTTGACGAGTTCAGTTCAGATTTAACTCAGCAAACGACAGTATTCGACTTGGCCGACCTTCCACATCGACATCGCGCCTCCAAAGACCCAGAATGAGGCAGTGCAGAACGTGGCCGTGGCCCACTTCCCCCGCAGCACAGTGACCGACGACCGACGGAGTTCATCGACATCGCCCACTTTCCACGCTCCCATTCAGCTGCAGCCAGTTCGGACGACGTAATCGGCTGGTGAACCTCAGTTGGAGCCACATCACTCACCGCTTTGTCGACGGTCTCTCAAAGCGGACAGCGGAAGTGAACTCCTTGCCCTCCACTATTAGGCAGGACATCCCCAGGGTGCGCCCGCCTCGGCAGCCAAGTCGGCGTTCACAGTGCAAACATATCGGGTACCAAAATAAACCACGTAGCGTTCGTTTGCCAGATGAATGAAATTTCTCGGTTCCGCTCCGCTAATCGGCAGAAAGTAAACGAACCATCAGCGACTCGAATTTAGCCACTTTAGTCATGTCACCGACTGACCGACCGACCGACCGACCGACGAAATTGCTGTCGATTCTTTGCCCCCACTCGTTGGACCTTTTCCGTCGGTCATGTTCACCCAAAGAGTGACCACTGGACGGTCTCCTTGTGGCTGGCATTATTCGAATATCGGCCACACTGGGTTCGCAAATCCTCCCACTCTGCGTCCTTTGTCTCGAGTTGACTCCTGATCCCCGAGGACGTGGACATGGGCATGGGCATGGACCGCTCTTTTGTCGCTCTGACACCATCCGAACACGGCGTTGGCATGTCAATGGCCATGGAACTGCCTAAGCAAGAGATCCCCAAGAACGGCGATGATTTCAATAGGCTCCGACTGTGTGCGTTTGGTGGGCCTCCGTGGTAAGTGGGCCACTGTGTTGTTGTTGGTGGGCCTCGAAGGGAGGGTGGGGCGTCGACAGGTTGCTCTTGCAACGTGGAACATTGGCCGGATTCACTTAGGCAGAAAGGTTCACACAAGTGTTTTGCAAACATTTATCATTCATCAGACCGCGGCCACAATTCAATGCAAACCGTAAATGTTTCGGTGGACGCATTCGACCATGGAAAGAGCGCCGAAGTCCCAACACCATTAGCAATGAGAAGGTTTCGTATCCATCCATCGGGCGATAATAGCGAGTGCATTAATTTAATTAAATGGTTCGCACAATGGAACTTCTTACCAATCCGATGTCCATATAATTAGCGTATGCACCCTGGCCAGGGACATCAGTTCAAGTTTTCGTTCGACTATGGAAGGACGTTTCCGATACCCATTGCCGAGTAACCCCAAGGCCCGGACCCAGACCCAGACCCAGACCCAGACCAAGACCCGGCGGAGTCATCGTCTGAGGAACCGAATCCTGACCCTGCGCCACGTCCTGGGCCAGAACACCGACGAGTTCTGCCGCAGCACGACCCTGCACGGCCTCAAGTACGTGGCCAACCAGGAGCTGCACCCGTTCGAGCGGTAGGCAAGGACTCAACGAAGATACCAGGCGAAACTTCTCAGTACTCAATACTTTATTGTCCGCAAGCAGCGTCTTCTTCGCGGTGTCCTTCGTGGCGGTGCTGGTCGTCTCGGGCTTCTACATCCTGCAGGTCTACAGCAAGTGGGCCAAGACCCCGGTCATACTCGGCATCAACCCGGAGCCGACGTTCATCGCCGACGAGCCGTTCCCGGCGGTGACCATCTGCAACCTGAACCAGGCCCTCCGGAGCCGGGCCACCGCGTACTCCCAGTGGGCAACCGAGCGATCGGGGTCGGGTCTGTGTCAGTCGGTAACGCTTTCGCCTCCCTTCCAGGTACTCGACGCAGCACGCCATGCTGCAGATACTGTGCAAAAGGACCTTTAACCAGACAGTGGCTAGCAGCATCACCGACTGGACCGAGCTGGAGCGGTTCATTCCGATGGTGAGGACGGGATGGCTGGCTGCAGACAACCGACTCCTGTCTCTGTGTCCTTTGCAGGTCTCGCAGCCGTGCGCCCAGATGGTGGTGACTTGTCGCTTCGGGGCCGTCGACTACAACTGCAGCGATATTTTCCACCCGATCATCACGGACGAGGGCCTCTGCTGCGTGTTCAACATGGTGCACCCGCAGTTCATGTACGCCCCCAAGTAAGGCACCACCAACCAGTAGCCTGGCTAATTCAAAACCTCACCCGACTTCCCCGTGTCGCAGCGTCCAGCCACCGGTGAACGTGAGCACGCCGCCCGGATTCGTGGCCATCGACTGGTACGCCGAGAAGGGCTACCCGAGCGTCCGGCCGCCCCTCTACACGCCGCAGACGGCGGCCGGCACCGGCGAGTCGCTGGGCCTCTCGATCGCCCTGAACGTCGAGTTCGACGAGTACTACTGCTCGTCCTCGAACAGCGTCGGCTTCAAGATCGCCCTCCACAGCCCGAACGAGTCGCCGAACGTGCGCGATACCGGGCTCCTGCTGGCCCCCGGCAAGGAGACCAAGATCCGCATCCAGCCGGAGAAGACGATGACCGACGACGACCTGCGCCGGATCGACATCAAGTACCGGCACTGCCTGTTCCACGACGAGCGCCAGCTGCTCTACTTCGCCCACTACACCCAGCGCAACTGCGAGATGGAGTGCCTGGCCCGGCTCCTGATGCACCACTGCGGCTGCATCGGCTTCTACATGCCGAAGGTCTACGAGAACGTGACCATCTGCAACGTCGACAAGATGGCGTGCTTGGAGATGGTCCGACTGAAGACGAGCCCCACGGTCGAGAACTGCCTGGACACGTGTCTGCCCAGCTGCTTCGACCTGACCTTCTTGGCCGACTTCTTCTGGACGCCCGTCGCGCACAAGGGCTTCTCGATCGTCAACGAGGTCGTCAACAACTTCTCGCACGAGTACGTCGTGAAAAACATCGCCGTGGTCAACATGTACTTCAAGGAGAACACCTTTCGGAGCAGCATTCAAACGGAGTTCATCGGCTTCTCCGATTTCCTCTGTGAGCATGCCAAAAGATCGGGTATGATGTCTGACGGCCCCTGATCCACATCTCTCTTGCAGCCAGTGTCGGCGGCCTCATGGGGCTCTTCCTGGGCTTCAGTTTCATATCGATCGTTGAGTTCATCTACTTTGGCTTTTTGCGGCCGTACCGAACTTTCGTCGAGCGCCGGGCTCGCTCGAACACTGTGCGGTTGTCAGCCCAGTGGGCGGCCAATGGGACGGCGATAAAGGCTCCGGGTCTTCCACAGGCTCCGGCGCGCGATGGCAGGAGACCGCTAAGGAAGCGCTATTGTGAGCAGCTCAAGCGCTATAACCACATCCAGTACCCGCGGTTCCACGTCCACGAAATCATCCCGTACGGACGCGGCCAGATCAATGGCGACCTCTTGCAGAGCATCTCGAATTCGATTGGAAATGCCAGGAACTCCTACATGCACTCGAAGGCCTAGGCCAAGCAAAATGTCCTGTTGTGAATTTTTGAATCATTTCGAAATAAAGTTTTCCTTATTAAGAATCTTTGCGTTGTGACAGGTCATTAACTCCAACTCTAATCAGATAATTATAGCTTCGCTCAGATTGACTTGAGTCCATTTTCACGCTCCATCATCGAAGGATGAAAGGAGGTCACCACGACACGCACTTCGATAGCATAGAATCGACCTTTGACACGAACTCCGTCAGTCCAGAGAAAAGCTCGAAAGCAATCGATACCCAATACCGACTTCGCCGAATCCTTTTCAGGGAATCAATTTGCGGATGAGGGTGGGTGACCGTGAAGCCCCTTATGCCTTACCCTTAGCCGTGCTCCTCCTCTCCTCCTCGACGCTGACAACTTGCGATGGAGTTCATTTGGCGACAAGTTAATGATTTGACTCATGACAAGCAGCGTCTGCTCTCGGCCTGGATCGAATGGATTAGCAAACACAGAGCGGTCGTTCGCATAGAAAAATGTACACACATTTTCCAGACACACACACATATATCGATGTACATGCACATGTGACATTGGCATGTCGGTCGACATTTTGCCCGATTTATTTACCTCAAGTCAACATGCTTGTGCCGGCGCTGACGATGACGAGATGATGGCTCCGATTGCAACTGGAAATTTTCAAAGCCGCACCAATCTGCTAGTGCCATCTGGAATTGGTTTTGTATTTAAACGCCTGCCCACTGGAGCGTGCCAGTTCAATTAGGGACCGAGCCATCGACCATGAAGATCTATTCGGAGAGCAAAGTCTTCAGAATCCACTCCAAGATCGGGAAGAAGAACGCCCGCGAACCATTCGGTGAGATCCGGATTCGAACCACAGCCTTGGTTTTTAACTCTCTCTCTCTCTCTTGTTGATCGCAGACGCTGCCCTTCACAAACGCAAGCTGGCCGGCGACCAGGAGCCGGAGGACGTGTCCAGCGACGACGAGCCCGTCTGCACCAAGCCGGGCGTGAGGAAGAGCGTCCAGTACTACCTGCAGAACACCACGCTGCACGGGCTAAAGTACATCGCCGAGGACCGACTGACCTTGCCGGAGAGGTTCCCAGCCACACTCGTCCACCTGTCGTTCCTCATTCCCAATTGCCTTTCTCCCCTGTAGGATTTTCTTCGGCCTGTCCTTCGTTTTGGTCATCATCCTGTCGACCTTCTTCATCTCGAACATCTACGTGAAGTGGTCGGCGACGCCCATCATCATCTCGACCAGCGCCAAGCAGACCCTCACCACCGACATCCCCTTCCCGGCCATCACCATCTGCAACCTGAACCAGGCCCTCAAGAACAAGGTGAAGATGATCACGCGGTAAGCTCAAGTGGTGGGAGAATGCGAAGGATGCATTCGTAGTCAAGGATTTCGATCTCGGTTTTAGCACCAGCTCCAACTACTCGCTGCTGATGAGCCTCTGCAACCAGGGCAGCGACATCGCCATCACGTACATCGGCACGTGGAAGTACTTCAAGGAGACCCTGCTGAACGTAGGTCTCACGATGGAGCGGGGAAAGTTGCCTACCAGCACCTGACCTTGATCTCTGCTTGCAGGTGGCCCAGCCCTGTCACGAGATGCTCCTCTTCTGCAGCTTCGGCTCGAAGCCGGAGAACTGCTCGATCAGCTTCAACTCGGTGCTGACCGACGACGGCCTCTGCTGCACCTTCAACGCCCTGGACCCCAGCTTCCTGCTGAGGAACTACACGTTCGTCCTCTGCGTCTCCTTCGCCACGTTCTCAACTGTCCAGCTTGCGTTCACTGATTCCATTCTATTCCTTTTGCAGGGAGGACAGTCGCTTCCAGCCGAAGTACGAGAACCCCTTCCAGCCGATCGACTGGACGCCGGAGCAGGGCTACGCCAGCGACCTGCCCCTGCACTTCTTCCCGCGCACCTCGGGCGGCACCGGCAGCCGCATGGGCCTGACCGTGATCCTGAACTCCTCGTCCGACCAGTACTACTGCAGCAAGTCGAAGAGCATCGGCTTCAAGATCCTCGTCCACAACCCGGCCGAGCTGCCGAAGATCAGCAACTACGGGTTCCTGGTGACGGCCGGTCGCGAGGCGCGCGTCCCCATCGAGCCGATCTACCAGGACGCCGTGCCCAGCATACGGTCGATCAAGAAGGATGTGCGTCGCTGCCTCTTCTCCGACGAGGGCGACCTCGTCTACTACCGCACGTACTCGCGCAAGAGCTGCGAGCTGGAGTGCGAAGCAAAGATTCTGATGTCCAAGTGCAACTGCGTCCTTTACTACCTGCCGCGCATCGACCCCGGCACGCGGATCTGCGGCCCCAACGACAACGTCTGCACCAGCACCGTCCAGACGGAGATCGAGTCGGGCGACAGGAACGTCACGTGCGCCTCCTGTCTGCCGGGCTGCTTCGAGCTCAACTACAAGTCGACCGTCACCGCCTCCACCATCGTCTACGGCAGCTTCTTCAGCTCCGACGAACTGCCGGCGAAGATCTTCAACTCCAGCGACAGCATCAAGGACATCTCCATCATACACTTCTACTACTTGTCCAACATCTTCCGCAGCACGACCAAGTCCGAGATGTTCGGATTCACCGAGTTTCTCTGTAGGTCGTCAACGAGTCTCTGTCACCCCGATCCCTGATCCCTTCCGCCCTTCTTTGCAGCCAACACTGGCGGCCTCCTGGGACTCTTCATGGGCTTCAGCATCTTCTCGCTGATCGAAATCGTCTACTATATAACCGTGCGGCCCTACTGCGCCAGCCGGACCCTGCAGCGGACCCAGCGCGGACAGGCGCGGCTCGAGGAGCCAAAGGTGAGGCGAGGTTTCATCAACCAGGAGTTGTGATCATTGACTTTCCGGCCTTTTCAGACCGTGTCGAAGCGCAAGACCTCGCGGATCGACCAGGTTTCATCGTCGTGGACGAACTACACGCCGAAGAAGGCGCTCGCCGTCAGGAAGTACAAGAGTTCACTGCGAAAAATACTGGAGCGGCCGAGTAGGAACTTTCGGAACGATGGCTCGGACGTCCAGGTGTTTCCCTACCTGAATTGAGAGATTGTGAGATGAGATTGCGGCACATCCGGCGGCTTAAACGACGCTTTTCACCTTTTCGGGTTGCCTCTGAGCACCTCTCGACGCACCGTTATATTCTCATGGCAAATACATGCACTCTTTCCTACCCGACGCCCACTTGTCTTACTTGAGTAGTCGCGTTGACCCATTTTTTCCAGCCTCCGAGACACCCGGAAAACTCGGCGACTCCGAAACCGATCTCGTCTCTTGTGGCCTGGTCTCTTGCCGTAGATCCCTCCAGATTCATGTCGACGACGGCGATGACGACGCCGACGACTTTGGGCCGGACGCGCCTACATGTGGAGCAAAAAAAAATGGTTGTTTATCGTGCGAACATTCCAGGTAATCTACGTATTAGTGTTAGTGTGGATATGGTTCGGGTGTTTGTTTGTTTATTCAAGTTTTGGTTTTCGGCTTTCGGTTTGGTTTACATTGATTCTCCAAGTAATTATTTTCCGAAATGTTTTCGCAACAGAAGTTTGCCCACCCATGGCTGCTGAACGGAGCAGGGGCGGGGCAAGGGGCGAGGGGCGCATTTCTGTCAGCAGTCGTGCGTGAGTCGGCGTGGCGTGGTGTTTGTGCGTTTGTGTTGGGCCATTACCTGTGTGTGAGTGTGCGACGTGTTTGCCATGCAAACGGTCGCTGATCGGACACGCAGATAAAAGCAATTAAAAATGCATATTTGGCAACCCTGGGCGCCCAGTGACGCGACGCTGACGAAGCGGGCGACACGGACGAAAGCCGTGCTCAATGTTTATTCATGTTGCCGCCTCTTTTTACACTTCGAAAATGGGCTCGACGAGCGTCCGACGATCGCCGAGCGCCATTTCCAGCCGCCAACAACAACAAGGACAGCTGCCAACATCAACAACAACAACAATAGGAACAGCAACGTTAATAGGAACAAGTAGCCAAAGGCAAGGCACCCAAAGTGTTGGCCCCAGTGGGTCGGGTCTATTTTTACCGTAACACTTCTCCAGATACCGATTTCCGGTCGATCGCTCGGCTCCTCCACCCACTCTTCCCACCTACCGCCCCTCCCGCCGTTCGTTCATCCGTCCGCCCGCCGAGTTTCGTTCGTCTATTTGTTTGCTTTACACGATTTATTTTGTTGAATTCGCTGTACTCTTTTCGTATCTAAGCACTGTTGTTCTTGGGGTTCGTCTTCTTTCGATTCCTTTTTCCGATTTTTGCTTATTTAGGAGATCGTAAAAATTCTTGGCATAAATAACCGAAATGCACTCAGGTGAGTTCTATTTCCAGAGAGCGCGACTTTTTCCATGGAAAGCCATTCGTCAGAAACGACGTGGTCGTGGTCGTGGTCGCAGCGTAAGGGCCCTGCGGCTATCAAAGGAAACGTGGTATTCCAAACAAAGCCCCTCGATGGAGCAGCTCCGTGCTTCGGTTGAAGATCAATCGAATCAATGCCTTTGGTGTTCCTAGGCTGGCGGCTATTTTTAGCCCCGAGAGTAGTCGGCGGATGGCAAACGTGGTGTGAAAAGAACTCGGGACAACCTCCTTCGTTTCCACATCCATAGAAGTTCTTTCCCGTCCACATCGATGAGAGTCAGTCGAGAATGCCTTAGGCCGAAAGTGTTTGCCGTGCCCTTGTGCACATCAGACGTAGCTTCCTTTGCATAGATCGGTGACAAGAATTCTCAAGAACCGCTTCCTCCTCCACACCCATAGCATTCGTTTCCCTTCCACATCGATGACAGTCAATCGAGCATGCCTTGGGTCGAAAGTGTTCACCATGAACCTGTCAGACGTCGCTTCCCTGCATCGATCGGTCCCAATTGTCTGCGCGGTAACTCAATACGCCATTAGGAGACCTCGAATGTCAAGCGATGCCTCCCTCCTCCAACACAAACACACACGCACGCACAAAAGTACCCTCAAATGGCGGAGGATCGTTGGATGAAAGTGCGTAAGCAACTCAATCATAATTGCCCCAGTGGGTGGGGCTGGGGGTCGGCAATTGAGAGGCCCGCCGAAAAGTCTTGGCATCTGGAAGTCTTCACATCGCGCCCCGAGTCTCACGCACCGATCGCACGCACCCACCCACACGCGCATCCGCCCACACCCACACCCACGCACACGCACACGCACTCACACACACCCAGTCGTTGGGTTCCGGTCGTATGCGCAACGCGCTCGCCGACAGGGCGCGAGATTCGGGTCCGCAGTGGCAACCACCAGAAGCGAACGAGCCGCGAACGTTTCGAATGTAAACAAACGAGTGGCGCGCGAAGGGGCGGGCGCTGTCGATGAGTCACAGGAGCGACGGAGATCGATAGATCTTTCCAGCCGTACAGATCGCAGATAGATACACCACCGCCGATTGTCGATAGCTTGTGAGGCGTTCGTGTGGCTCGCTCTCGAGATCCTCCTGGAAGATCTTCTCGCCTCGTTCTCAGCTGCCTTCGCGAGTACTCGTTGGCTCTTTTGCTGTGCGCGCGTGTTTCTGCTTTCGCCGTTCGCTTCATCGACTCCAGCTGCCCAGAGGCGGAAGCGCGTGCGGAGATTCACTTTCAGTTTCGTTTGGAACGCATTGCCGAGCGCTGGACCCCACCGCGATCCACCACCACCGACCGTCTCCAACGACGACAACAACCGGCCGCCACCACCGACCGCCGCCGTCCGTTGGCGCCCATTCGCTGCGAGTCTTAGTCTTAGTCTTCGGCCTCTTAAGCGCTGCTCGATTTGTTCTGCGTCCGGCTCGTGACCAGCGCTCGATTTGCATCACGACATCGCGGAAAATTCGCGTGCACCGGGAGTGCGTGCGTGCGTTGCCAAAGCGTTCGTGTTCGTGCAGCATTTGACTTGCTTTCACATCCCCATCACAATAACTTGAACAACAATAGCTGCAACAATTACCGTGGGCAACAAATTGCTCGCAATCTAAGGATTAAATCGGCGACAGCAGCTCTTGGAAGACGACACCAGCGACGACGACGACGACGACGACAACGTTGGAGCACAGCACAGCAATGCACTCTACCGCATGTGGCGTCGGAGCCTCCACGGCGACGAGCTCCACGTCCACCTCCCTGCAACAGTGAGTGATTAATTCCCCCTCCCCATCGTCTCCTTTACAAAAGCCACTTCCCGCGGAGAAAATCTCTCGGGGATCTGCCACCTTCAGCGAGAGATTGTGAATCACTTTTCACTCTTCACCTTCCACGAGATGACACAATCTCTATTTCGGGCGGTCGTTCGAGTCGAGTTCGGTCCTCTCGGGCAGTCTACTACTAAAGGGAATCTCATTTCAGGTATCCTCCATTAAGGAGTCCTTTTTGAGGATTCTTCCTTAAAATGTTGTCTTTTAAGGAACTTTAGTTCATTGGGACGTCTGAGTTTGAGGCATTTTCCTCTGAGGCAACTTTCTCTAAAACGTCTTCATCTCTCTTTTGAGGAATCTGCTTCTATGGGATCTCTTTTAAGGCACATTCCTTTAAAGAGCGAAGTGATCTTATGTTGTTCTATGGATGAGTTTCCACCTTTTCGTCGTCTTGATTTCAAAGTACTCCCAAAGCACCCAAAATCCCCCTGACTCCCGAAGGGAACCCGGTTGGATTCGATCGGATCCGACTACTCGCCCCGGCCCACGCTCTCCACAGAGGGAAAGGGGTTGGCTCTTCGACGATGTTGCTACTTATGCCTCTTGCATGTCTAAAGTGCACTCAGCTACTTAACAACAATAACAAGTGCACCCACATGCGCCGAGAAACAAACAGCCAGATTCCCATGGCTTGTTGGAGTCTTTTCTTCTTATTACATTTGACGCCACACGACGCATGGCATGGGGGCAGGGGACGGGTTGGGGTTGGGGTTGGGGTTGGTGTTGGTGTTGGCCATGTGGTTGCTGTCGGGATCGGAGTCGGGGCTGCGGTCGTACTTGCGATCGCCGTCCGAGTCGGTGTCGGTGGGCTGGGGCAACCGCCGACTGCCGGCCGACCGCTGCCCCCAGACGCCACCAGCAGCGATGATGGGATGCTGCGTGGCCTACGCGTCTGCCGCTTGATGGATGCTCGGCAGCAGCCGCGGCGAGTTCTCGGATGCTGCGCGATCGAGATGCTCGGCAAGTGTGAGGCGATGACGTGATCGCAAGTTGTTTTAAAGTAAACACATTCTAAGACACCGAACAAAACAAGAACAACAAGCAGAACCCCACTTTTTCCATCGGCAAATGAATCTGCGATTGTTTACGTCGAGTTCTTCGTTTCGCTTCTGGATGGTTTGGGAATTGGGCCCATTTGGGAGCGGCTAAAAACACCCTTCTCACAAATGTATCGCCTCCAAAGGAATCGGCTCATCCCCATCCCCGAATCCCCGTTTCCGACTCCCGACGCTCGCAATTGATGGGGTTTATGAGCCCGCCAATAACTCGCGCCTATCGTCGATCTAATGTCTGTAATTAATTGCGAGCAACGACCCGATAATGGGATTACTCTCTCGAGTATTGGCTCGTTCCGCAGCCGCAGCCGCCGCCGCGGTCGGACCCACAGACGAATAATCGGTTCTGGAGGCGGCCGCATTCTGGGAGACGCTTGTGTCGACCCGATAGCTGGACGCCCTTGAAATGGTGTTCCGAACACTCAATTAAAAGCGACTCCCACGCATGGAGTGCGCTGACAACCTGCGGCGGCTCCAGCCAGAAGGCAGTGGCGGTCCAAGAGTTCTTGGGAAAAGAGTCTTGACAGAGAGTCATTGATTAACGTTCCAAGTAAGGGGGTAGAAAACAGGAAAAGAGGAGGAAATGAAGTGAAGGGAAAGAGAAAAGGTTGAAGGTGAAGATGGTGATGGTAAAGGGAAAAACAAGTGAAAACTAAGGCAAAGGTGAAAGAAAATGTGAAGGTGACGGAATGGGTAAAGGCGAAGATTGAGTTGAAAGGGAAAGAAGAACCTGGACAATTAAAGTGAAAGTGGAAATCGAACTTTCGTCAGTAGTTCTTGGGAATAATCTTTGATCCGCTCCCACCACTGAGCACCCATTGTCGCGACAAGCCCCCACATGGTGCCCTCCGCGCCCTCCCCTCCCCGGCCAGATGGCGGCGATGTTGACGTCATAGAGCTAACGTGATTTATTTCGAGCTCCAACTCAACGCGCAGACGGACGGACACCAACGCAATTTGTAGGCCAATCGAGCCAGCAGCGCGGGCCGCAACAGATCGGATCGGATCGGATCAGATGGGATCCGAGATCGTTGGCAAGAACCGGAAAATGAGATCCGAAGCGGGCGATTCAACGAGAGCGCTTTAATCGATGGATCAATGGATTTGTGAATGAGTTCACGCACTTACTTCAGTACTACTAGCTGGTTGTCTGATTGCTTGGCGGGCCCCTGCTCACGCACACTAATGCGCGGCTAATTATAGCAAGTGGGAGAATTGCGCGAGAACGAGTGACCGACTGACGGACGGACCGACCGACGGACCGATTGACGCTTTCCATAGACATGCGCCGAATGGGGTCACCAGACCCGGACCCCCGCCCCGCGCCGACGGCAGAGCAAATTTTCGCCATAAAAAGTGCCTCGAAAGCAACTAAAATTAGCGAAAACGCAGCGAACCTCGCGCGATCGCTCGCCTCGCGGCACCAGGGCGGCAACGCGTTGTTTCGCGAACACCGCGATCAATTGTGCCGGGTGTGTTGGGCAAAGCCGCAGCCTCGTATCCACCTCTGAACCGCCCTCGGGCTCAACACACGACTCCATTCATCAGGACGGAGTCGCTTGTCGGTCGTCCGTCGTCGGTCGGGGGTCGATGAGTTGCATCGGCAGGCGCTCCATTGATTGCGACGCGACGATGGAACGCAACATGAGCTCACGCAACGATTGCGTGGTCGGCGTTGCCACTCCGAACGACGCAATCGACTCGAATGTGGTGCGGAGCAGGAGGAAGCTGAGATTGAAGATGGAAAGAGGAGTCTCGCGATTGCGCCAGTGCACCGAGATGGCAACGTTCTCTGCGCATTCCCCGGAGTTCTCCGAAATGACTTATTTATAGTCATCCGCAACGCCGCGTTTCTGGTTTTATGACAACGATCGATCGATCGGACGATCGGTTGGGCGATCGCCCGGTCGGTCGGTCGGTCGGTTGGGTGGCGGGGCCAGAACGGACGCCGGGCTGGCTGCGACTGGCACTTGTTGGCGACGCGTGGCCACGCAACGCATCGCGCGTGCGTCGTCGTCAGCCGCATTTCTTCACGACTCCGCTCCGCCGACTGCGGTATTTGACGGTTCCTAATGGGCCAATGAACCGCGCGAGTTATTATCGGCGTGCAAGAACCACTAATTAGTCGTCGAACGACAGCGCCGAGCCACTGGCTGTTGGTCGTGGGGAAAGCCGAGTGCACCCACCATGTAATTAGCCCAAATTTGCGGTGGCGAACGGACGAGAATCGTACGTGGTCATCGGCGAGTGTCGCCTCCAAAGCGATCCCAATTGACGCTCAGCCAAATCGAACAAACCGGCCAGAGTCGATCGAAACCTTCCCAGGCCGACTACCCAAAATCGAACTAAACGTAAAATCAATTCAAATTTCCAAACCAAACCTGCCCAAGCCGATCCAAATTTACCCAAATCCAATCCTACCCAAATCGATTCAAATCAACCCATCGTTCCACACCGATCCATACCTACCCAAGCCTAGTCATTCTCTGACCTCCCCTGGTTCGGCAAGACGACGACGACCACCTCAAGGGATCCCTGATGGTATATAGTCCTTCGGTATCTCCGGACTCGAGTACCGACTACTCGGGTAATTGGCGCAGGCCGCGCGCCGCCGATGTGGGTCGCGAACTGGGTTAATGGCAGGCAGCCTCCAAAGTAAATGCGAACCACTTTTCGCGCAAATTAGCCGAGTGCTACAAGTGCCCTTGTGGCGCCCCTAAAACACCCACCCCATCCCTGTCTCTCTGACTGGCTCTCTGCCTGCCTCTCGAGCTCTTCGTGGAGATGACGACAACAACGACAACCGTCTGAGCAACAACAAAGCGACAACAATAACAAACAAACAAAGAACCACTCATGCGATCCGAGGCGATGCGATGAGATGCGAGCCAAGGCGAGGCGAGATTCCTTCTATGATTGCCATTTACCATGTCTATTCTCTTATTGTGTCACTGTCACCAGGGCGGGGGCCGAGGTTGGGGGTCCGAGGGATGATAGACCCAGTTCCATCGGTCGTTCGGGGTGGATGGTGTCCCGCTCTATGTGAGTGTGCGTGGAACGGCGTGATGCGATGCGATTTCCGCACATTCAATTTCGCTCGTTAGTCGTTCATCAGCTGGATTTGCAACCGCCGCTCACACCCACACAGAGTCAGCTCTCGCTCAGCATAGAACACTCACACACACAACACATCGCTCCCACACACACACACACACACCCTACTGACAGACATCTCACACTCACTCACACTCGCATGCGTTCATCCGGAGCGCGCCAGTGCCGCGAGCTGAGCCGAGCGACCGATCGATCGCACCGCCGAGGCGCGCACTTCGAGCCGCATGAATTTCCATGTCCCATTCTTAAATTAGTTGACCATCAGCCATCGGCAGCGACGCACACGACTCCAATCGAGCCACCGCCAACAGCCACCAACCCGCAGCACCTCAGCAGCCACGACAGCCGCCAGACGTCTTCGCTGCCCACTCGCCCGACGCGTCGCCATCGCCGGTGACTCTTTCGTGTGGCCGCCTCTGATTGATTCGCGCACGCCAGCCGACTCCGCAGCCGGCAAAGGCGCCTCCGCCCACCCACTCAACCCAGGCGGTTTAACTCGACTCGACTCCAATCCAACAGCATCCAATCCCAGCTTGAAAGACTCAATTCGGGTGCGTCCCAGACGTGTGTGGCTCGTGTGTGGCCCAGTGCTCAGTTCCCAGTGCCCAGTGTCGGTGTCAGCGTCCAAGTCAGTGTCAAGTGGCCAGGTACGAGTTCCAGTACCGCCATCAATGCCAGTTACTAATCCTCCTCCCTCCCGGTGACGCGACAGTCAGGGATTAAAAATTTCGAAATCCACTTGTTTCGGTGCGCCGTGTCTGTGTGTGGCTGTGTGTTAGTGTGAACTTCACCGTTGAATCCGCCTGTCTCCGAGCGCGAATCTTTCGACGCGATTCCAGAGTGCTCGAGCTTCTAAATTGATTTGATTCAATTGAAGTAATTCAAGTGTTTAATATTCTTTCAGTGTCTGCGCCGGCCGGACGGACAGATTCCAAATTAAAAAATAAATAATTCTCGAAAAACGAAAAACGAGCAAAAATAGCCAGAAAACAATTCAAAATACACCCATTGACCGGATATTTCGGCAATTTAATAACTTTCTATTAAATTGCTTCTGCATATCAATTTTCCACACTAGTGCCCTCACAAGTAAGTAATCGGTTTCGAGACCCGCCGACCCAGTACCAACGAGACTCCAACCCACATCAGCCATTGTTTGCTCTCTCTCTCTCTCCCCTCTCGCTCTCTGTTGACACTGACTAAACGTTAATGCGGTTTCACGGAGAGTTTGTTGATTTTGTCGTCGAAATGTAGAAGTCGCCGGCGGACGAGGCTGCAGACGTCGGACGTCGGACGTCGGTCAGCCGTCGGCGTTTCTCGGTCATCGGTGGGTCGGCAAGAGGGCCCAAAGGAGTCACTCGGGTACCCGGTATCTGCCGGTTACTGAGCCCCAAGAATCGACTCGCCCTCCCTCCCCATCTGCGATCCGGAGGAAGTCGACTCGACCTCTAGGGAGTCGCGTCTCTGCCCAAACCGATGGAACATAAAACTATACTCCATATTTGTTCATACCTACAGCCATACTACTGACTACTGATATGTGTACATGTGTGTATCTCCAACGACAATTATTTGGAAATAATTCATGCGACATGACGTTGACTTTGTTCCGATCGACTGCGACCTTCAATTATTTCCGTCGATGTCGGACCGAACCCAACCAAAGGCGGGCCGAAATCGGAATGTTTGCAAATGATTCGTTTCCAAACAACTCTGACCCCATTGGCCGAGATTCGCCCAGCCGGAATTGATATTAATGAGTTGACGAAACTCCGACGACGTCGCTAATTCGGATTTAGAGGCGAATTCAGATTCGGACGAAGCTGGCAGGCTTCCATTTGGCCAAGTCGTAGGGACCCGTCGTCAGCGCTTTAAATTGACTGGCTTTCGTCGGTAATTGAGGGAAATCGCATGACCCGAGAGATTCATTTGAAAATTGCGATTGCGACTGGTGTGAAGTCAAGCGACCGCATCGCAATAATAACCGCGATGAAGGAACGATTGCCGAAGTGTGGCACGGCCGACAGACAGCGGGACGGACAGACCAGAGATAGGCAACAAGACGGACACACGGACTGCCGGACGGACGCACTCGCGGTTCTCAGAGTGATGGACATGTCACGTTCGCTGCAAATTGCGTTCGGGGGCGACAAACAGGCGATAAACTCGGAGGCACTTCTCTTTAAAGAGCGCGGCGTTGCCATATCGGTCGGGAAATGCGGTGGTGATGGTGATGATGGCATCGGGTCGATACCGGAGCCGAGCCTGAGCCTGCCTGCATTTGTATTCGACACCCACCACTGGCAGCGCCTCCCAAGCTGCGAACCAGCCTTTTATGACCGTGGGGTGGGGGTGGGGGTGGAGGTGTCGGGTTATTGCGAGGGTGGGGCGGTGGCTCGGCGGTGACGTGAAGCGTTGAGAGACGCGAGGCGCACCGATGCGAGCGATATGTTGGCTGCAACATGGCGTCGCAGTCGGCTCTGTCGATGTCGGTGATTGCAACGTTGAGGTTAATTGTATGCAAGAACAACAACAACAGGGGGGGGGGGGGGTCAGATTGCGATTAGCATCTGGCATAAATCAAGTACGAAGCGGTTTCACATTCGCATTCGCTCGGTGGCGCCCTGGAGCCCCCGGGTCGGTCACCCAGTCGCCCAGTCGCCAGTCGCCAGTCACCGAGTCCCGGTGGCCCGTAATCGCAGTCGACCACAGAGGCAGTTTCGTGATCGTAAAACAAAAGTGATTTACGTCGAGCCCACTGGTTCTGGTGCTCTGATGACGATGATGATGATGGTGATTAGGATGGTGATCCGTGGGCGGTTTCTTGGTAGACCGGAAGCGCCGTTTTTGTGCCCCCTCCGCACCCTCGCTCACACACTCACTCGCGCTCCCTTGGGCATTCCGAATGACTTCGGCGGGATTGGCGGAAATGCGATTAAAAGGAACCCGGCGATAAGGAACCTCCCACTCCTCCTCCGTCTGCACTTCTCCTGCCCTTCGCCTTCGCCTTCGGCTTCTCTTTCATTTTCTCCTTCGCCTAACGCCGCCGCTTGTCTCATTATCGGCGGCCGTGCATCGAACGCAAAACCTTCTAATCGCATTTCCGCCAAACCCGCCGAAGTCATTCGGTATTCCCAAGAGAGCGCGAGTGAGTGGGTGAGCGAGGGTGCGGAGGAGTGCGAGTGAGATAGCGAGAGTGATTGTGAGTGACGGGGAGGTCTCCGAAAGGTTGTCCACTGCGTCATGCCATCTGCGGCCGCTGATTGCGCTGATTGAGTCCGGGAACGGAAACGTGTCCATGGCGGGTACGTGCAGTTGAGGCAGGCCCGACGCCCCCACCCTGGAGCCCGCTGCGGTCGAGCCTCTTGTATTGATCGGCGGGCTGCCATTAGGCCACGTATTATTAGCCCTTAATTACGGCCGCCAGGCACTCAGAACCCGTGTTAACCCCGTTTTAAATCGAGCCTTCCCGCGATTCCAACTCAATCGCAGGCATTAATTGTGGGACCATACGAGCCAAACAAGAGGGCCATGGGTGGCAGGAGCAGAGGCCGGGATTGGGGCTGCGGCCGGTGACGGGAACCCTGAGCAGCTCCCGCACGGGACTCGGAAGCGCTCGCGTGCAGCAACGCGAAATGGGAGAATTCTGGCTCCCCTCCTCCCACTCCTTCCGGCTCCGAGGACATAGAAGTCGTCCCTGTATTGGGAGCGCGCACACACGGCTCGACCCAGATTCCTGGCGTTGCACCACCACCGGCCACCGTGTTCCCATTCCGAGCGTTCCGCAGCGCCGCTGCCGCTAACGCCGCGGTTCCGGGTGCGCGGTTCGCAAACAATTGACTTGTTGTAATTGCAAATAGAAGTTGCGGCACAACCCTGCTCCACCCCCCCCGCCCCCGCACAGTTCATCATCGTCCTCACCACCTCCCGCAATTCACCATCACCCCTCGCCCTCCCACAATTCACCACCATCCTCACGACCACCTCCCCAATTCACCTCACATCATCATCCCTACGACCATCTCCACCACGCCGGCACATCCTTCCTCACCACAACTGATACCGACAACGCGTGCGACGCCAGCGTCGGCTGTGGCTGCGACTGCGACGCAACCGACCACGGCGACGGCGACGGCGACGGCGACGGCGACTCTGCGAGATACCAAACTTGGAGCAGTTCGTGTCTGGCTGCCAGTGGGTTCGGAGCGTCGTCGCGAGCCTCAGTCGTCGCAGCGTGTCGTGCCGTGCTTGAAACACGGACGAAAACCCCATCGGACACAGAGACAGACACCCTCGGACAGATAGCGAGATAGATAGATTGTCTCACCAGGAATCGCGTTTGTTTGGCCCTTGCAGAGCGGATGGCTACAAGATGGTCCTCAGCAACGACGACCCCATGAACAAGATCCCCCTCAAGTCGGCCTCCGGGCTGGAGGACGAGGAGAAGAACGGCGGCGAGTTCATCAACGACACGGCGGCCGCCGAGGAGGCCAGACGGGAGCAGATGTAAGGACATGCTGTTGCATGTGTGCGATGCACAAGTGGATGATTATATTAATGTAATTCGTTTGTGTCGGCAGGCGCGCGAACCTCCTGAACTGGATGAAGAAGCTGACCATCGTGCTCATCTGCTTCATCGGAATCGCCCTGATCAGCTACGTCATCATCAGCCTGTGCTTCAGCGGTAAGTGGCCAACATCCGTTTGCCCTTCCACATGCACCGAACAACTCGACTTATCACATCTCTCTCTCTCTCTCTTTCTCTCTCTTATCTTTGGGTTCCTTGTTGATTCTTGTAGACTGGCCTAAATCTCCCAACCATTCTAATTCTCTCTCGCCAGATGACAACTCCACCCAGGTGCCCACCGCCAGTCCCAATGCAACAAGTCACAGTGGCGGCGATGCCGATGCCGAAGGCGACAGACTCACCCTCCTGGCGTCGACAGGGGGCGCCGCGACCGACCCCAGCACCCTGGCCCCGACCACCGCGGCCGAGGCCGAGGCGACGGCGACGGCAACGGCAACGGCAACGGCGACAATCGCGGCGCCAGTCACCCAGTCGACCGGCGGCTCCACCGCGCGAACCGAGCCAGCGGGAACGGAAGCGGCTCGGAAGGACAACAAAACCAGTCCGAAGCAGCCCGGGGCGCAGGCCATGGAGACGCTGCAGGACGTGAACAACGCCGCCGAGGAGAAATTCGCCTCCAAGCTGGGGGTGTACGAGCAGGCGGCCGTGTGCTCGGACAGGGAGCTCTGCAGCCAGATCGGAAGGTAGGCTGGGCACGGGGCCGAAAGGGCGGCGAAGGACGACAGGAAAGTCATGTCAATCGGCCGGAAGGCCAGGCGGAAGCGCGATTGATTCCAACACACGCTGGCGCTTCTGGGAGTGGGTGCGGGTGGTGGAAACAACCCCTAACAGGACAGACATGGGCCATGAGAGCGCGACACGCCAGAGCGCAGTTGACTCGATTTCCGCTCTGCTTGAAGCAGTCCCCTCTCTTCGACTCTCTCTGATTGAATTAAGTTCTCTACAACGTGTGCCTCGATTTGTGTTGTTGCCTTTCAGCCACATCCTGCAACAAGGTGGCAGCGCCGTCGACTCCGCCATCGCCGCCCTCCTGTGCAACGGGCTCGTGACCATCCAGAGCATGGGCATCGGCGGCGGCATGCTGATGAACGTCTACATGCGGAGCAACAGGCACGCCTACTCGATCGACGCCCGCGAGGTCGCGCCCTACGCCGCCTACCCCGAGATGTTCGACGACAACCCGGACGCGTCCCTGCACGGCGGCCTCGCCATCGGCGTGCCCGGCGAGCTGATGGGCTACCATCGGGCCCACGAGCGCTTCGGCAAGCTGCCCTGGGCGGCTCTCGTCGAGCCCTCGCTCAAGATCTGCGCCGACGGCTTCTACATGACCAGGCACCAGCTGATGGCGCTGCAGGCCAAGAAGGAGCATCTCCTGAACAACACAGTCCTGACGTAAGTCGTCGCCCCGGCGACCCCCGACTAATCTCGATTCATTTCTTGAGCTGGTTCGGTCTTCCAGGAACGTCTTCGTGAACGCGACCACCGGCGACTTCCACCCGGTCGGCACCAAGCTGAAGCCCTCCAAGGAGCTGTGCGCGACCTACGACCTGCTGGCTAAGAACGGACCCGTGGACTTCTACAACGGCACCCTGGCGCGCCTGGTCGCCGAGGACCTGAAGGAGCTGGGCAGCCCGATCACCTTCGACGACCTGGAGTCGTACACGGCCGACCTCGTGAGCTCCATCACGATGCAGCTGGGCGACGACATCCTGTACGCAGTGCCGCCGATCAGCAGCAGCGCCGTCGTCGCCAACATCCTGAGCATCCTCGAGGGCTACAACTTCACCCGGGCCGATCTGGAGGGCGCCGAGAACGAGGCCACGACCATCCACCGCTTCGTCGAGGCCATGAAGTACGGCTTCGCCAAGCGCTGGGAGTTGGGCGACCTGCGCTTCAACGACGTGCGCGAGGTGAGTCCGATTGATTGGATCGACGATTCAGGTCGACGATGTGACTTCCCCACTTCCCGCTACCCCCACAGCTCGTCAGCAAGCTGACCAACCCGGAGAGCAGCATCGACATCCGCAACCAGATCAACGACTCGACCGTGCACCAGGAGGTCTACGACTACGGCGCCCAGTTCACGGGCGTCGACGACGTCGGCACCTCGCACCTGGCCGTCCTGGCGCCCAACGGCGACGCGGTCTCCGTCACCAGCTCCGTCAACCACTAGTAAGAACCGCCCGATTCCCGACCGACCCGCTCACTCACGCATTCACCCACTCTTCAACCCTTGCAGTTTCGGTGCCGGCCAGGCTGGCAAGCGCACGGGGATCCTCTTCAACAGCTGCATGAACGACTTCTCCATCGCCGGCACGGGCAACCTGTTCGGGCTGCCGCCGTCGCCGAGCAACTACGTCGACGCCCGCAAGCGACCAATGTCGTCGATGTCGCCGATCATTCTGGCCGACCCGAAGGGCGACATCCGGATGGTGATCGGCGCCGCCGGGGGCTCGAAGATCATCACGGCCATCGTGGAGGTGGCCGCGCGCGTCCTCTGGTTCGGCGAGGACATCAAGACGGCCATCGACGCGCCGCGCTTCCACCACCAGCTGCTGCCGAACGTCCTGATGTACGAGGAGGGCGGCCTCAGCGAGGTGGGCTCCGTGACCATGACACTTTACTGATTTGCCAATTTACTGATGAGAACTCTTCTTCTTCCCGACAGGAGGTGGTGAAGCTACTCGAGGCCAAGGGCCACAAGACCAAGGCCTTCACGGCCAACGGATCGGTGGTGTGCGGCATCGTGCGGAACGCGACGAGCATCTACGCGAACGCGGACTACCGCAAGCGAGGAGGCGTGGCAGGATATTAGAGGCAGGCCTTGGCCGACGAACGGCCTCCGTGCATTCAACTCCCTTGAGATTATTAATGAGAGATATTTGTAAAATTTTAGTTTTTTTATATTTATTAAAAAAAGAATTCCACCTATGTACATTTTTCACTTTTGTAATTAATCAAGCATCGACTCAGCTAAGTAAAGAACTTCGCAAAGCTATTGGAAACCCAACCTGACTCTTTCACTTTTTACCTTTGTCCTTTACTACTACTATCGTACAATCTCTCACCACTACCTTACTACTATCTTAGCCTACCCATGTGGCTTTAGTGCGTAGGGTGTCGAGGGTGGCCACCCTCTGCACAATATTCCTGTGTTGTAATGTCCTTTTCAGTTGCGAATCCACAGCGCATGCCTGGGATTCCCTTGACATTTCCCAGTTCTCCTCGCAGGATGTCGAAATCCTTCGCAGTTTCGGTGAATCCCGCTAAAGAAATGGAGTTTCTCAAGTTGCAGTCATGATAAGAATCACAAAATTGTGTGTGCTCCTGGTCGGGCTCCTGTCGTGGATTCTTTACGTGATCCTATACAGCATAATTGATCCAGGTAACAGCACTTGTGGTGCAAGTCTTTGACCAAAGTCCTTGTGCAAACCTCGTCCAAAGTCTTTGTTCAAAGGCCTTGTCCCAAAATCCCTGATCTCTGATATCCGTCCCCAGGTCATGCGGCAGTTGAAGAGCCCCGCCAACTGTGTCCACCGAACCCGGAGGCCCCGCTCCCGCCGTCGTATTCCCAGCTGCATCGATACGAGAAGGCGGCCGTTTGCTCGGACAGCAGCGTTTGCAGCAGCATCGGAAGGTTCGTCTGCCTCTTGCCGGAGTTTGGACCTTTAGCAACTCGCTTTTTTTTTCGTCCATTGCAGCGACGTTCTGCGGCAGGGCGGCAGCGCCGTGGACGCAGCGCTGGCCACGCTCTTGTGCAACGGCCTGGTGGCGCCGCAGAGCATGGGCCTGGGCGGCGGGCTGCTGATGAATGTCTACAAGCAGGACGAGCGACGGTCCTACAGTGTCATGGCCCGCGAACGAGCCCCGCAGGCGGCCGACGAGGAGGCGGAACTCAGCGGCGCCGCCGCCATCGGGGTTCCCTGCGAAGTCGCGGGCTACGCGGCGGCCCACCGGCGGTTTGGCCGCCTGCCCTGGGCGTCGCTGGTGCGGCCCACCATCGACCTTTGCCGACGGGGCTTCCCGCTGACCATGCACCAGTGGGACGCGCTGCAGTCGAACGCGGCCAGGGTGCGGCAGGACGCGCACTTGGCGCGACTCTACGTCGACGCCGGCACCGGTCGCTTCCACCCCGTCGGCACCCACATCCGGCTGGCGACGGAGCTCTGCGAGACCTACGAATTGCTCGCCCTCCACGGGCCCGACGACTTCTACCGGGGGCACGTGGCGCGGCTGCTGGCGCAGGACCTGCAGGACCTGGGCAGCGCCATCACCGCCGACGACCTGAGTTCGGTGCGGGTCGAGGTCGAGCCGTCGGCAACGTTGCCCCTCGGCCGGCACAAGCTGCACCTGACGCCGCCGCCGAGCAGTGGCCAAATCGTGGGCTTCGTGATGAACATCTTGGCCAAGTTTCGGAGGGATTTCACGTCGAGGCGCGAGTTGGGCGCGCGTGACGTGCATCGGATCGTCGAGGCGCTGAAGTTCGGCTTCGTCGGACGCTGGGAACTCGACCAGGAGACGCGGCCAGAGGTTGGGCCTTAGAGAAATAACTTTGCTAACGACCTTCATTGAGTGTCCTTGACAGTTGTTGGCGAATCTCACGTCGGCCGTCTACGCCCGGCTCAAGGCCGGCCTCATCGACGACGCCCGCACCTTCGACGACCCGCGCCACTACGGCGCCCCCGCGGAGTTGGCGGCGCGCCCCGAGCACGGCACCGCCCACGTCTCCGTCCTGGCGCCCAACGGGGACGCCGTGTCCGCCACCAGCTCCATCAACTTCTAGTAGGTCGCCTCGGGCAAACCCCAGCGACTCTGTAATCACAAATCTCTCCCCTTTCTCTCTGTCCTGTAGCTTCGGGAGCGGCCGCACCGGGGCCCGATCGGGCGTCCTGTTCAACAACGCCATGGCCGACTTCAACATCGACGGCCAGCGAAACTACTTCGACCTGCCGAACGTGGCCGGCCGCAACCGCCTGAGGCCCGGCCACAGTCCCGCGTCTTCCATGGCCCCGCTGGTCGTCACCGATCCGAACGGCCGGGTTCGGCTGGTGGTCGGAGCCGCCGGTGGGACGAAAATCATATCGGCCCTTACAGCGCTCCTGGTGCGCGTCCTCTGGATGGAGCAGAGCATAAAGCAGGGCATCGACGGAGCGCGCTTCCACCACCAACTGCTGCCGAACGTGCTCGAGTACGAGTTTGGGGTCCAACAGACGACGGTCGGAGGGCTGGAGGCGCGCGGACACCAGACGCTGCGGTATCAGGAGCGCGGCTCGGCAGTCTGTGGAATCGAGAGGAAATCGGATGAGGTTTTCGGCAATGCCGACTTCCGAAAGGACGGCGGAGTAGCAGGATTTTAATAAATTTTCTTGTACATATGACCAAAGTTTGATGCAATAAAGGTGACCGATTATAGAGCAATTGATGTTCAGTCTTTCGTCATTTAGAGTCGTTCTAGAACGGTTTTCCATTGAGTAATTACAATCGTCCCTGTTAGCGTAATGAGCTCGTGCCTAGAGCTAGTGCCTTATAATTAGAGTAGGTGTGAATCAAGTGCCTAATTGAACACTCGTTTCCATAGTCAAGTGGAAAAAGAAAGCTATCAGTTAGTTATCGAATTCCAAATTGTGGACATCGCTGCGTCCGAAGACGACTATGGCCAGGGCTGCCAACGCACCAGCCAACAAACGCAAGCGTCTCCGGAAGTACTGCAGCAGGAACATCAGCAAATTCCTGACGGAGACCTCGCTGCACGGCCTGAAGTACGTCGTCGACGAGGAATTCAGCCTGTGGGAGCGGTATGAGTCATCTGAATGGAAAGCAGATGCCAACAATTGACAGTTCTTTCTCGGCAGGATCTTCGCGCTGGCCGCCTTCGTCAGCGCCGTGATCGTGGCCTTCAACTTGGCCGCCGACATCTTCTACAAGTGGAACAACACGCCGGTCATCATCGGCCTGAACTCGCGCAACATCGAGACCGTCCCGTTCCCGGCCCTCACCATCTGCAACATGAACCAGGCGCTGCGCAGCAAGGTCCACCACTACCCCGAGGACTCCATGGAGTACGCCTACCTGCGCAAGCTGTGCTTCGACGACATCGACTACGTCAAGTACGCCCACCTGGAGGCGCAGAAGGAGGCCACGGACTCCTTTCCGGACTTCATCATCAAGGTGAGTGCCTTTCTGGATCAGGTTTACCGCTCAATTAGAAGGCTACTTGCAGCACTCGCAGAACTGCTCCAGCATGTTGGTCTTCTGCCAGTACGGGTCCGAGACCAAGAGCTGCTCGAACTTCTTCCGCGAGGTCCTGATGGACGAGGGTCTCTGCTGTGTCTTCAACATGCTCCATCCGTTCTACCTGTACAAGGGGTCGTAGGTTACGGGCGAACTTCGACCAGTTCTGCTGGTAATTTCAAACGACTCTCTATTCCCAGCTACCAACTGATCCAAAGCCACACGACGTCGACTGGCCGCATACCGGTGGACTGGAGCCCCGAGACGGGGTACGCCGAGAACCTGCCCGCCGCCTTCTACCCGCGCCAGCCAGTGGGCACCGGGGTCAGCCTCGGCCTGAACGTCATCCTCAATGTGGAGGTGGACGAGTACTTCTGCTCCTCGACGAACGGGGCCGGGTTCAAGGTGAGTTTGGGGCTCCTCAACTCCAAGGCTCCAAGGTTTTTGCCACCACCGATCATCCCTCGCGCAGATCTTCCTCCACAACCCGATCGACACGCCGCACATGAAGGACACCGGGATCCCGGTGATGGTGGGCTCGCAGACGCGCATCCGCATCGACGCCACCGGCTTCGAGGCCCTGCCCTCGGTGCACGGCATCCGGCCGGCCAGCCGCCAGTGCTACTTCAACGACGAGGAGCAGCTCTTCTACTACAAGTACTACACGCGTCGCAACTGCGAGATGGAGTGCGACTCGATGTTCATGCTGCGGACCTGCGGCTGCATCCCCTACTACATGCCGCCGATCTTCGCGAACGCCAGCAGCTGCCACGTCAGGGACTTCAACTGCGTGTCGGCGGCCGAGAAGGCCTACCACAACGAGGAGAAGCTGGCCTGCAAGCGCAAGTGCCTCCAGAGCTGCTTCGACCTGACCTTCAACCCCGAGCTCTTCACCACCCAGTTCGCGCGCAAGAACTTCGACATGCAGCACCCGTACTTCCGGAACTTCTCCAAGGAGTACATCCACGACAACTTCGCCATGATCCAGATCTTCTACACAGAGACCTCCTTCAGCTCCAACGTGCGCACGGCCTACACCGGCTTCACCGAGTTCTTGTGTGGGTCCACTGTCCACATTTATGAAAGCTCGTAAATTCAACTGTTTTTTCCCTTTGGTGCAGCTCAAACGGGCGGCATCCTGAGCTTCCTGATGGGCTTCAGCGTGGTCTCCATCGCCGAGATCTCCTACTACGCCATCTGGCGGCCCGCCATCGAGTTCCTCCGCGGCCGTCGTCGGATGGACGCGGCGCCGTCGGTTGGGGCGATCGGGTCGGGGTTGCAGCACAGCGATGAACCGCAGGAGGTGTTCTTCATCAGGGTAGGGCGGTGATTTCGTAGCCTGCAATTCTGATGCACATCATTCCTCTCGAATTTTTCAGAGAAATTTCGCAAACGGAAAACTCGAAAATGACCCCATCGCACGAATGCCTCTCACTCGCCCTCAGCCGCACAGAATTCAGATATAGGACCAGACCAGCGCCTAGTTTTGATATCAATATAAATGTTCGACAAAAGTTGTTTCAATAAAAATAGTGAACAAAAAAATATTTTCAAGTATTTTCGTCGTTGAGAATGTTCCCTGGGTCTGTGTATCCGCTAACGCCACGAGAAAACGAACGAGACAACAAAAGCTCTCCGCAGACACTAACCCACTGGGGTTCCACACCTACTGAAAAGCCGAGCCGCACTCACACAGGCAAACACCTGTGTGTCGTTCCACTGACGAACTTCGTTCGTGGCAACTTGTTCGTCGTTCGTTCAAAATTCCCCTGTCGTCAGTTGATTCTGACGCGTTGCCAAATGAACATCGTTCGAGTTCGTGACGGATTCTGAACTTCAGCCGGCAGAGAACTGAGAAAAGATAAAAGGAAAACATTTGAGAAAATAAGAAATTGTGTGTCTTTGTTGTACAATTGAAAGTAAATTGTCTCTACGACTGTACCACACAACGGCAAGAGTGCTAGCAACGAGTGCGAACGAGAGCGAGATAGTGTAAAAAGGAACAGAAGAAGAAAATATTGTAAATTAGTGCTGAAAAAGTTGAGCCTACACCGACTGTTGTTAGTGTTGTTTTTGTTGTTCACGTTATTGTTTAACAATTCAATTCGCGTCTCAACAAAACACCCAAGTGCATACAGACAAATCCAACTACATACATATATATATCGCCAGCATATACTGAGTCCGATAAGCAGACTCGGGTCTCGAACTGCGAAGCATTTCTCCGGCGCCGCCAGCGACTTTCACCTCTGCCTCAGACGCAGGTAGGCTTTCCCGAATCGGAAACCAGCTCCAGGCCAAATCCGATCCATGCCTTAGCCGTATTTGAGTTCTCGTCTTGTTTCTGCGCTCCCTGGACCGCGTCGTCATCCGATATTTCGGCCGCCACAAGAGTCAAGAGTCCGCGGAGCAGCGAGGAGGAGCGATTTGCGATGACGTGAGTCACCCGGCTCTTGACCGTCTCGCCACCGCCTCTTTCTCTGTTTATCCACCGTGTTCGCTTCCCAGCGTCCAACGGCCGTCGCATCGCCCTCGTCGGATCCATGGCGTGTTCCTCTGCCGACTCTCGACGCCATCAGTAGTCGGCCTACGGTCGGTCGAAGCCGCCTGCGGGTCCTTGACATTGAGCCGGCGCCACCGGCCACCAAGCCAGAAGAGTCGTCCAGCCAGCTGGTTTGCCAGCCCCGGTCGTCGCTCCGCGGAGTGGAAAAACAAGTGTTCGGCAGGGTTTTTCCCAACTATTTCTTTGTCTAATTATAGATGCTTCGTCGGATGTTTTCCGCGGAATGAGAACACTTGCTCGAACTCCATTCGCTCGCTCTACTGCGACGCATTCGCCTCAACAGTTGAACCTCAGAAGGCGGCTTTTCCTGGTATATGTAATGTTGTAGAAGGCACAAGATCTATTATCGGTCTTCGTGTTGACTAGAAAACAAATAAAAAAAAAACCTGTTGGCTGGTCAGCAAACACGAAACGAACTTTGCTTTTAGTCCGAAAAGTTCTCAATTCCCATTTACAATATTTTCGATTTTATCGCCCTGCGATTCGGGTGTAATTATATAGATCTAGGTCTGAAAATACAGCTATTTACTGCACACGAGCATCCGATGTATTCATTCGCTACATTCAAAGTCATTCGATATACGTACGTATATATTCGATGAATAACTCATGTGATCTACGCCGGCCCCCGCCATCCAACCTCCAATTATTTCGCAATCATCCGTCGATCGTTTCGGAAGTTGTTTCCAGTAAATAACTATTTTCATAACATATTGCACAGTGACGGAGCAAATGCGGGCAACCTTCTGATGGGATCTGCTCTACCTCAGTTGCTACCTCATGACATGACGTCATTCTCCAGCTCCCCGTCGAGCTGCTCCGGTGCCCACGTCGAGAGGCGTCCGAGACGCAGACACGTCGTCACGAAAGCCCCGGCGAGACCGTTTTTGTTACGCAGTGCCGTGGCTCTAATGAGCTGGGCAAACGAGCTGCTGCCCATGGCGAACTACGTCATTTCTGCCGCCGTCCGGTACACGTCATCCTTGCTGCTTCACGTGCGGCGATGGGCAAATAGAGGACCGGAGTAAACAAAGTGTGAGGATCGAAGCTGTTTGGTGGAATCTGGAAGCTTCTTTCGGGGAGTTCGCAGTCTTTATTGAACGATCTCAAATTCACCAAACCCCGCAAACACTCCGCTGCACATTCCCGCAGACACATGTTGACTGGCGGCTTGCCAAAGATTTCCACAGCGTCCGCGGTGTTCAAATCTCTGAGATGACAGCGACAATTTGCAAGGGGACAGAGTATTTGAAAAGACATTGCGGACGATCCCTCATGACGATGTTTGGGCTTTTGCTTTTTTCTTTATTACTTCACTTTCTGTCCACTGCCCTTGAAATGGAAAAGTTTCTCCGATCGGAATCTGTTTCTGACTTCCCACAGTCCTCAGTGCTTGGCCGGTGGAAAACTAGTTTGATCGATAATTGAAACAAGTTCAATAGCGGTGTGATTGCCAATGTGTGTGTGCATGGAATGCGTGAGCACCAACACAGAGCCGGCCGGCATGTTGCCAACAACCGGGGAACCCAAGTACAATGACTCCGTGTCCGTGTCCGTGTCCGTGTCGATGACGTGTCGATATGGCAGTGTCTGCATGTCAGACACCAATTACAGTGGGCCTATCATGTCCAGATAAGGTTCCTCAATGGAAGGCACTTCAAGCCCTTATCAGGCCATTATTGTTTAATTGCTGGTTCAAATAACTTACGTTATCTACAAGACCCTAATTGATATGTTTATTTATTTATTATAAATATGCCAAATTTCAACCCCATTGATTGCAATACGGATTTCTGTTTCTTTTTCAGGTTTCTTGAGAATCTCCAAATCCCCCAGTTGAAACCAACCAAACTCCAGTAAAATGTATCCATTCGTAAGTACTGAACTCGCTATGCTAAACTACTACTATTTAATCATCTAACTAACACCTTTACTAACAGGAATGCGTTCGTAGCTTTGTTCGTTTTTGCAATGTTCTGTCTTTTACTCGAAAGAAACTGCACTAATATCAACTCACAACCTTATCATTAACTCGAACTTCCAAATTATTTGTCGTTTAACACTTCTGCACAGCAGAATTATGCGACCTTGTTTGTTTTTCTTTGGCAAACAACACAACAACAAAGTCATAAATATCTAAATTGAGGATTCTTATCAACAACCATGTGGTCGGAGTTGGGAACGCTTTCTAGGAAATCCGCAAACAAATAGCATTTAATTGAATCAATTCTACGTTTCTTATGCAAATTAGATGGCAAAGACTACTGTGTAGAGCAGAGTATTATGAACAATGTGGAATTAGATATTAAACATCGTTCGTCGTCGAATTCATTTATCTCTGGTCTGTCCGGCCGCGTCAATTATCTGCTAGTGTTAACTAGTGTTGGTTTATAATTGAGTCAGCCAATTAAATGTACGCTAATTATTTCCCCCGCCACCGCAGGCATTTCGTGAACCGCTGTGTTGTTTTTTTGGTCTGGGGTTTGCCCTATCGGACGGACCGGGTCTACTTGCAACGTTTGGGCAGAAGTACTTGCGCTTACGCCTGCTCTATTTTTAGCCCAATCGGTAATCGGTCCTTGGCCTCTGTGTCTGTGTCGTTCGAGTCGTTCGCGGCAATTTCCCTGCTCCCGTTTATCTCCTGCAGACCAGAGCACACCAGACCAATGAATGACACATCGTTTGCAAGTGAAATTCGCTTCTCGCGATCATTGTTATTGCTGAAGCCCAGGTGATTCATCAGAACCAGGGGTATTTCGCAAGATCACGCGATCGCATAGGCTTACTAGAGCACTGAGAAGATGTAGCCAATGCCCACGGTCCACCAACTCTTTCGACCGCAGTCACTTTTGTCACACGTTATCGTATAAATAATTTATCGACTAGTGGGTGTTATCGTCCAGTGAATGATGTACATAAACTATAGCAATGATCTTTGTAGGGCTCCGGCATGCCACAGCCGCAAACGAGCTCGCCATATAACACTCCGGGCGTGCCCGTTGGCGTTCCGTTCGGCGCAGGCTGGGTGGCTCCTTCCCACCACCAACAACAACAGCAACACCATCATCATCATCAGCAACATCCTCAACAGCAACAGCATCAACACCAACAACAACAACAACAACAACAGCACCCCCACTACCAACAAGCCCCGTACCCCGCGGCCCAGCCCGCCCCCTACCCGACCGGCGGCGCCCCCTACCAGGGCGGCCACCCGGCTCCCTACCCCGGCTCCTCCTACCCCCACAACCCCCAGCAGGCGCCCTACCCGCCCTCGACCCCCTCCCACTCCCACTCCCACTCGGGCAACAACACGCCCTATCCTCCCGCCCACAGCCACGCCGGACCCGCCGCCCACAACCCCCACTACTCGCATCCGGCGACGCATGCCTCGTACGCGCCCAGCCACGGATACACGCCGGTCCGCACGTCCGGCGGCTACGAGTCCCCGGCCGGCAACATGGCCCACTGCTTCGACGAACTGGCCCATCGTCAGAGCCAGAGCCACCTCCGCGGCCCCGTCCACCCCCACGACCTAGTGCGAAAGGTTTGTGCATTTGATTTTACTCCATCTTTGCATCTTTGTTACTCTCGTATTTAGTATGATACTAACATTTTACTAATTCTTAACTACTTATGCTCGGACGACCGCGAATCGAACTGGCCCACAGTCCGGCGAGAGTTTCGACTGGGAGACGGGCTCCGAGCTCGCGGCACAGGAAGACGTATGTTTTATTTGTGCCTGTGCAAAGTTCCCCCGAGCTTCCCTCACAGCTCCCGTAGACAGTAGCCTGTATATAGCGACCCTCCTACCCCTGCATTTAACTTTTGACTTCATCCGCATGGCATCCACTTAGTTTAATGCTATCCCATCACGCAACTGGGCCAATTGCAGACCCAACTAACTCTTCCATTCAGAAGCTACACAGGGATGGCACGAATAGCCGGAGTATCAGGAAATCATCGGTATCTGCAGCTGAATCTACGATGTTCCCACGTGTCGTTGAAGTGTTTTCGTGGAAACCTCTTGTGGGTTTTATCGCGACAGCGGCAGATCATATCTTTAGATTACAATTATCTGGACAATAATGAAGCTGAAGCTGTCTCAGTTTAACTCTCAGCAGAGAGCTTTTACAAGATTTCAAAGACTCCGGCCGGTGAATTTTCATTCGCTTAATATATTTACATATTTCCCACACTTTTTGGACCAGATTCCCAAAGCGTTTGCCGCAATAAAAATTTCTATTCGTCCCCCAAGCCAAATTGTTTGCTTCGCCGATGCAGCACACGTTCTGGTCTCCGTCAGACGCAGACGACTATGCCGAACACGAAAGCAAAAACACTCGGCTTCCATGCGTTGACGTGGAAATTCCGAGGCACCTCAGCCCACAAACAGAGAGTAGTTTTTTCCCCGGTCCGTGACTCATGCTTGGGTCGAGTAGTCCGGGTATCCGTGGCCCAGGTTTCGCAAAGGTTCCACCTTCCCGGTAGATGCGTAGTAGAGAGCTTACCTTTTGTTACATATTTTGTACAATATTCGTTTTTTGTACTCGAATGTGACCGTGTTTTCGTTTCTTTTTCAAGGGAACCCCAACTGTTTTGCCGGATCCCAACTTCGATCCCGTGAAGGATGCGCACGACCTGCGCAAGGCCATGAAAGGGTTCGGCACGGACGAGGACACCTTGATCAACATCATCTGTCGCCGCTCGAACGAACAGCGCCAGGTAGGTTTCCAACCTGTCAAATTGACAACACCAAGTGGAACCCGAAATCGTGGTCGTTCCACAATAGCATAGCCGAGCTTTCGGCGGTTCGGGTACCGGCTAAAGTTGCCTCGAAAGGCGTTCGAGGTGACCAGCGGAAAATTTCCAATGCCATGTGAACTATTTTCAGGAAATTCAACGCCAATACAAAACACATTTCGGCAAGGACCTCATCGAGGACATCAAGTCCGAGACTAGTGGCAACTTCGAGAACCTCCTGGTCGGCCTGCTGCGTCCCATTGTCGACTTCTACTGCACCGAGCTGAACGACGCCATGTCCGGCATCGGCACCGACGAGGACGTCCTGGTCGAGATCCTGTGCACGCTGTCGAACGGGGAGATCCACACGATCAAGAACCAATACCTGAGATGTGAGTAGAATCCACGTAGCAAAAGATCTCCAACCTCAATTTATATCGATCTCCCTCTCTCACAGTGTACGGCGCTCATCTGGAGTCGGAGCTGAAGTCGGAAACCTCTGGCAACTTCAAGCGACTCCTGATCTCCCTGTGCACGGCGGCGCGCGACGAGAGCGGCCACGTCGACCCCGAGGCGGCCCAGAACGACGCCCGGGAGCTGCTGAAGGCCGGCGAGCTGCGCGTGGGCACCGACGAGAGCACCTTCAACATGATCCTGTGCCAACGCAACTACCAGCAGTTGAAACTGGCAAGTGAATCCCCCCAATCCGCCAAACCCACGGAAGCGATCTAATTCTGACCCGATCTCCCCCTGCAGATATTCCAAGAGTACGAGAAGATGACCGGGCACTCGCTGGAGAAGGCCATTAAGAAGGAGTTCTCCGGCGACATCATGGAGGGACTCATCGCCATCTACAGATGCGTCCACAACAAGACCGAGTACTTCGCCTCGCGCCTGCACAAGAGCATGGCCGGCATCGGCACCAACGACAAGCAGCTGATACGCGTGGTCATCACCCGCTCGGAGGTAAGGCCTTGCCCGTCCAGACTGTGGTAATTGCCCTAACGTCGTCGTCCTTTGTTCTCCCCAGATCGACATGGCCGACATCAAGGCCTCATTCGAGCGCATGTATGGCAAGAGCCTGAAGAGCTGGATCAAGGTGAGTCCCTTCGGTTCTGATTCTATCGGCCTTCGACCTAAATCGTTGTGTTTCCTTTCAGGGCGACACCTCGGGCCACTACAAGCACGCCCTGTACGCGTTGGTCGGCGAGCAGCGTTCGTCGTAAGGGCGGCAAGCGATTAGTTCCATGGCTGGTACCACCCCAACGTCCATCGTCCACACACCTGTACCCAGTTGAGCCCCACACCGCCCGTATACAATTCGAATAAACTAAAATGTAATGCACATGTAGAACCCCAAACTCACTACAATCTCCTGTATGGATTTGAGAAACGAATGCCTTACCTATGGTATTTTTACGGAACAAAGTAGTATTGCCTATTGGACAAGATCATAGGAAACCTCGAAGAAGTGTCAACCATTTTTATATTCCCAGATTTTATTAAAATGATGTATACATACTATGTTATAAAAACAATTGAATAATAAGCAGCAGCGATTGCAGTTTGCATTTACGACTTAAACTTAGTCAACGCCTTCATCCTCATCAAGACCCAAGGAAAAACAAACAAGCCAATCTTTACAAATTGTTTAGCCTACTCTAAAAGTATATGAAATGTTTTTTATTGTCATTAAATTCAAAATATATATGTATTGGAAAAGACTACGAAAGCAAGTGTTACTAAACGTTTCTCGAAGCTGGGCATTAGGCAGATCTTAGACTAGAGCGGCGGGTCTACGACTTGTGGACCCGCACCTCCACGTAGAGGCAGTCGTTGCGCAAGTAGTTGCGGCTGGCGACCGCCTTGTGCGGGATGTGGAAGTACTGGTTCGTCTGGAAGTACTCGTCGCTCTTCTTGCGCACGTAGATCGTCTTCACGTAGTCCTGGGCCTCCTCGGGGCTCGCGCACTGGTCGCGGATGATGATGTCGGCCTGCAGGCGGCAGGGCCAGGCCAGCAGGGCGTCGTACTCGCCGGCGATGACGTTCAGGCAGGCGATCATGTTGCGGCCCTTCCACGTGCCCTTCCCATTCAGGTGGATGTCGAGCTGGAATTCAAAAGACTCGACTCAAGAGCCATCTCTGGAGGTGCCTTCGGCGTGAAGACTCACCCTCAAGGCGTAGCCGAACTGCTTGTTCGAGAACATGGCGCTGTGCAGGACCGTGTCGTACTGCCTGGCCTCCTCCAGCTTCTTCGAGTAGTCCTTGATGCGCCAGATCAGGTGCCCTATCGAAAACGGACAATAATTAACCAGCAGTCATTAGTGACGACGACTTCGTACCTCTCGTGTTGAGGATGCTCGTCAGCCGTTGCTGCGTGGCCAGGTGGTTCTCGAGGTCGCCCACCAGCTGCATGGTCAGGTGCAGCTTCCGGTCGAGCGCCGAGACGACGGCCTCGAGCTTGTCGCACCGCTCCTCGGTCTCGCAGACGATGCTCTTCATGCCCTTCACCTCGTAGTCGAGCATCGCCTGCTTCGCCGTCAGGTCCGAGTTGGTCGTGAACTTGGTCTTCAGGTCGCTGGCGACGCCCTGCAGGAACTCGTCGACCTGCTTGAACTTCGCCCTGTCCGAGGAGATTCGCAGGTGGAGTTCGATTGTGGAATTTGATTTGATAAATTCATCGAGGACCCACCTGAAGCTCTTCTCGTACTGCAGCAGGTTGTCCTCCAGCTTGAGGATGTTCTCGTTGAGGAGGTTCTGGTGCTTGGTCACCTCGAAGGACATCTCGTTGATGTGCTTCTGCAGCTCCGCGATCTCGTGCTGCACCTCGCGCTTCAGTGTCTGAAAGAGATCGATTTGGATCAGACGTTGGAGACTCCAAACGACCTCTGCCCACCTGGGTCTCGTCGTAGCAGTGGCGGAAGTCGTTCTGGCACTGGTCCAGCTCGTAGCAGCGCTGCGTGTTCTCCTCCTCCAGCCGCTTCTTCAGGCTGGCCAGCGTCTCCTCCGTGCTCTGGGTCCAGTCGGCGGCGATCTGGCAAAGACACCAAAACATTTTGTGATCCTCCACCTGTTTCTTCCGATCGATTTCCGCTCACCTGGTTCTGCTTCCTCAGGTTGCCCACGTCGGTGATCAGGTGGAGCCGCTGCCGGATCTCCTCGTTCATCACCGACCGCAGCGCGGCCAGGTCGCGCTCCAGCACCTGCAGCCGCTGCTCCGCCTGCTGCTCGTCCAGGCGCTCCGAGCTATCGCCCATCCCGCCGCCGTTGCTGAGCGAGGTCGCCTTGTCGACGCTGTCGCCGCTACTGCTGTTGGTCGTGTTGGTGCTGGCGGGCGTTGTGGGCGTCACGGCGTTGTGGCCACTGCTGCTGGTGTTGGTGTTGGTCGCGCTGGCCTTCATCTTGCCCTTGGCGCGCGGACACTCCTTGAGGTGGCTGCGCATGCGGATGCGGGCCACGTAGGCGTGGCACGAGTTCGGGCACGGCTCGAGCACCTGCCCGCAGTGGATGAGGTGTTCCTGCGGGAGAACGAGAGACGTTAGCGAGGACAAGACGCGATTCACGTCGCAGGCGATGACGATGACGAGTCCGGTGCAGTCGCCGCTCGTCGATGAGTCTGGGACTTGTCGTCGAACTGTCGATTATCTTATCGCAGTCGACTGGCGATAAGCAAGTGCTGGAATAATGTAAAAAACTGCGGCCCTCCACCAGGCACGACACAGTGGGCGGGTCCGCCTCAACATCCAACTCGAACCCTCGGAGCCCCTGCAACAACATCATCATCGGGGACATGATTCCTCCCAACCCGCCCACTCCTCGCCTCCCCAACCCTGTCCGCAATCAACCTGCGTGTTCCGGAAGAACTCGCGATAAGCGACGCCCACAGACAACTGCGAGCCGGGGTCGGGACCGGGGCCGGAGCCGCGCTTTGTCGTGGCTGCTGGGGGTGGGTGCGGGGGCTGCGAGGGATCGGGAGAGGGCGGACGTACCGTGAAGGTCTGCGAGTCGAACCACTCGTTGCAGAACAGGCAGGAGGACTTCAGGTACTTGGTCACGGTGGTGGCGGCGCCGGGGGCGGGGAGCTCGGGGATGCCGGGGTCGCCGCCGTTCTGGGCCATCTTGCGGCGCCGAGGGCCTGCCAATCACGCGCGGTAGTCAATCGAGGTAATCACTGGAGACTTTGGATAATCACTGGAGACTTTGGTAATCACTTGGAGTCTGTGGGAATCGCCGGGTTCTTAAGTAATCGCTTTGGTAATCACTTCCGCACAGATCGATCGGAGGTCACCGGGGAAGCCTGGATTCCGGAAGCGGTCGAATGGATTCTCGAGGGTTTTCAACCAGAGTCGGAGCGGAAAAGAGGCGACTTTCGCTTTTCAAAAAACCTGGCCCGATTCGCCGCTGCGATCGCCGCGAACGATCACTTGCAAAACGCCTTCGAGTGACTAATTCCGTGGTCGATGGGTGGAAAACGATTCAATGAAAACTTACCAGGCAAGAGCACAATAAAATCCACCATCGCCCCTACAACAAAATGCTCGCACAATATTACCAACAACAATAACAATAATAATAACACCATGGGCAACAACAACACGGCCGCCTTGCCGTTGCCCTTATCAGAAGCCCACAATTGATGATAAAAATGTCGCATACGCGAGGAGAGCGAGCGAGACGGAGTGAGCTGGGAGAGACGAGAGATACCGGGAGAGAAAGAGACAGGTGGAGAGAGGAGATACGATAACACACTGCTGGTGGAAAGGAGTTCTTGAGCAATGGGGCGATAGGGAGTGAGAGGGAGAGCGACAGGGTGAGAGTATGGGAGAAGTCGGGAGAGAGACAATTCAGGTGGGAGCGCGATGGAGCGATTGAGAGGTTCGAAGTTTCCAATAACGTTTTCAATTTGAGGTTCTTGGGAATTGAACAACAGTAATTACTACTACTACAGCTACTCGAATGGCGGCACCAACAACTCAGACGAATGCCAGCCATCTTTAATCGGTTTCCAGAACCATTCATAATGAACGAGCGTGTG
The DNA here is from genome assembly GCA_947389925.1 of Coelopa pilipes. NCBI lineage: Eukaryota > Metazoa > Arthropoda > Insecta > Diptera > Coelopidae > Coelopa > Coelopa pilipes. The sequence goes on along the minus strand of OX376700.1, from coordinate 26,626,169 downwards.
GCAGGCTTGCCATGTGTCCGGGTTTATTATCTCAAAAATCTTGATCTTTAAACAATCTTAGTTGTGCATTTTCTGAAGTTTAGCAAAAATGCTCAATTGTGTATAGTTTTGTGTTCTTGAGAGAAACTTTTTTCCATGCGACAATTTCAGCTCGTCGATGTTCTTATGGCAAGCCTGGCCGCCGGTTCTGTTCGTTTCGGTTCACCTATCTTATCGGCCCGTAAGGGTTAGATTAGCCCGAGTCTCCGTCTTCACCATACAATCGGGCCCTCGAAGGCCTTCGCATGCCACCCAAAACACCAGATAAACTCAACGCAAACAAGTAAAGGGTTCTCGGCTAGTTTCGAAAACTCACTTATTAAGCTGTCACTCTACTGTCGTTGCCGAAAACAAGTCCGAAATGCGGGGAGACAAAAGGACCTGCATTTGGTATGCGACACGCATGCGATCCGACCCCCATCAGGCAGACAAATGTCCTCAATAATGCAGCAAGAACAACATCAGCGTCGACCAGAACACATAAACAGAGAGAGATCACAACAACAGGAACACCGAGACCGGAGGCTGCGTGTAAACAAACAAGACCGATGACAACCGAATAATTAGCCCCTGACACCCGCGGCGACCGAGGGCGTCCAGAATCAATATTTGCCGCTGTCTGTCGCGCCAGGACCGCCGTCCAAACAAACAATCAACAATGCATCCATCCGTCGGTCGGTCGCTTCAAGGGCGCGTGACTCGCATGCAGAACAACAACTCATTCCCGTCGTCGTCAATTGACATCGAACAGGGCCAACGCAACCCCACCACCAGGCCTGCCAACACAGCGACGGGCTCGGAGCCGTCGAGGCGCCCGCAGCCAGCGCGGCGCCAGCTGCTGGAGGAGGCCGCAACTCAAAAGGAGTCGATCACGAGCTGTTGTCCGTCCGCGGACGTCCCGATGCAGAACCTGTTTTCGCGCCAAAATTCCCACCATGTGCTCCGGTGGCGTTTGGCGGTAGTTTCTCTGCCTCGTGTGAGAGGGCGCGTCTCTGTCTCTCTCTGGCGCTCTCTCGTTGCCCGCCGGAGGCTCTCTCGGTGCTGGTAAAGTGCTAAAACCGGAGCTTTCAGGGTGGCCAGCGGACGCGAGGATGGGAGGAAAATATGGAAAATATGGTGTGGTGAGGGGAGGTGAAGGGAAGTCTGTTGTGGCGAGGGGCAGGCGAAGTGAGGGGGTGAGGAGAGCCGAGGTAATGCATCAACAATGATGCGTGTCCGATGGAGCGAGTCGCTTGTGGCTCGCTTGTGACTCGCTTGCAGGGCGGCAACCCTAGCCCAAAGCGAAAGCTCGTTACAACGACGATGACGAACACGGCCACGGCCACGAGCACGATGCGATGCCGATGACGCCGACAACGGGGAGGCGGAGGAGTCGAAGTGAAAGCTTTCGGCGGCAAAAGAACGGCGTCGCGTTGTGATCGGATGTCCTTGCGAGGGGCGCGTGGCGCGTGGAAAGGACGAACGCAACGAAACAAAACTGAGGCATTGCGAGCCAGGCGGCTCAGTTGCGAGTTGGCTTCAAAACGATCCGGTTCTCGCGGCCAAGGACTCCAGGCCCCGAGTCGCGCACAGACGCAGCCTCGCCAATTAATCGACAACGAGCCTCGACCGCCGACTGAAGTAAATCCCTCAGCCGAACAAACAACAAAAACCACAACAACAACAACAGCAGTAGTTGTAGCATCTAATCAAAGCCATCTGAGACGAGCAAAGGTGGAGTGAGTGAGAGAGGGAGAGGGCGAGTGTTGTAATCATTGTGAATTATTTAGAGACAACCCTTGGCTTCGTGTCTTTCTTTATTCTGCTGCCGCTGTCGTTGTTGTTGCAATTTACGTTACGTTCGTCGTCGCGTTGCCGCCGAATCGCCTCGCACGCCGTCGGGCCGCTGTCAGCGGAAGCTGCGACGACCTCGTGTGTGCGAGCGTGCGAGCGTGTGAGTGTGTGTGTTCATGTGTTCGTGGCCGGGTTCGAATCCCACGAGTAAATAATTTGTTTCGACCGAATTTGAAAGCGGCGTTTGAGTGGGAGCCAGAGGCTTACTTGACTGTGTGAGTGAGTGAGTGACTGTGTGTGTGTGTGCGTCAAAGAATATCTCGTATTTATGGCAAATTGTTACGGTCTCATCTCCATCGTCTGCCTTCTTCATCGCCTCCTCCTCCTTGTCATTCTGGGGCCTCCCGAAGCCGCAAAACACGTTGTTGCCAGATGCGAGGAGCGATGTCCCTTTTGCCCTTCATCCCCAACCCGCAACGCGCAACCCTCGACCTCCCACCGTGTTTCATGTTTCACGCCGCAAATCCGCCATGTGCTCGAGTGAATCCGCGAAATATTAATGAAGATTTGTCGGCCGCAGAAACGCCGTCGACGTGTTTTCTCTCCAGCTTTTTCACTCGGCTTCCCCGGTCACCCCTTTCGCCAGTTTAGCGCGAATTTCGCCGAGATTCGTCGCGCCGTCGACCGCGAACCGAGCCTGAGTTATGCAATTGTTCCGAAATTCCCCTTTTGGCTGGTCCCACGGCCCGTGACCTTGAGTCAAAATCTGTCGAAGGCAACAACCCCGAGAGCCCTGGCCAATTGCGGCTCATTGGACCAGGTAATTGCATTAACTCGTTACTCTCGCGATCCCGGTCGTCGAGGGCCCGAACACGGCGATGTCTTGGAGGTTCACGTGACAAATTCGGCCGACCCTAAGCGGCCAAAGGAGCCACGGGCAGGAGCTGGAGGAGGAGCGGGAAGCAGAGGACAAGAACGGCAAACAGTGGAAAGACGCGAGGCACAAGTTTCGAGCACACAATTTCGGGCAATTAATTAAAACTCCATTTCGAGTGGATTTTTTAAGCCAACTGAGTCACGAGTGGAGGCGGGGCGAGACAGTAGCCGCCATCGACGGGTCTCCGGAAGGCGAAGGCGAAGGACGCAATTCTGCGCCGCAAGCGAGGGACAACGAGACGAAAGCCCTGGTCCTCGTGACGCTTGTTGCAGCTTCCGCTAAGCCCTTGAGCCGAGCCGCGTTAGGCGCAGCTGGAGCCACTTGCGCGAAAGCCAGCAGCTCCATTAGGCAGCTGCTCAGGGGCTTCCGCGCGACGAGCCCGGTCCCGACCCCCGCCCCGACTCGAAATTAAAACATTCGCCGCTCGTTATGTGAATGTGGGTTCATGCGAGAGGACTTCCGGCGGCGGAAGCCATCCTGGTCGCCCCCGCCATCGTCCCCTCCAACCTCTCTCCACCACCTCCGCAAATAAAGAGCCGCATTTAATTATGTTTCCCGAGTGGTCGCCGCTGCCTCGGCCGGGGCCGGGTCTGCGTCCAGCCCGGGGCGTCGGGTCCGCGTCGAGCCTGGGGCGTCGGGTCCACCGCGCTTCCAACAAAAGCACATCCGGCCCCGGCCCTGGCCCCGGCCCCGGTTGTTGATCCCAGCCAATTGTGCGGGTCCCGCCTCCGACTTCCTGCAGGTGCCCTGTTTCATTAGCAGCCTAATTCAATTCCAGGCTCATCTCTGGACAAAGAACAATTCAAAAAACAATCACAGAGAGAGAGAGAGAGGGGAGCGGAAGAGCGAGAGATCCCCTCTTAGGCTGTTTAAAGTGTTCAACGTGGGCTCAGCTCGGCTTTGCGGGCACGAGGACGCCCAAATTCGCCATGAGAACTTCTCGCAAGTCCTCGACAAGTGCTTGAGAAGTCGATGCCAAGAATGACAATGAAGTCGGGGAATGAAGAAAAAGTCGAGGAGCGAAAACGTATCGAAGAACTCTTGGCATTTCGACCTGACTTTGGACAAATCGCCTTCGACTTCGCCTCCTCCTCCTCCCGCTTCGAAGCCCGTTGCCCTCTCCACCTGACCATCTGGCCATTGACGAGACGACTTTGGCCACCGGATTCCGCAGCAGGTGGACGTGGGTAATCATGTCGCTCACACGAACGCCCCGTGACAAGCGAACGCGCCGTCACTCGCCCACTGTCTGGCGGACCTCGAGGCTGACTGAGTGCCCATTTAGTGAGTTATCGCCCGCACGACCCCTCCGCTATCGACTCCTCGGCCCAAACGACCGCCCCCCCGCTCCAATTACTCCGCAGTGCTTAATTTGTCGCACCTGGCCGGGGTGTCGCAGTCACGTGGCGAACGCACGACTCGTCTGGATCAGATATCGCCAGCTCAGAGCGAGGCCGAACAGGTGGCTGCCAATTAACCTGGAGTCTAATTGGGCCAGGGGAGGGCGAGAGGCAGGGCAGAACGAGAGGCAGACGAAAGGGAGGTCGAGGGTGAGGCAAATGGGAGAGAGAGAGAGGACGGTTTCGATTGGAGTGGGATCGAGCGATTGCCAAGAGCTGTTATTAAAATTGCATTTGCAGCTAGGCAGGGGATCCTGCTCGGTCCTCCGTGCTCTGTGTCTCCTCCTGCCATCTCCCGTCTCGTCCTGCTTCGTCCCGTGTCACCGCCGTCTCCATCGCTCAATCGGCTCTCATTTGATCCTCTTCCACTCAGCAGCGATTTATGGCGAGCTGCCTCCCGGTATAAGGGGGCAAAGCTGTTCAGACTGCAAGGATTAAATGCCCAGCAGCCGCCAGCGGCCGCTGACAGGATGTCGCTCATACGCACAGTGGACGCGGAGGAGATTCGACAACGACCTTGGCCCATGGACTGGAAGAGGCCAATGGCCAGTGGCCAGTGGCCAGTGGCCGGCGGCCGTAAATAGCAGCGGAATCAATTTGTGGACACCAATGAAGTGTGATTAATTGTCGGAGTGAATAAACAGCCAGCCACAACAACTGCCATTACCACGCCCGCAACAAAAATAACACCTACCAGAACAACAACAATTACAACACCTACACCAACCACAACAACACCTACCGCAACCACAACACCTTGTTTGACAGCAATGCAAACTGATGATGGAGCGTAAATAAAAATCGCAACCCACTCCCAGCCATGGCAACGAGGTGATCGGAGCGGGATCGGGGGTCCAAACGGAGCCACACCCCCCCCACCCCCCGGACCGCCCTCCCCCGTCGTCCTGACGGTGTTTATAAATATGCAATTGATGGCCGTCCTGTTGCTCCCCAGTGGTCCGATTTAATTATTCACTAATTTATGCGCCCGACAATGGCAAGCAGAGGAGGCGGGAATGTGTGTGTGTGTGGGATAGTTCAAGCCTCTGTGTGAGCTCGTGCGTGTGCCGGTGTGCGTGACTGGGTTTGGTGGGAAATTTATTGTAAAACTCTGTCCATAAACAAGAGAAAGCTCTGTAAATTTATCGCCACGATAAACCCAAATTGCTGCGCCGCTTTTAATGGTTTCTGCTGACGGCTGCTGCTGCTGCTGCCGACGTTGTTGTTGCGGCGGCGGCAACAATTCTCCAATTTTCCGAGAACGAATCTTGCAATTACCAGAGCTCCAGCGGCAACGAATCGAACATTTCGGCCGAATAAGAGATTTCAAGTTTGTCATCGTCGCAGACGTCGCTTGAATTTATTTCTGATTTATTTTTCCCGGCCTCCCCCGCCCCACCGCTCGTCGTGTTTCGGCTCCATCGCAGGCCGACGTCGATGTCGTGAACGACGTTTGGCGAGTTCCCTCCACCGTCCACTGGAGTCCTCGTCCCGGCCCGGCCCGGCTTTTCCAGGAAGCGTGCTAATGTCAAGGCACATCATTTGGCGGATGGAACTCCGGCCTTGGCTCCTCGACTCCCCACCCCTCCCTCATCATCTTCGCTCCCACTCCAGCACCCCTGGACCGCAAAATATCGTTACAATATTTCGATTGCATTTGGACCATGCACGAGTTTTTTGTGCTCGCCGCTCCCCACTCAAATCGAATGTTAATGCCCGCTGAGCACCAATACCAGAACACACTCACACACACCAACGACCACCCACACCCCACCATGTCCATGCGAACGGCCCGAGTCCGACGCAACTGCTGGAGCCGGCGTCACGGCCATTTGGCCTTTGATGGTTCCATTCTTCGGACTCGTTACAGAAGATGCCGAGCCCTCGCCCGCCCTCGCCCCTCGCCGCTCTCAGCACCTGATTCTTTCGACTCCCCTCTCGCTGATCTTGACGACAGGGCCTTGGTAGACCTGGGCTCAGAAAGAGCTCCTTCAGCTGCTGCTCACGTCGTGAAGGGTTCTCGACACAGATCCACACAATCAAGACGTGCAGATTCCGCGCGGGCGATGGGGCGATGGGGCGATGGGGCGATGGGGAGCTGGGGCGCGGAGGAGCCGGGCGATGCCTTCATGCCAGTGGAATCCACGAGCCATTTGCACTCAATTAAGCGAACTGGGTTTTTATTCATTACCGCGAGCGGGGCTTTCATTACGAGGTTCGGTTGGCCTCGCTGACGCGGGGAGCGAGCTGGGCTGGGGTGGAGCCAAACCAACCCACGCCTTGACCTCGCTGCGTCCTCTCCGCAGGCCGGGCGGGGTGGGGGGCCCTGGAGAAAAAACCACTCGCACGAGGGCATAACTTTTGACGGCCTTGACGGGACCATGGACGAGGGCGGAAGAGCGAATGATTAAAAGACAACATTGGGAACGCGGACGAGGGAAGGCGGAGGCGGAGGCGGAGGCGACGGCGACGGCGACGAAACAACAACGTCCCCGACTGGCGGCCAGCGAGATACGGCACGAACCGCGCTCCGATGTGGGGAGAGGCGGAGTCTGGCGCGGTCGGGACAGACGGACGGACGGACGGACAGATCAGAAACGCGTGGTCGGGCTCAGGTTTTCCCACTCGTCCAAATTTTAATCCCACACTCAGCTGCGCTTAAATCGAATCCCGCCGGGCACACGCTGAAAGTCCTCGCAGTCCTCCGGCCCCTGGAGTCATGAATTATGCAAAGGCCCGAATCCGGTCCAGGGTCCACGGCGCGCTCTTTAGGTAGATCCGACCCTTCCCGCTGATGACGAAGCCGGAGGCGGAGCCGGAGCTGAAGCCCAAACTGAAGCTAATGTAGCGTTCAAAATACTCGCGATTAACTGGTTTAGTCTGGCTTCCTCTCTAAGCAGGCCCTGCCGGAGCCTGACTGACAGATGGACGGAGGGACGGACGGCCGCTCCCTGTGGCTTCGCGCCGCACAGATCCCACAATCAAAGTTAATAATTAGGAATCCTCGCGGCGAGCTGCTGACGTCAGCGGAATCCGTCGACAGCTCGCCGACAACCGCCAGCTCCGCAAGCAGCGGTCCGCGAGTTGAAAACGAGCTGCACTGCGGCAAGGGGAGGGGCGGGAGCTGGAACCGGGGCTGGGGCTGGGGCTGTGGCTCGTGCCCCCTGTGCCGGGAGGTTCCCGTTGCTCGCATCCCCTTCAGTCGAGCCCTGTCGCCCGCACTCGAGTCCTGTCGTCGCTGTCAGTCGCGCGTTTTCGCCATGAGTCGAGCGTTTCCACCACCACCCGAGCCCGCGCCATCACCTGTCGAGCCCGCTTTCGCCACGGAACACACGGCAAACTATTTAATCACTTGTGCGCGAGTGACGGCGGCGAAAGTTTCCGCCACTTCTGGCGCCCGGGCGTGGCCCATCATCGCGGTCGGCTGCCGGCGCCCCGCTCGTTGCATGACGGAGAATCGGGGCCCCATCCATCTGAGGGATTTCTCAGACCCTCCCAGGGCCCATCATCCAACACTATGCGCGGTCGGGGACGAGCTCGCGCCGCGATTAATCTCAATAAACGCGTTCAACTTGGCCCAAACAGAATTTCTTTGCAGCTAATTTGACGGTAATTTATATGAGTTCTAAACTCGCGCTCTCTCCCTCCGTCCCTCCGTCTCTCAATCCCTTTGTCCCGCCGACTCCAAGGTAATTGCGTGTAAATATTTGATTAGTTGGAACTGCTAGTGAAGCCCTAGGGCTGAGGAGCTGATGACGAGCGGCAATCGAAACAAAACCCTTTGAACTTCCCCTGGCCAGAATTGGGGGAGGAAGGTGTCGGATCCTTGCAAATGAAATGTGAAAATGTTCTTCCCCGAATCCCTCCAATAAGAAGGCCATCAACCTGTTGAAGCCCAACCGAAGCCCCGTTGAAGCCCAGTGGAGGCCCGTTGGAGGCTCCTTGGAAGCCCGGCGACCCTCCGGAGGCAAAGACAAGTGGTTTCGAAAAGTTCAAGACACTTCACACAAATTTAATTCGAAAATAAATTCCACATAAAATGCATACACGCTCGGTTCGAGGAGGAAGAGTAGGAAGAGACGGGCTCGGCCAGGACCTGGCGTTAGCACCTCCGGCACAGGGCGCTGTTCTTCTTCCGCTTGCTCGTGGACACCCGGCAGGCCTGCAGAAGAGGGAGAGAGAGAGATAGAGTGAGACAGAGAGAGAGTGGGAGGAATCGGGGGTCGACCGCACCATTCGGTTGAACTTGTCCTTCTCCTCCTTGGAGAGCGCGCACCACTTGCGGGCGCCGCGGCGCACGATCTGGGTCGGGCTGAGGCCGCAGTTGCACTGGCGGAACCAGCGCAGGAAGTTCAGGTACCCGTTGTTGGTGACCGGGCCCGGCTTCATGCACTTCTTCTTGCGCATGGGCCGGCGGCAGCTGCGGCGCTTCGGCCGGGCCTTGCGGCGGCAGGCGCTCTTCCTGCGGGGCCGGCGGGCGCACGACGACCGCTTGCGTCGCTTGCGGGCGCAGCTGCTGCGGCGCGGCCGGCGCGGTCGGCAGCGCGGCCTGGAGCGACGGGCGCACCCCGAGCGCTTGCGCTTGCGCCGGCGCGGGCGGGGACGCGGGCACTTCCGGCGCTTCGGCTTGCAGCCCTGCGAACGAAATAGAGACAGTAAGAGGGAGGTTGCTTTCGAGCCTAGGCTGGGGCCGGGCCGGGGGCTGCGACAGCGGGTGATCGGGCCCGGGCAGGGGCAGGTCCGGGTGCGGGTTACCATTTTGCGGTACTTCTCCTTCTGGGCGCACGTCAGCCGGTTCCAGACCTTCGCCCCGCAGGTCACCGTCTCCGTGGCCGAGAGGCCGCAGTTCTTCTTCCGGTACTCGCGCAGGAAGTTCAGGTACCCGTTGCTGGTGATCGGCCCCGGCCGCATGCACTTCTTCTCCGGGGTGCACATACTAACAATTTACTGTTTGCTATTCACTAATTACTAATTACTAATTGCTAATTACACGCGATCGTCTTTGCAATCGCAATTTTATTTCTTATTTTGTTACTGAAAATTACTGAAAATTTTTGACTTTTATGTTCGAAATTGTTTAAAAAATGATTTCTATCCGCACATTCTCTGCTGATATTCTCAAAGTGAACGAGGTTTTTTCAATTTCCCCCAGCCGGAGTGGGAGTCTCGCCTCTACCTGCTCCGGGTCCAGTTCTGGCACTGGGAAACGCTCGTCCTCGCGGACGTCTGCGGATCCGCCGATGCCGAAACCACCTGTCGACGGGCGGGGCGAGTGGTTTCGAGTCCAAGGTCCCGGTGGGGCCCCCCGACCTCTCCGCCAATCGGACTCGGCGCTGTCGGGCTGTCTGTCTGGGCCGATCGAGGTCCCTCGGTGCGGAATGCCGGGAGTGGAAATGCGAAGAGATCCCTATCGCGAACGCGAAACAACATGGGCATTGAGGCCGCGCGATAGGGAGCTAATTACAGAAAGTCGGGCCGGAGAATGTCAGGCTAGGGAAGGGCGTGGATGCGGATGTGAATGGGGTTGGGATGTGCGAGAGGCGAGTGGCGGGTGTTGGATCGTGGCGGAAATGTAAGCTTCGCGCCTTCGCCTCCACCGCTCTTTATATTCGTTTCCCTTTCCCTTTCCATCGCCAGGTCGAGTCATGTCGTGTCAACGGCGCAAACCGCAAATGTTTATCGCCTGCAAGGGGAATAAAAATAAATGCGAAAACACTCAAAACGGCGAACGGAGTGACCGGGGATGGGATTCATTCATGTGGCAAACGGTATCGATTTTCGCGGACTGGCAAGAGAAGGGAGGGAATAAATTGTTGAGAAGAACACACGAGTGGCAGGAAGGGCGGGTGGACGGATGGAAGGAAGGACGGAAGCAACACAGGTTGCGAGGTCGAACGCGAGGAGGACCGAAAATAAAATTTGCACACGCGCTTATCGGAGGCGGCCACGGGGACGCCGAACACTCCGGCTCCACCTGCTGCTGCGACCCGGAGGATGCCGACGAATCCAGGCACCGCCCTCAAATCGAGCACGAGCCGAGTCGGGCTGGGTGGGAGGAAACAAATTGACTTCCGGTTTTCGGTAAGGACCACGCCGAAGTGCCGAAGTGATGCAAATTTAACGACGACTACCGGAGGGTCGGGCCGTGCGACGTGTGCGACTGGAAGGAGGCAGCCCTGGCAGCTCCAACTCCCGGCCTTCGCCGCCTGCTGCACGCCCGAAGGACCCGGCGAGGTTACAACAGAAGTCGTCGTCATTGTCGTCGTCGTCGTCGTTGTTGTCGTCGTCATCACGCAATTGTTTTGTTCGTGTGGCCAGATGGAAGTTGCAGGAGCTTTAATTGAGTAGAATATCCTGTCGATGACACAATCCTGATGAAGGCTCACACACACTCCCACACACTCGCCATGGACGTGTTTAGCCAACAACAACAAACACCCAGCAGTCGTTGTGCAAAAGAACACGAGGCGCTGCACGCAGTCGGCCGCCGGATGACGGCTGACGGACGAAGGACGGTGGGCGGTGGACGGTGGACGCGGGACGAGGCGAGGGCCGAGAACCCAGGGCCGCCTCGGGGTGGCAGGACACGGATAAAAGCCATGGCAACCACACGAACAACAACCAACAACAGCCAAGGGCCGACCAGGTCGGGAGTCGTCGAGCAAAGGGTTGAATAATCGAATTTCTGGCGAGCGAAATTAATTGTTCGCCGTTTAAAAGCGAACTCGCCTGCTAATGCGTCGCTCGCATGCACACAATGTCAACGCTTCCGGTTCCGGCGCCAGTTCCGGTCCGGCGCCGAATTCCAGCGCACTGCCAACTGCGAACTGCGAATAACAAGCGCAACGCCGGCAACCGGCCGCGAGCCCTGGCGGATTTAATTAAACCACGCCTCCTGCATTTTCGATTGCATTTTTCCGCACTAAACTTCACTTTTTTCCGCGAAAACCCACTCGCGTTCGTCGGAGCTGCAGAGCGACGGGGCGTCCTCGAGGCGTCCTCGAACCGTCCTCGAAGCGTCCTCGAACCGTCCTCGAAGCGTCCTCCAAACCCTTCTCAATCACGTGCCGGAGACGCCACGTCGATTGCGACCCGGACTCCGAGCCCGATTCCGTCCTGGACGCCGTCCTCGACACCGCCCACGCCATCGACGGCTGCTCGAGCCGTGGACGAATCTTCACGTTTCAATCAGTGATTTCTCCCAGCATAAAACACGAGCCATCGCGTCCTAGGAGCGCTCGAGTTCAGCCCGGAAGTCCTTGTCGATGCCGATGTCGATGGCAATGCCAAATGCGGATGGAGGGAAGTCGACGGCGAGGGGTCGGAGGGGCGCGCGTTGCATCCTCGAAAGTCGATTGTCAAAGGGACTCCGGGATGCTGCCACCGACTGCGGCGGGGCCTCCGAAACGTGGCGGCCTCGAGGACACTCGACGAGGGTCCCTCGCTTCGCTTCATTTCGTTTCGCTGCCAAGTGAGCAATTTAGAAGTTGAGCCCACCCGAGACCCGTCGGCCTTGTCGGCCTTGTCGGCCTTTCGACGCCACTGTACCCGGGGACGTGTGTCAGGACACATGGCAGGATAATTGCGAATTTGCTACTCCTCCTTCCCCTCGCCTCCGCCCTCGCCCTCGCCCCCGTCGTCTCGTCGCTCGTTTTCGGCATTCTTATCTCGCCTAATAAATGTTGCTCGCATTTCGTGTGTCGAGCGAACGGCGCCATGTCCTGATGGCGCGTTTCCGCCCCCGGCTCTCGGCTTTGCGCCGGAGCTCCAGCTCCTCACGAGGCGGGCCATACAATGATTTCCCAGAGGAGGCCCTCGGCCCTGGTCGGCCCCGCTGGTCCGAGCGCCGACCCGGTGCCGGCAACTCATCGGACATTTGCGCCCACCCCCTGCACCTGGCGCTGTCCATGTCCCGAATACGTTGGAGTCGTTTGAGGTTGTGGCCTGCGCCGGAACCTGCCGGCTGGAGGGTGTTGTTTACAGTTTCACGGCCTGATTTGGCAGCCTTGATTTAGTAAAGCGAACCCACCCCCATCTCGCCATCATCGGGCCCGAAACCCCTTGTAACCGGAGCTCGCTCGAGGGCTGCTCGAAGGCCCTCCTCGGGCCGCCTGTGATGGCCAAGAAAATCCTTCGCCAGAAACCGGTCGATGATGGTCGCCGGCCCGGATCGATTTCAAACGATCCAGCGATTGTTGCCTTCAGTGACCACTTTTCGCCCTCTGCCCTCTCTTTGCAGCCTCCAGATGCACTGGGAAGCCGCCGACGTCGACGTGGCTGCAGCGGGCCGGAAGCTTTAAGCCGGAACTTGAATTTGGAGCAACACAGGACTAACACAACAACACCAAGAGCAACAGCAACGGCAACACCAAGGCCAACAACACCAACAACAACAACTAGAAGGATAAGAGGACCAGAGCCGGAAGCAAAATGTCGCTAACCGTGAAAATCGTCCAGTTCCGGCTGCCGAAGTCCAAGTCGAACCTCATCGGGCGCGTCGAGTTCCGAGGTGAGTGCGGAGGGGGTGGGGGGGGTTTTCTGTTTCCCGAAGTTAATGCCGCCTGGCAACTCTGTCGGGTGGGCAGGGTTTGTGGGCGCCGCCTTCGGGCCCGGACCTTGTCGCACATTTCAACGCCTCCCATGCGCGGCAAGGCGGCCTGCGCCTCGAATTTTATCGTCTTTATGGGATTCCGACGCATCCTTTCGCACACCTTTGCCCACACTCGCACACACTCGCACACATTCGCACGCCCTCTGGCAGTCCACACGAGCGCCTTCGGGAGGCTCCGGGATCCCGGCCCCGCTCACGGGCCTCGGGGCGAAGTGGAGTCAAGCGTTCAAAGGCAGGAGTCCGGGGTCCTCGCTTCCCTCTCCTTCGCATTCCCACCTTCCCATTCCTTCCCTCCCATCTTTCCCTTCCCTTCGCTTCCCTTCGGTCCTTCCTTCGCTTCATCTCTGCACTCCCGAGCAAATAGTTGGAATTTCCTACTTCAGAGGCAAACGGGGAATTTCCAGAGAAATTCCGTCTTTCCGGACCCGACACGACTCGAGGCGCTGCGCTTTCGAGCCGCCGGAGAGCGAGAGGCGGAGGGAGAGGGAGAGAGAAAACACTGTACGATTTGCCACGCCCAGGCCTCCTGCATTTTACATTTGGAAATGTTTGCTCGGGAATCCTCGCATTCCGAAATGGGAAGGAGTGAAATTAAAAACCTCTCCATCGAAGTCATTAGCAATAAGTGCACAAACCGACCATGGAAGCCGTTCTTCCACCTTCCATCCATGACAGTGAATAATTCCCCTTTTCGTTATCAATTATTCCGCTCCCTCCGACACAAAGAACTCCTGCATTTTGGAATTAATTAATGGAATTAATTGCGGCCATATGATTTAATTTTCCCACATCGATATCTATCGTTTCCAAAGCCACCGCACCGGGCCCTGGACTCGCCTAAGCCGAGAATTGTTCAATTCGGCCAAAATAGCACAAAGTAATCGCATTATTCAACAATTGCCGGGGGTCCGGAATCGCACAATAAACCGGGCCGGAATCGGATTTCGTTCATCGTCGAACTGCAATCAGTTTCCCATAAAGTTCCGATCGCTTTCACGGCGCGAATTATTGCTGTCGTCGACCGAACTCGTAAACATGGCTGGTGTGGGGGGCGTAGGTGGGGGGCAGCCACTTTTTGTTGGACTCCTTTTTGTTGCCCCCCTTGTGCTGGGCTCCCTTGAGTCTGGCGTGCCTGGCGCGCCAATCGCGGCCCCTGGGGCGGAGGCCGGCGGTGAGCCTGAAGCCTCCCACCACGAATTACACACGGATTAGCGATGGAATCGCGAGATTATTTATTTCATATTGCATTAGATCCCTTCCCCAGAACTGCTCTAATCCGATGATAATCCCAGTCACTAATCCCTTGGTAATCCTTGCAGGCGTCTCGCACATAACCTCGGAGCTGGTCTCGAGCTCCGGCGTCATCGATGTCAATCAGGTGAGTCTCCGACCACGCCCCCACATGGGGCGGCCCCACTCAATCGAGATAATTAAGAGGTCCACGAGCTGCCCGGCCAGCAGTTTCAATTGTGACCGCGTGCCGAGGGCGGTCGAGGACGGACGAGGTCCGGCGAGGTCCGGCGAGGTCCGGCGAGGTCTGGCAAAGAAGGACCCGGAGAAGAGAGAACGAGCGACGAGCGCGCTGGCAAAGGACGAGTTCGAGAGCGGAGACAGGGCGAACTCGACTTAGCAGAAAGACTCGAGTGCAGGGGACGCGAGCACCGAAGGAGCTGAAGGAGGGACAAGAAGGGCGACGGGGTCGCGGGATCGTTTCATAAACTTTTTGCATTAATTCCACGAACGCCCGCCATTCCGCCGCGCCCCAGATGCAGGGACGTCGCGCCCCTGCCGCCGGCTGTCCTGCCAGGGCGAGGAGATTTGCCTCGCCACACAGACGTACATCAGCAGAAGCCCCGAGCGGTTTATTGCAAATTGTCCCATCCAGGCGACGTCCTCGGGCGGACCGACATGTCCAAGTAATGTGGATTTCGAGTTTAGTCTGAGCCCGCAACTGAGCAGCAACTGCGAAACGACCGGAACAACATCTGAAACAACAGAGCAAGGCAAGGGCACGGTGCATGGACGAATGGACGGGAAGGATAAAATAAACACGAGTCCTCGACAGCAGGAGCGGGAGGCGAGGGGAGGACTCGAGGCTGTAAACTACTGTCGGCGCAGACTTGTTGTTTCAGGGTTTTCTTCCTGCTCCGGATTTTATTATTTCTAGGGGCTGCAACTCACCGAGACCCGACGGCTCTTGGCAGGGGTTCGAAGGAGTCCTGCGAAAGGTCGCCGACGGCGAGGAGCCAGGACGAGAGTCTTCGCAAATCACGGCCGATTCGAATATGGCTTCAACGACTGACTGCGGCCCGGAATTCAATCGATAATTTCGCCAACTGTGCAAGAACATAATTTCCGTTAAATGCAGGAGTTCATGAAATTATCATAACGTCAGGGAGTCCATTAGAACGCAATGTGATGGGAGATTAAAACGGTGTTAAAACGTGTTGCAGCTTAATCGGCCTTTTAATCTCATGCGATTTTCTCTCGCTCTCGCTCTCACTCTCCCATTCTCCCTCTCGTTGCAGTCGTTCGTTTGGCCCCTCGCCCGCCCCGCCGGCGAGGAGGAGACCCTGACCGTCGAGCTGCGGACCCAGACCACGAAGACCCTCCTGAAGACCGGCCTCAGCCACGCCTCGGGCGGCCGCGTGGGCGGCACCAGCGGCGCCATCGCCAGCAGCAGCAAGTGCATCGGCCAGTTCGTGATCCTGATGCAAGGTGCGCCATCCCTCCACCCACTCCCTCTGTCGTTGCTGGTAACCGCACCAGAGGGTCCGAATTAATTCGGGACCGAGTCCGGGAGCAGGCGGAACGGCCAAAGTGAATCCGGGGACTCCTCGACGTCACGGGGTGATCGCTCTCGCCCCACGTGCACGGCCGTCCGGGGAGCCCGGTGGGAGGGCGGTCGGTGTCGGTGGCGGTTGCGAGGACAATGAGGAAATTAGTTCCGGAGGTTGCCGAGCACCAGGACGAGAGACAGATGGAGGGCCCGGACAGGAGGCAGAGGCCATTAAAGTCACAGCAACAACTGCTTTGAGCCCTATTAGGAAAAGAACTCCGTCCGTCCGCACTTAAGGCCGTCCACACTCCCTTCTGAGAGAGAGAGGGGGGGATAGGGGGGGAGCGAGAGGCAAGAAAGGGCCTCGTTCGGAATGATAAGAGACTGCATGATTCATAAGCACAGCACGATTTGCAATTTAGATGTAGTCACATTAAACGAATCTGGCGACACGGGACGTGGCCCGGGCAGAGAATAGAGAACAGAGAACTGCATAGAGAGAGACAGACAGATGAGTAGCGCACGCCGCGAACCGCCGAGGGTGCCCTAAAAACACGGGCGAGCGGACGTCAAAAATAGCGAAAGCGAGAGCGAGCGACGCGAAGCCGTGTTCGTGAAATGGAAGCACTTAATTATTCAGAGACCCCGACGCGGCCCGGCCCGGCGCGGCCGCGGAAAAGGGTGCGGGGTCGAGGGTGCGGCCGCGGCCGCGGCCGCGGCGAACGAGGACGCGACGCCGGCGGAGCGCGGGTCGACACCGAACTCGAGAATCTCGCGGCAGTAAATCGAGCAGGACCGGTTACCGGGTTATGAAAAGGATCTCATGTGAGGGAACGCGTGGAGGGGACGAGCCCGTGGAGGGGACTCGAGGGGCGACGCGAGGCCACTCCGAGCTGCTCCACCTGCACCTATAAATTCGAGACACTTTGAATGAGAAACAGACACCGACTCGGTTTGAATGCCGCGGGATCCCTGCGGCCCCATTCATAGAAAGCGCCCGGCGGGAGTGAGGCGAAGGCAACGAACGCGGTGGATCCCAGCAGCAGCAGCAATCGCACTCGGTTTGGTTTCGAGCGGCAGCGAAAAGTTTCATTCATGAGCAAGTCGTCGACCGCAGATGGGGGTGTCGGAGAATTCGGGGACCCGAGAACGCGGCGTGGGCGAAGGTCGACGGAGCAACGCGGCCGCCGTGGCATCGCCGTAACTGGGTCAAGTTCAAAGGGCGACGTGGGCGAGGGCGACGAGGCCGATGGTGACGGTGACGAAGTCGAGCAACACGTTTTCGTTTCGCTGCCCGGCGAAACCCCCCTTGGGGTCGCCCCTCACGCTCCACTGGTCGCCGTCGTCCTCGATTGGCGCCCCTTGGCCACGCAGGGCCCACGACAGCTGCTTCCTTCCGCCTTCCCCCAACCTCGTTCGTCCTTCCGCCTGCCTCCCTCAACTTCCCCCTATTCCTTCCTCCATCCTCCACGCGACGCCGCTGCGCCGAGCGCGCTGCACAAATGCATGTCAAGGATGCGAGGAGGGGAGCGGGCCGCCGATTCATAACTGTCAGGGCGCCAGGCTTCCCGGACCACTGGGGCCGGGCCGCACACACGCACCTGGCCAATCGGGCGTGCGTGCGTTTGTGTGGCCGCCGCAGGGACTCGTTGAGCACGCAACGGGCCGCGAGTCGCGAATCCGGCGCCCGGTGGCCTCGCAAGGACAGCGTGGGGGCGGCGATGGGCGGCAGGCGGCAGGCGGCGAATTCAATTTCCGAATTCCGGCCAAACGAGAGAACGGCCCATGGAGTGAGGCCGGAATGCCGAAATCGACCGCCGCCGGCCCACGAGCAGCGGCGGGGACCGGCGAGCGAGGGAATAATAGAATTACCGAATTTTTGAGAAATTTGCATGCACGCAGTTCGCCCAGGGGCCTCGACGTGCCGGGCATAAGATAAGAACATCTAATCTGCTCTCCGACTGCCCTTCCATGGAGTCGGGCCAGCGGACCAAACCATCCACTCAGCCGGAAGCGGGAGCGGCAGCAGCAGCGACCGAACGAGGACAAGGCGGAGGGGAGGCGTCTTCATTTAAACTGAAGATGGAAAATTGCCATTGTCCACGTTGAATGGAGCAGCACGAGCAGAAAGATATCTTCCTTTCATGTTTCTCCCTCTGATTTCTTGCAGGCCTCGTCCGCACGGGTCACGTTCACATCGACGACCAACTGGTGGACCTGTCCACGAGCAGACCCATCGAGGTGAGTGCCCAACAACCATCCCACAATCTCGTCAAGGACTCCTTGAAGAATTTTTAATCAAAAACACAAATTAAAATAAAAAAAAAAAAAAAGCAATTTAACTTTACCCCAGATGGGACTCGAACCCACAATCCCCGGCTTAGGAGGCCGATGCCGTATCCATTGGGCCACTGGGGCGGTTAACAGACGTCGGCCGAGTCGGCATTTGTAGCTACCTCGACGCCCGATTCTGTTCTCAAAACACAAGAACAATTCAACAGATACGAAATATGTATATTTTCGGGCAAAACAAACACAGAACGAAGAGCTCGACGTCTCGAAGAAATCTTAATAAATAGCTTTTCGTGTATTGCGAGTGGCGAGTGGTCGTCGCCGTCGCCGTCGCCGTCGACGATAGGGAAGAACACGAAAACGAAAACAATCGCTCATTAATACGTCCATCCGATAGATACGCGATGGGCGACGAACGGGTCGAACAAAGTGAAATCCACGAAATTCTAGAACCCCAACAACAAGAACAACAGCAACAGCACCAGCAATAAAGACCAGGGCCACGACTCGCCAGCAGGTGGGACGAGGCGAGCTGGCTGCTGTTGTCTCTCCCTCCGTTGCCCGGCCTGTCCGTCCTGTGGCCAAGTTTTCGGCTGTCGGCAGTCGGCAGTCGGCACGACGTGTGCGCAAACATGTCCAAAACATAGATGGCCCATGTTATTATTAGACAGACGTCGGCTGCAGCTGGCCCAACAGTTCGTCGTCCGCTGCACGCATCGGTCGTCGTCGGTGGCGGCAGCTGCCGTTTTGGGAATCATTGGACGGCGACGAGCGACAATCGGGGGTTCACGTCCCGAGCTAAGCGACTGGCTGGCAGCCGCCCCAGTGGCCCAATGGATACGGCATCGGCCTCCTAAGCCGGGGATTGTGGGTTCGAGTCCCACCTGGGGTAAAGCCGGAGATGTAATTTTTTCCAACCCGAAATATCGAAATAAACCATTCATCACTTGTCTACGACCGACAGACAGACATAACTTGGACAATTAGCTTCGCTTCTGGCCGTAATGAGTGGCCAAATACAGTCTTCTTCGGTCTTCTTCTCGTTCGCATCCACCCTTCGCCTACTAATTTCACACTCATCGGTCACCGCTTCAACTACGGCCTTTCTCGCCGTGTATGGGGACGATAAAAGAAAGCGCCATGGGAATTGAAATCCCATTGTAAACCGGTGGCTGAGCAGTTGGGCGAGCTAGTTGTCACAGTAAGAGAGAACCATTAACGGAATTGGGAGAAGACTGAGAAGCCAAGAGCCAGAAGCCACGGACGGACGGACGGACAGGACAGACCGGGGACGGAGGGAGAGACAATGGATGTCTGTCTGTCCATCGAGGTGTCGCCGTGAAGTTTAAAATAACAAAAGTTTTTTCTGCGCCCCACCCACGTTGGCTGCAAATTGAATCCGGCCCCGCGAGGCTTGGATTCGTTGCGAATCCGTAACTACAACAAAGGCGGGATTTTATTTGTTTTTCCCTCAGTGAATTGTGTGGCTCAGAAGGAGAGTTCGGGAAATAGAACCGAAGAACGGTGATCGTAGCGAGAGGAAGAGAGAAGGAGGGGAACCGCTTTTGTGGGTCCGGGGCTCCGGCTTTTATTGGCTCTTCGCCTGGCCGAGGAACTAATTATGCGTTCCTTCACCTTTGTTACTGCCGTCGTAGCCATTGTCCCTGGACCGGAAGGGAGCTCGCCACCCCTGTCCGCCCCTCACTGCCCTCCCCCGCTCGCTCACTTTGTCCTCCTTTCGCTTGTGCTTTGAGCGTGCTCCGAGTTTCCTCCGCCTCGCACAAAGGATCCTCTCGAAATTGAGGGCGTGGACCTCGGGGAGCTTCCACGAGCCCGGGAGTCTGGGAAGCTACGTACAAATGCTCATGACGGGAATTTTATTTCCTAATTGAAAATTATTCTCCTCGTTCCCTCGACTCCCAGCCTCCTGCCTTTGTTGGCGGCACAGGCCTTGCTCGCAGCTTCCTTGACTTCACTCGTGGCCTCGTCATCAACGTCGGCTCCTCGTCTGCTCCTCCTCTCCTTGCCCTGTTTCTGCGTCTGTCATTCCTTCGTAATCCTTCGTGTGTTCCCAGTTCCTCGTGGCTTTCCGTTATCCTCGTTACGCTGCCCGGACCCGGATCCGGCCCCGGCCCGCCATGGCCGCCGTTCCCGCGGGATTCGGCCTGGCCACCTGCTCGTGTCGGTGGGCGCCATTATTTTGCTGAAATTACTCTCAACTTAGTCTCAAAGGATGTGGACGAATTACAGCCAGCAACAGCAACAGCGGTTCGGCCTCGGCCTCGTTCTCGGCCCCCTGAAGGTCGTGGTTTTGAATAAATAACGTCTGCAGCCGGCTCGGGTGTCACTCAACTCGACCAAGCGAACCCTTCGCAGGCCACGTGGCGGCGGAGCGAGATCGCGATTTGCAAACGATGACGTCCTCTGACAGGACGACTTTGCCTACAGTAACGGCAACGGCAACGACAACGGCGTTTTTCGACCAATTTAAAAATGTATACCGAGGAAGGTGCTTGCGCTTGTGTCTGCTGGGTTATTTATTTGCTCCCCACTGCCATTACATCGGGCGTGCCCCTGGATCCGGCTCAGGCTGCCGGCTCCCGGCTCCCGGCGCCTTGGCTCCGCATCCCCCGCCCTCGCCTCCTCGGCAACCACAAAGCATGTCCTGCGGGCTCCTCGACGTCCGTCAGCAGCAGACAAACCGACAGCTTCAGACAACGCACGCCACACAGAAGGCGGCAACATTCGACAGACAACATGTTCACGGGGGAGAATTTAAAAGTCGAGACGTTTGCGTCCAACCCATCATCCAGGGGCCGACGACTTTTCCAGCGAGCTTCCGGCAAACGACGGCCGCGGAGCGGAGTAATGAGAGTTCGGCAAGAATAACAACAGCAGGGCCAACTTGGTCCATTAATTAACTCGGCCACCCAGCCCTGGCCTGGAGTGGAGTTCGGAGCTTGGGAGTTGGGAGTTGGGAAATTTGCATATGGGTTGGACGGGCAAGGGCAACGAAGCAACTGCAGCAACGGTAGCAAACAGCGGGAACAACAGAAACAGAACGACGAAAACACTCCCGAGGCAGCCTCCAGGTCGACGTCGGTGGATTGAAGGTTATTACGGGGAACAACAAACTCGAAATCCTGTCCGCGGGGTCCGACGATGTCACGGTTGTTGCTGGGCCTGCTGTCCTCGTCCTTGTTGTTGCCCCGGTTGACGGCGAGCTGGGGCGAGGACTGGAGTTGGATGAAGGTGGGTCGACGCGCCGGAGGCGGGGGGGGTTTGTTTTTCTTCCGGAGGAGCGTCCAATGGTTTGTTGTGACTAGGCTTCGTTGGCTCGGGCGGACGGCGCTCGGCTCGTGGCGGGCGCTCGACGAAGCGGCGCACGAGGAGCTCAACAGAGAGAGAGAGAGAGAGAGAGAGCGGCAGAGAGAGAGCAGGGAGCGGAGAGTGAGAAGAGGCAGAGGAGGAGCCTGCGGGAGAGACCGAGGAAGACACGAGAATAGGGAGAGCGAGGGAGAGAGAGAGACAGTGGAATGATAACAGCGCACATGTTGCCATTGATAACGAGTCCTAGACGACAAGGACGCGTTGCGTTGCCGCCGGATGCTCGAAGGCCTGAAGCTCGTCAACTTTTGATGCCGTGTCAAGTTCAAGAGCTGTAACCAAAGATGCGCTCGAAACTCGAAGCCCGACTGCTGAGGAAGGTCTAGATCTAGGCGAGGTCGAAGGAGCGAAGGAGCGAAGCCTCCTCAAACGAAAAGGCTTTCGAGGAAGCCCGCGAGACCAATTACCAGAGTGGATCAAGGAGGAATAATGGGGAAAATTGAATATTATAAATGGCATTGTTTTCATAAAAACGCCCGCTGCAGTTGTTGTTGCTGTTGCTGTTGCTGTTGCAGTCTGACCTTTCCGTGGCGCCAAATAGGAATTAGCATTTAAAGGCGACCGTTGCTCACTTCACTTCCTCACACACACACACACAGACACACTCGAGATTTCCTCGTTCGCTCTCGCTGCCCACCAACAGCTGGCCTCCAACTCTCTCTCACTCTGCGTCTCGCTCTGTCTGCTCGCTGTGGCCAACAGTCGCTCTCCGGCGCCTGGCTCGGCCCTCCATCGCTCTCTTGGTCGTCGCCCTCCCTCCCTCCCTCTCTGCCTGGCACTGCGTCGCAGGCTCTCTCTCGGCTCTGTGGCTGCTCTCGCTCACACACACACACACCCTGCGCCCTTGTAATTCACAGGTATTCGTGGTGTTCGAAGCGAGATACACATCGCCAGATGATGCCGCGGGCAACTTTGAGCCGACGAACGTGGAGCGGCCGATTCGGGAGCAGCACAACGTGAGCTGCAGCAGCCCCAGCTTGGACGATGATCAACAGATGCTCCTTGACATCGAGCAGAACATCGCGAACCTGGAGCGCAGTCTGAATCGAGGTGAATACAAATTTGTGTTTTCGGTGTTTGTTTAATTTCCTTGCGTGTTTATACGAATATAAATGGAGAGGATTTTTCAAAATTATTAGTGGATTTTTCGTGATTTTTTTGTGAATTTTCGTGCGTTTTTCGTGAATTGCTCGAGAGTTTTTCGAGAATTGTTCGAGCTTTTTTTGAGAATTCCTCAACCATTTTCAGTGCCTTTCTCGAGAGTTACTTGTGAGAATTTTTGGTTCATTTTTCGCGTCTTTTTTTCGTCAAGTTTCCGAGAGTTTTACGCTAGAACTTCCATGCATAATTTGCATACTTTTAAGCACTCAGGCAATTACGGACATTTTCGAAAAAATCATAAATTCAGTACCTCGAAGTCCAAAAATAGAATGTCGCCGAATGCCACTGAGTGGAAATTTCCCCGAAAATGGTGTCAAGCGAGGCAGAGTGAATTTTTGAAAATTGCTAAATGATTGAGGAAACGGCGATTTGCAGCATGCTTTTAGGAGCCGCGCAGTAGGTCTAAACTATCGGTGCATTTCAGGTTCTGGCGGCAATGTCGCCGCCGCTGGGGCCGCCTCGAGCGGCAGCGAGACCCACCCGGACCCGCAGAAGAAGCGGCACCTCCTGAGGCGCGTCATGTCGGCCGCCCAGTCGGGCTCCGGCGCCCGCCAGCGCACCGAGCTGAAGTTCGACAAGTACGGCAAGTCGCCCACCACCCCCTCCGGCGCCGCCCCGCCGCCGCCGCAGCCGCCGCCGTCGGATGCAGCAACAAGTGCCCCGAGTGCGGCGGCGGCGGCTGGCGCGTCGTCCGGCGGCAGCCCGATGCCAGCCAGGGAGAAGAAGATGACCATGCGCGCCGTGCGGAACATCATGCGCCTGGGCCGCGGCCGCCAGTCGTCGCAGACACGTGACAGCAGCACCGAGGACGAGGGCCGGTAAGTGGCAGCCGACCTTGGAGCAGACCTTGGACCTCTTTTCTTGGAGCTTGGCCTTGTACTTTGTACCTTGGGCCTCCTCCCAGCCTTGAGCCTCCCCACCGCTAAAAACAAAACACTCGACATCGTCCCCCGGTCCATCCCGGTCGTCCCTGCCGGTCGTGGATTGGAGCTTGCAGGATCCTTGCTGGTCTCGCCCGGCACCCAGTGGAAGACGGCGAGTTCTTCGAAAGTTCCTCGGACGAAAACGCTAAAGTCAAAGTCAAAGTGAAGTCCTGGGATGGCTCGGAGGCAGCCCTGGTATTTGCAAGTTGTTGGCCAGAAGAGGCCCGCGGCGTTGGCGAGACGGGCGGGGGTCGAGATGTTGGTTTCGTGGGCGTGGAAGGAAGGACTCATGCCTTAATTAAAGTGCGCAAATGTTTGCTGGCATGACTTTTACATGAGCAAATAGAAAATTTGCATTTCGTTTTTTACTCTCCATTCATCGAGAAGACGTCCGAAACATGCGCGAAAATCCCACGCTCCAAAATCCCATGCTCCAAAAGCCCTTGCTCAAAAGTCCGTCTGCTCTCTTCGGGCTCGCTGCAAGGTACCGTGAGGACGTCTCGATGACTTCGAGGCGAGCGGCGCAGACCTAACGACCGGAAGTAGTATTTCATTTATTTCCATCAGGCACAAATAGGCCCTCGAGCTGAAGACCCTCCTTCGGGACGTCGGCCCTGACGAGGCGAAAACGTCCCACCGACCACCTGTTGCTGCCGGGCTCGAAACGTCTGTCCTTCTGTCCGTCTGTCCGTCCGTTCGTCGCCGACATCCACCGACCTCCAGCATTCAAATGAAATATTTATGCGAGTTTTCTTTCGCATTAACGAATCCGTAATACATGCCAAAAATACCCGTGTGTGCTGCTCACATGCCCTCGTCCTTTTCCTGTTCCTGTTCCTCCTCCCCGACTCGTCCTCGCTCGCGTACGTTGGGGAAATCCCTGTGTTCAGCAAGGACAGCAATAACGAACAACAAGTGGTTGAGTCATCGTGTCGTCCTCAAAGCAGGCCCTCCAGACGAGCGGGGTTTTTTGTTAGCCTCGTTAATTCGTCGCTTGCAGCCCGAGGCGGAGGACGAGGATGAGGTCGAGGTCGAGGTCGCCATTCAATCTTGAAATGGAGTCGAATTCGCCACTCGGATGTGTAGAAAGTCCCGTCCGCACAGCCAACAACAAACAGTCGCCGGGTGGCGAATCCGATTGCTCGATGTTCTCAAGGACCTCGATAGCCTCCTGTCCGACTCTCGGCCAATCGCTGCGATTGTTGACCATTGGCAACCTCTCGTCTTACCTCTCGTCCCCAGGTCGCCGCTGATCTTCGACTCGGACGGCGCGACGACCGCCAACGCCTCGGGCACCGAGCGCGACGCGAGTGCGACAAGACAGCACCAGGTGCCGCAGGACCTGCACCTGGCGGCGCCCGGACCCGGCGACAGCGGCCTCTCGAACCAGTCCAGCGACGTCGAGGAGCTGCAGCAGTTCGACCAGGGCAAAATGTTAGTAGGCCGAGCGGTCGAAACGAGAGATCGGGGACTCTAACTCGAACTTTCTTTCTCCGCAGAATCAAGGCCATGTCGCGCACGGCCGACCACCTCAAGTCGCAGGACTTCCAGGTCTGCATCACCATCATCGAGGCGCGCCAGCTGCCGGGCCTCAACATGGACCCCGTGGTCTGCATCCAGGTGGGCGACCAGAAGAAGTACACCAGCGTCAAGGAGAGCACCAACTGCCCGTACTACAACGAGGTAACGCCCTCCGCTCCCCGCCACCCACTCCCATTAGCCAGACCGATCTTAATCGCCCGCCCGTGTCCCTCTCGTCTCTTCCCCGAACAGTACTTCGTCTTCGACTTCCACATGCCGCCCGTGATGCTGTTCGACAAAATCATAACGCTCTCGGTAAGTGGACCCTCGACCCCTCGCCCTCACCTAGGCCCCTGCGAAGCCGTCTGTCCGTCTGTCCTTCGTCTTCGCCTGAGTCTATTTTCGTACTTCGCACAGCGGCGGAACGAGGTCGCCAAGTTCGTTGAATCGAGTCGAGTTTGGTCCTGCGGAGTGGGAATTCGGGAGCTCCTTGCAATTGTAGGGCCGGACCCCCGAAGAATGGAGTACGGCGAATCCTCGGTCCTCGACTCGTTCAATTTCATTGGTCTCGTTGCGCGCTCGCTGCCCGTCCGTCCGTCCGTCCTGCCGTCTGTCCCACAATCCGTGCCTCCATCCAGTTCAGTTCGTCCCTCCCTCCTCCTGGATTTAGCTGGGACTGGGCGACGCCCGGGAGTTGGAGCTGCTTTTAATTGCTAACTCATGATCCTGTCCACTCAACCAATTGAGCCGATTGATCCACGACGACCACGCCGGCTGGCCGCGTCCTCGGGAGTCCTGTCGGCGAGTCGTAACCGCGCATCAAATCCGACGTCCAGTGGGTTCCCCTTCCCTGGGAGCAGCAGGAGTCATTGTTATCCGCTCGGATGAATGGCGTCCGCCTCGCCGGCCGCAAATTGCTCTCCGGAGCGGGGACGAAGTCGATGGGCGGCCGAGGCCACCTCGACACGCGACTTCCCGCCGTACGCTTTCGCCTTTGCCGGCGGTAAACACTCGCATTCATCATTCCATTAGCACTCACGCACGTCGTGTGCGTGTGCGTGTGGTAGTTGGTCTCTGCCTGAGTGTGTGTACGATGAAGCGTCTTGTTCCACCACCACATTGACGTTAATTTCATCTGTCTTCCCCTAATCTTGCGACCGCGTGTGCCGAGCGCAGGTGATTCAGTCGAGGAAGTTCCTGCGATCCGGCACCCTTGTGGGCTCCTTCAAAATTGATCTGTCGACGGTGTACGACGCGCCCGGTACCTAATCATTTATTTACCCACACCCTTGCATCCACGCTAATGCTCTTTCTATCTATGTGTGTCTGTTTCTTGCCTTATTGCCGGTATTTTGATTGAATGTTGCTCTCGTTGTTCTGTCAATTTGGGGGTGTCAATTAGCTCACTTGGGGAGTATGCGAAAGTGTTTCTCGTTGGTTTCGTTTTCGGTTTCTTATTTATAGTTCGTTGTCTCTCTCTCTCTCTCTCTCGATGTAATTATCTAGCGAACATAAACAAATTTATCATGGATGTTGAATGCAACCTCTAACCTTTATCCAAACTCTCAACTCTCAACTTTCAACTTTCTTTCTTCCCTCTCTTTCTTCGTGTTCACCCGCGGAAAATCTCTCGAACTTGCACTCACACACACACACACACACACACACACACACCTGCTACAACTACTACTCCCACTATAACAACGAAATCCCCCACGCTACAACAAAAGGTTCTGCAAAGCCGAAGCGTTCTGCGCCCAAACAGATTGATTGGCAACTTCAAATTGGACGTGGCCACCGTTTGGAACCATAAAGGTAATTGTTTACCTTCCCACACTCGCCCGCCCCCTCACACGCTCGTGCACGAGTGCACTTGGGTCCTTGTGTCCTTCAAAATGTGATGTGTTTTTGCGATTTTTCCAACGTTTTTCTCATTTGCGGGGAATTTAATGACAACACCAGAGATTTTAATTGGCACTCCAATCTCGAAGGACTCGAATATTTCATAAAAATCCACAATTTCACCCTTTTGCCAGCTGTGATTTGTTGCATGTCCAGAGTTTTGCACTTTTAATCCCTCGTCCCTTGTCGGGGGCCACGCGACAGTTGCATAATGAATCATTAAATGTCCGTTCTTCTGGTTAACGTGTTCTCTTCGGAGTGGGAATGGGAGTGGATGGGGACAGAGGTCGCTTTTCGTCGGAAGCTGATGGAACTAATTCATTATTGTTTTCGTTCCCGGGGATAATTGAGTGTGCGTGGGGTAAATGAAGACACCGGCCGGGGTAGCACGAGCCTAAGGGCAGATAAGCCGAAGAAAGGGTTTTGCTTATTCAACCCGCATCTGCCTGTTTCAACCTGTTCCCCATTCCCACACAAGGAACTCCTTCCCTCAGTCCGAACAAACTTCTCCGCTCCGTTGCCCCTGGAATCCTCCTTAGGTGCAAATTAGAAATCCTTTTGCCTTGCCTCCCACCACTTTCTTACGAGTTCTTCTATATTCTTCTTTTATCTTATGTGCACTTGCTTGCGAGATTTCTCACCTGTTTGGCTCTTTTCGCTCTCTCAGTGTTTTCATGCATGTCTCTTTTGTTGTGCCTCGAATAGAGAGACCCCGTAGCCCGTCCTATGCTAATCCGTCTCCGCCTCCCATCGACAGATCACCAGTTCTACCACAAGTGGGCCCTGCTCTCGGACCCGGACGACTTCTACAGCGGCCCCAAGGGGTACCTCAAGTGCGACATCGGCATCATTGGCAAGGGCGACACCGTGAAGGTGCCCCAGAAGTCCGAGAAGGACCCCGATGACATCGAAGCGTCAGTGCTTTTGTAATTGCCGCGAGCCAGTTTTCTATCTAACTTTGCTTCATCATACCAGGAACCTCCTGCTGCCGGACGGCGTGCCCATCGAGCGGCAACGGGCCAAGTTCATCGTGAAGATCTACCGGGCCGACGGGTTGCCGCGCATGAACTCCTCGCTGATGGCGAACGTGAAGAAGGCCCTGACCGGGGAGTCCAAGGACCTCGTGAGCCCCTACGTCCAGGTCTCCTTCGCCGGGCTCTCGGTAAGCGGCACGACGGCCTTTGAGAACTTGTCTCTAATGCTAAGTTGGCAAAACCCCACTAGGGCAAGACCACCGTGAAGAAGAACGCGTACGCCCCGGTGTGGAACGAGCAACTGGTCTTCACCGAGATGTTCCCGCCCCTGTGCCAGCGCATCAAGATCCAGCTGCGCGACGCCGACCCGATGAAGCCCTCGATCATCGGCACCCACTACATCGACCTGAAGCAGGTGTCGAACGACGGCGAGAAGGGCTTCCTGCCAACGTTCGGGCCCTCGTTCGTCCACCTGTACGGATCGACGCGCGACTACTCGCTGCTCGACCAGCACTCGAACCTGAACACCGGGCTCGGCGAGGGCGTCAGCTACCGGGCGCGGCTGCTGATCGCGATCCGGACCGAGATCACGGACAACATCGAAATGGCCACCGAGAAGAACGTCGAGCTGGAGCCGGCGTACCCGATCTCCGAGTCCTCGTACTCGCGCAACGAGGAGTTCTTCCTGTTCGGGTCGATCATCGAGGCCTCGATGCTCGAGAAGAAGATCAGCGACAAGACGGTCTTCTTCGAGCTGAGCATGGGCAACGCGGGCAACTCGCTCGACGGCCACAACGAGAGCTTCTCCACTGCCCTGGACGACGGCGAGGACGGCTGCCTGCTCGAGACGGTCGACGTGACCTCGTTCAGCAGCACCACCAACGCCTGCAAGCCCATCAGCCACGACCGGTCTCACTACTACCTGCCCTACTGGGACTACAAGCCCTGCATGGACGTGCGCTGCACCCTGCCCGACCTCCGCCGGCGCATGTACAACAGCAACATGCTCTCCAAGATGACCGAGAAGATGGTTAGGCCGGGTTAGGCCCATTGAAACCAACAACTCACGAACTGACTCCACTTTCAGGAGGACGGACTGGCCCAGACCCAGCGGCTGATCGAGGAGGAGGACCCCAAGGCCGACGCCCGCCTGCGGACCACGCTCGAGGAGTTCTCGGCCGCCTGCGTGCGGTACTGCGCCATCACGAAGGCCCACGCCTTCGGGGCCGGCAGCGGCAAGACCAAGCTGGACAAGGAGCGCATGAAGCTGTGCCAGCGGGAGATCGTGAGTGACGATACATGATGTGGCCTGTGGCCTGTGGCCTGTGACGGTGACTAATTGGCTTCCTACTCTAGGAGAACCTCGGCAACCTGACGCGCCACTTGCGCGCCCTGGTCACGCGCAGCTCGCTCAAGGAGCGCTACAAGACGGCCCAGAGCTACTTGCAGAAGATCAAGTTCCTCATCGACGACGTAGGTTTTGGCACCAGGGTGGGAGGGGTGTCCAGCCATGCTAAGCCGAGCTTCTCCTTTCAGCCGCAACACTCGCTGCCCGACATCTTCCTCTGGCTGATCGCCAACGGCAAGCGCTACGCCTACCATCGCATGTCGGCCCGAGAGCTGATCTACTCCGACACCGAGGAGGAGTCCGGCGTGCACTGCGGAAAAATCCAAACCGTTTTCCTTAGGGTACGTGGCCCGTACTGGCCCGACCAGAAGAGTTCCTTACAATATCGATCCTTTTGCAGCTGCCGGGCAAGCAAAACGCAGGACCTGCCAGCTGGTTCATACAGGCCAAGCTGTCCATCTACCTCTGGCTGGGGGCGATCAGCCAGAAGGGCCACTTCTTCGAGGGCCTGCCCATCGGCTACGACCTCTCGCACGAGATCCGCAACGCCGAGCGGCCCGGGGCCATGGCGCCCAACAACATCCACTACTTGGAGAAATCCGTAAGATGCAGAGACCCTGAGGAGCCGCCGTCCAATAAAACACTTCTCCTTTTGTCCCTCGCTGCAGACCTTCCAGCTGCGCGCCCACATCTACCAGGCCCGCTCGCTGATCGGCTCCGACGCCTCGGGCCTGAGCGACCCCTACGCGACCGTCTACATCACGGAGTTCGCCAAGACCACCCAGGTGATCGAGGAGACCCTGAGCCCGACGTGGGACGAGCTGCTGGTCTTCGAGGAGATTCTCGTGTACGGCACCA
Source organism: Coelopa pilipes (assembly GCA_947389925.1). Lineage (NCBI taxonomy): Eukaryota > Metazoa > Arthropoda > Insecta > Diptera > Coelopidae > Coelopa > Coelopa pilipes. Next base: position 26,596,264 of record OX376700.1, on the reverse strand, counting down.
AGGACGAGATCAAGAAGGACCCGCCCACGATCATCATCGAGATCTACGACCAGGACAAGGTAGGCAAGTCCGAGTTCATCGGGCGGGCGATCGCCAAGCCGCGGGTCAAGCTGCGCGAGAACCCGTACGTGACGCCCATGCTCGAGTGGTTCGACATCGTGCGCGGCCCGGACAACGCCGGCGAGCTGCTGGCGGCCTTCGAGCTGCTGGAGATCGGCTCGACCGACATGCCGCGCCTGACCGAGCCGAAGGTGCTGGAGGTCGAGGTGCGGAAGGACCGCAACCTGCCGCCCGCGCCGGGCACGATCTTCCCGGTGCCGAAGGAGGTGCGGCCGCACCTGGCCAAGTTCAAGCTGGAGGTGCTCTTCTGGGGCCTGCGCGACCTGAAGCGCGTGCACTTCATGTCCGTCGACAAGCCGCGCATCGACGTCGAGTGCTCCGGCAAGATCCTCAGCTCGAACATCATCCAGAACGCCCGCAAGAACCCGAACTTCCCCAACATGCTGAAGTCCATCGAGCTGGAGCTGCCGCTCGAGGAGACCTACGCGCCGCCCATCACGATTCGGTGCGTCGACTGCCGTTCGTTCGGCCGCTACACGCTGGTGGGCACCCACCAGATCACCTCGATCCACCGGTACATGTACAAGCCGCAGCCCAAGGTGGACATCACCAAGTACAAGACGATCGGCGGCCAGATCATCCTGTCGGCGCCGGCTCCCCACGACGACGGCGCCAACGGCCTGCTCGACCTGGGCGTGGAGAACTCGGCGCCCCTGCCGACGGCGAACGGGCAGCCGGGTCACAACTACAACAACCGCAAGTCCTCCTGCGACCAGTTCACCCTCTACGGGGCGGCGTGTGTGACCAAGATGTAAGGCGACCCCTCCTGCCCCCTCCTGCCCCCACAGATCTTTAGGGTGTCTCCGTCTCTGTCTTTGTCTTTGGGCAGGGTCAAGAAGCAGGGGCCGAAGAAGAAGTCGCCGCTCGGCAGCTACCACAACCGGGACCAGGAGATCACCAAGGACAGCGACGCGGACGACGAGCTGAGCCGCGACTGGTGGACGAAGTACTTCTGGTCGTACGAGCTGCTGATCGACGCCAACAAGCCGCCGCCGCCGCCGGCGAGCACGGAGCGCTTCCTGGCGCCCCCGGCGAACAGCGGCAGCGCCAAGTTCGGCATCAAGGGCGCGCGCATCGTGCAGAAACTGAGTCCGAAGAGCGGCGGCGGCGGCGGCAGGGGCGGGCACGCGAACCGCAGGCCGGACCCCGCCCACCCCGTGCACTACTCGCAGTGCCAGCAGAGCCAGGCGCCCTACCACGGCCAGGCGCCGGCGAACGCTGGGGCGCTGTGCCAGGTAAGTGCCGACCGGAGTTCCCAGAGGTTCGGGTCTTTGGCCAGACGCCGGCATCTGCTCCACTTTCAGATCTACCCGAGCGAGCTGGAGTCGCAGCCGGAGTACGACAACTTCCGCGACTGGCTGCACTCGTTCCCGCTCTACCGGGGCAAGAAGACCGGCGACTCCGCCGAGGACGACAACCGCACGGTGGGCTTCTTCAAGGGCGCCATCAAGGTCTACCGCCTGCCGCCGGCGAAGGGCGCCGACCTGGTGCCCGTGCCCAACATACCGGCCAACGAGCCGATCCACGTGCTGGTTCGCGTCTACATCATCAAGGGCACGGACCTGCACCCCATGGACCTGAACGGCAAGGCCGACCCCTACGTGGTCCTGCACCTGGGCAGCAAGCGCATCGCCGACAAGGAGAACTACGTCAGCAAGCAGCTGAACCCCATCTTCGGCAAGTGCTACGAGGTCGAGGCCACCTTCCCGCAGGACTCGATGCTGACGGTCCAGATCTTCGACTGGGACCTGGTGGGCTCCGACGACCTGATCGGCGAGACCCGCATCGATCTGGAGAACCGCTTCTACAGCAAGCACCGCGCCACCTGCGGCCTCTCGCGGCGCTACGAGGAGTAGGCGTTTCTTCCATTCTTGTCCCGATTCCACATTTTGATCACGTCCTTCCCCTAGCTATGGGTACAACCAGTGGCGCGACCCGATGAAGCCGACCCAGATCCTGTCGAAGCTGTGCAAGGAGAACAAGCTGGACACGCCGCACTACTTCCAGGATCGCGTGGCCATCGGCAAGTACTGCATGACCTTCTCCGACTGGGAGGTCATCGCCTGGAACGGCCCCACCACCTGCAAGAACCGCGACGAGCACCTGGCCCTGGCCGTCCTGCATCGCTGGAGCGAGATACCGAAAGTCGGCTGCAAGGTCAGTAGAACCCGAACTTTGAACATGTCTTCGTTACTGATGACTCTCCTCCATGGGGGACGACCGCAGATTGTGCCGGAACACATCGAGTCGCGGCCGCTGTACAACCCGGACAAGCCCGGCATCGAGCAGGGCAAGATCGAGATGTGGGTCGACATGTTCCCCATGGACATGCCCTTGCCGGGGCCCCCGGTGGACATCTCGCCGCGGAAGCCCAAGGCCTACGAGCTGCGCGTCGTCATTTGGAACACCGACGACGTCGTCCTGGAAGACGACGCCTTCTTCACCGGCGAAAAGATGTCCGACATCTACGTGAAAGGGTACGTGGGCCTCTGTCTTTGGCAAGATTCGTTACTACGTTGTTCCCCATAGCTGGCTGAAGGGACCACAGGACATCCAGGCCACGGACATCCACTACCGCTCCCTCACCGGCGAGGGCAACTTCAACTGGCGCTTCATCTTCCCGTTCGAGTACCTGGCCGCCGAGGAGCGAATCGTCCTGTCCCGACGCGAGTCGCTCTTCAGCTGGGACGAGACCGAGGTCAAGATCCCCGCTCGCCTGGAGCTGCAAGTCTGGGACGCCGACCATTTCTCGGCCGACGACTTCCTAGGTTCGGCCTTACTCGACCTCGATCAATACTGACTAATCACCAATCACTCACTCTGCAGGTGCGATTTCCTTCAATCTGAACCGATTTCCGCGCGGGGCCAAGTCGTCCAAGCTCTGCACCCTGGACATGCTGAAGACGGACAACGTGCCCACCGTGAACATCTTCAAGCAGAAGCGCGTGCGCGGCTGGTGGCCCTTCTTCATCAAGAAGCAGAACGAGGAGATGGAGCTGACCGGGAAGGTCGAGGCCGAGCTGCACCTGCTGACCAAGGAAGAGGCCGAAAAGAACCCCGCCGGCTTCGGCCGCAACGAGCCCGATCCCCTGGAGAAACCCAAGTACTTACCATGCCTCCCTCACCCGGAGTGAATCGTTAAAACATGTCCGTCTTCCTTTCAGTCGGCCGGACGCGTCGTTCATGTGGTTCCTCAACCCGCTGAAGTCCATACGCTACATCGTCTGGCACAACTACAAGTGGGCCATTCTGAAGGGCCTCATCATATTCGCCATCGCGATGTTTATGATATTATTCTTCTACTCTGTACCTGGCTACTCGGTGAAGAAAATGTTGGGAGCATAAACAGCTGAAGGGAACAGCTGAAGAGTGGGAAGAGTTGAGGACATGGAGACATATCTTAGGATTAGTAGGATTAACTGGAGTACCGAACAATGGGAGGGAGTACCTGATTTTGCAAGTAGTCCAAGCCATATCACAGTTGTGAATAATAGTGAACACTTAGTTAGGATAGCACCATTCGCATTTCGAAAAAGATTCAGGGCCCAGTACCGCATAGAGTAGACATGCACAATCAATCAATTGTTGCGTCAGGACATGAAACGAAAGTTCAAACTATGATCATAGCGAGTGTGATACCATTGAGGTTCGATGATGAGTCGATCAGAGCACGTCATCAAGAGGAAGTCATCCAAAAAACAATGTATTTCTGAACAATCAAAAAACTTTATCGAAACGATTTATCAAAAGTTTATCTTACTGAATTTATTGTTAAATATTATTGATAATACTCTGTTTTTTTCTATGGTGTGGAAATTTTGATCTGATTACTATTTATCCGTGCGTATATATCGTAATTGGAAGTGTATAGAAATTTAAAATTGCTAACATTTTTATCTCTCATTCTGTAATATTTTTGCTCAATTTCAAATATCTTAGATTAAGTAAGGTTTGTTAATATACTCTTGCATATATTAAATAAAAACCAAGTAAAACTTTTGTCTTTGGTCGCTACTTGAATTTCCAACACCCTACGCAAGAAGCTACCAGACCTACCGTGGACTCAGACCTGATTGGTGGACAGTCGATTTCTGCCATGTCAGACATATACTAACCTTAGATAAAAGCAGCCAAAAAGCCATCTTACATAGAACACCAATTTAGTGTCGATCTGCTACTATCATAATCTGCTACTATCAAATGAGTTATCGTCCATCTACAAAATTCTTATCTACTGACGATTTGAACAAGATATCACAATTGGCATCGAAGACAAATTTCAAATTTATTCATAAAATAGAATAAATGTCATTTATATACTCTTGGAATATTTACAATACTATGCATGTATTTACCATTAAACTCCCTCGAAAGCTACAGGCATAAAAATAATACTTTCTGAATACAATAATTTAGGAAACGCGTCATGGTAAATCTATGTTTTCGCGACAACTACAGTTCTCCTTAGGCTATTGAAATTACAAACTAGAAATATTTTTGGCACAGGTTTTGCAGACTTAAGCGTCTTGTATACAAAGTAAAAAAATAATTAAAGCAGAAATAATACTATATAAATTAGCAATATCCTATCTATCCTACGGTCTAATTGTGTATTATTAGCTAGACATTCCCATTCGCTACAACCGAGTCGATTCGACCTTGCGGCGTCTCTGGAGCATCTCGAGTCGTCCGGTTCCGGGGAAGAAGTTTCGTTTCGGCAGATTGAGTCCCTTGCGGGCCATGCGGAAGGTGAAGTCGGGCAGGAGGCAGGCGACCGTCGTCACGATGGTGAACAGCCACACCGGGATGGAGCTGAGGAGCTTGTTGTAGGCCCAGTAGATGTCCGTGTCGTATTGGCTGCAACAAGACCATGGTCAAATCAATCGCGAACAAAATCGCATTCAAAAGCACTCACAAGTCGATCACGTTGTAGATGACGGTGGTGATCATGAAGGCCAGTATCGAGCCGACGATGGTCACGATGTACCAGTAGCTGAGGTACTTCGACTCCAGCCAGAGCTTCAGGTTGCCGACGATGACCACCAGTTGGATGAGCAGCGTGCCGAAGCAGGAGAACTCGGCGGTCTGGCCCACGTTCAGGATGACGTCGTTGGTGGAGAAGACGGCGTACGCGAAGTAGAAGCAGATGAGCGAGTGGTAGATTGCGTACAGGGTCCAGGCGAGGAAGAACGGCCACTGCAGGTGCTTGTTGTAGATGTTCTTCTTGTAGAGCTCCGGATCCCTGGAGGCCACACAAGGGTATCGGCATTGGCATTAGAGTAATGAGAGATTTCCAATCGCTACTATCGACTTACCTCATGAGGGTCTCCTCCGGGTAGGGCTTCTCGGTGAGCGAAATGAAGAAGATCGGCAGCGAGGTGTAGATCACGTTGTACAGGGTCAGGAACAGCGAGTCGTAGATGGAGGAGGACGAGAAGAGGGTGTGAAACTGGAAGAGGAACATGATGCCCATGAAGAAGATGTTCTTGTAGAAGAAGTAGAGCACGAGGAACGAGAGCCGGGTCGTGTGGTAGTGGCCGTGGACCAGCAGCAGGCGCTTCAGCATGCAGAACTTGGCGAAGGCGAAGTCGGCACAGCGGGCCGCCTGGCGACCCTCCTTGCCCATGATGCCGATGCCCACGTGGGCCTCCTGGATCATCGAGACGTCGTTGGCGCCGTCGCCGATGGCGGCCGTGTTGTAGTTCTGCGGCGCCGTCTTGATCAGCGACACCACCTCGCTCTTCTGCAGCGGACTGAGGCGGCAGCAGAGGACCGCGGTGCACTTGATGGCCACGTCCCGGAACTCGTTGGGCGTCTCCGTCAGGGCCACCGACAGGCTCTTGCCGTCGATGAGCAGGGCGCACTCGCTGCCCAGCCCGAAGATGATCTCGCGGTCGAGGGCGTTCAGGTGGAGCAGCATGTCCTCGCGGCGCGTGCAGTCGACGATGAAGTACTTGATGGCGTTCGGCGGGATGTGGCCGCAGGAGAGGGCGATGTTGAGGGCCGTCTCGACCTTGTCGCCGGTGAGGACCCAGATCTTGATGCCGGCCCGCTGCAGCGAGATCAGCGTGTCGGCCACGTCGTCCTGCAGCGCGTCCTCGACGGCCGTCGCGCCCAGCAGGTCGAGGTCTGCAAAGGCACGCTTGAGCAAAGGATCCTGCACAGCATTGGGAGGGAAACTTACTTGTCTCGATTTTCGCATAGCACTGCTCGCTCAGCTCCTTGCGGTTCTCCAGCGAGCTGTTGGCCAGGTTCAGCCCGGCCAGCAGCTCCTCGTACTCGGCCTCGGTGATGCGCTTCCGGGCCACGGCCAGGGTGCGGAGGCCCTGCTTGGCGAAGTCGCTGATGTGGGCGTCGGTCTTCGCGATCAGCTCCGAGCAGTGGCCGCCGCACAAGGGGAAGACGTAGCTCTCGGCGCCCTTCGTGTAGATCCACTTGGTGCCGTTCTCGTCCTTCACGATCACGCTCATCCGCTTCCGGTCCGAGGTGAACTCGAGCACGTGCAGCCGCTCGAACTGGACCTCGTTCGTCTTCCCCACGCTGAAGGGCCGCGAGTAGTCCATGTGGGGCGGGACGATGCGCAGCTTCAGCAGCTCGTCGTCGTCGCCCAGGTAGACGAGCCCCAGGTGGGCGCAGGCCTCCACCAGCGCCTTCTCGTCGGGACTGGAGGCCTGGTAGTCGAGGGTCCTGCAAGGGAAACGACCGTTAGAGACGTTAGACCAATTCAGGGGCCGATGGCCGGACGCTACTCACTGGATGACGTGCTCGATCTCGTTCTTGCGCCGCTGTGACTCGGCGCGGATCAGGATCGTGGGCTGGCGCTGGAAGTTCGGGGCCGCGTACGACTCGCGCGAGGCGGTGCTGGACGTCCGGTTGACCACGCCCCCTCCTTCATACATGGCGGCTGCAATGAGACAAAGTACCGGAACATGAACCTCATAAAGCTCGGCACAGAGGGCGGCTCGACTTACGGGGCGCTGAGGCGTAGGCGTAGGCGTGGGCGTAGGTGCTGGGCGTGCCGTACGACTGGGAGCGCCGGTGGCCGTGGGCCCCGGGGCTGGCGACCACGCCGAACTCGGGCAGGTCCACCTCGGAGGTGGAGCGCTTGAACTGCAGCGACGCGGGCCGGCCGCCGGGCAGGTTCTGCAGCGAGGTGGGGAACAGGACGGGCCGGTCGGATGCCTCGTTGACCAGCTCCAGGGCGGTGCCGTTGGCCAGCGTCGCGGCGTTGCCAGCGGTCGGCATCGAGACGACGCCCGCGGGGTGGACGCGCGTCCCCGGCCGCGCGAAGTTCGGGCTGCGCTTCACGATGTGCGGCCGCCTGCGGCGCTCGACGGTCCCGCTCGTGTCGCTCTCGTTCAGCAGCGGGTTCACGTCCGAGGTGGTGGTCGAGCTGGGTGGGCTGGGCGCGCTGGGCGCACCGGCGGGGTTCGTGGAGAGCGAGGTCTCCAGGACGGCGGAGTTGTCCATGTTGACGTCGCTCTGCTGGCTCGAGTTGTGGCTCTCCTCGGTGATGTCCGAGATGGAGTACATTTTGGCCAGGCCGCTGCCGGGCACGTGCGGCTTCTCCGCCTCCGACTCCGCCGCCTGCTTCGCCTTGGCGGCGTCCTCGGGCGACGCGTCGCCGGCGACCTGGACCGTGTGGCAGATGGCGAGCCCCTGGAAGAAGCTCTTCTGGTCGTTCTGAAAGCGGTCCAAAGAGGTCGTCAGTAGGTCGGTGAAGGGTAAGAGGAGGAGCAGAAGGAGGGGGAGGTGGAGTAGGAGGACCAGGAGCAGGAGGGACTCACATTGAACTTGTTGATGTCGAACATGGCGCCGGTGGCCTCCTCCTGCAGGCGCGTCTTCCGGTAGACGTACTTGCGGCCGTTGATCGAGCACTGCTGGAAGATCATCTCGTTCTTGGTGAGGGTGCCGGTCTTGTCCGAGAAGAGGATGTTGATCTGGCCGAGCTCCTCGTTCAGGTTCGAGGTGTTCACGATGCAGTGCTTGTCGGTGTGCTCATCGTACAGCTGGGTGTCCCACTCCATGAAGAAGCCGCCGATCACCCGGTGCATCTCGATCGTCACGTACAGCGAGATCGGGATCAGGTAGTTGAAGAGTATCAGAAACGAAAGGTAGTCCTGGAGGAACTGCTTCACGCTGTAGCTGTCCGCCGCCGGGCCCAGGTACGACAGCTGCGGAATCACGAAGATCTCGTCGTACCTGTCGTAAGGGAACGAAACGAGTTAGTCTACGACGTCTACGGGGACCGAGGGCGTCTGGAGCGAACCTCTTGAGGAAGTAGAGGATCGTGACGATGGCGATCATGGCCACGAGGATGAAGATCAGGAAGCGGTTGATGTAGACCTCGCTCGAGGCGGTCTTGTTGCGCGTGAGCCGGCTGTTCAGCTGCAGCTTGGTGGTCATGCCCGTATAGACCGCGCACCCGATCACGCACTCGGTGTTCTTGACGCGCGACCCCCGCAGCAGGACGTTCTCGGCGGTCAGCGGCAGGACGCGGCCCTCGCCGCCGGCCAGCTCGATCTTGCCGTTGAAGCTGTACAGGTCGGTCTTGGGGCTCTCGCACTCGATGACGCCCAGCTTGTGGAGCTTGCCGATCTCGACCGGCGGCAGGTCGCGCGGCACCGTCAGCGTCTTCAGGTTCGACTCGCCGTCCAAGTTGGCCGTCGTGATGAAGCACTTGCCGTGCGGGTCGGTCGAGCGCACCAGCACCAGGTCGCACGGCACGTCGCAGTCGCGCTCCACGACGACCAGGTCGCCGGGCGCCACGTCCTGTGACTCGATGTGCGTCTCCACGCCGTTCCGAATGACCGTCACTGAAACGACGACGACGACGACGACGACGATCACATGAGATTGGATGAGATTTGACTTGGATTCGGCTCCACTCACCTGGCGAGCAGTTGACGATGTTGTCGGTCTTGTACCGGAGGAAGTCTTCGTAGCCCTGCTTGGTGGCGGTGACGGCGATCACGAAGACCAGCGGCAGCAGTGACGTCATCGGCGAGACCGGGCTGTCTGGAATGAGTCGGAGGAGAGAAATCCAGTTATCGACGGCTGGCAAGCCCGAAGACTCGTGGGGTGGGACAACCGGATCTCGCTAATCGTCGTCTAATGATCGTCGACTGGCCCGCAGTTCGGGCCAAAAAAATCTTAAATCTGAGTGGAGCTAGGGGTAATAAAAATTCAGCTAACTACTAAGTACGTCATTCCCTCTAGAGTGGAGAATTTTCCCATGTTCGGATTTTTAATTAGATCGCAATAGCGTGATTTGATGTTGTCGCGGCCTGCCTTTGCGTCAGCTGCAACATGAGCTGGCACTTTTGGAGGACGAAAACACTTACGAGGTCGTGAACGGGCCCTTCTTCACGAGTACTCCTGGTGAGTGGCCGTGGGTGCTCGTGCGGGTGTGTGTGTGTGTGTGTGGGTATAAACAATTCGGTGAATTGGTGTGGGAAGCCCGGTAGGGCCGTGGACCGAGGTGTTGTTTATTGGTTCAATATTTGATTAAACGCACCGAGTCCGTCTATCGAGTTTATCGAGTGAGGCCCGACCTCCCCCCTCCCCCCTCCCCCTCCCTCTCCCTCTGCCCACTGCCTCCCGCCCACATGGCGAATACTGGCGACAATTGTTTACAAACACTTCGGCATCGCTGGGTTCGTGATATTTGCCCATTCTCGTCGACAATTGAAAACTCGACTGGGGCAACGGTGGAAAACCGTAGGCCAGCCGCTCTGGGCCAACGATTTCGACTTCGCCACTCGGCTCGTGCTCCATTTCAAAGACCGCCCTCGCTTTTATCGCTTTGGCGCTTTAGCGCTTTGTCGTTTTACAACCGCGAAGCCTGGCGTCGCGTCTGATGGCGCAAGACCAAACAACCGAGGCAACCACGACCAGTCGCCACAGAATCTCGAATGATGATTTGGCAACTGAAACGTGCCAAACCTACGGACATAGCATTACATACGTTTAAACATATTCATCTGGAGACTTTGAGTGATTTTATGTGCGTCTGATATCATTCAGCAGTCAACGCTTCTCAACTCCCAACCCAAGTCAACTCAACCCAAGCGAGAGCTCGTCAATAAATAGTTAATTGATTTTGTGCCACACACACACACACACACACACATCCACAGTCAATGGCTCGCCTTGTGGAGATTGCGCAATGGGCAGCGCGTCGTCGACACACTCTAGGATCTTGCGGGCAGCGAGACCCACACACACACACGGTTACCTCTGTAGGGCATGGAGGCGACTTCAGTCTCAATTGGCGATCGATGTGCGATGTGCGGTCGATCGGAAGGTGATGGTCAAGGTTCCGCACGTCGAGAAAACGCGGACAACGCCGAGACACGGGGCGACTACTCGTAATCCTACCCGCACTCGTTCCCTGGTACCCACTCTTGTTGTGGCCGCCCTCCGTCCGTCCATCGTCCGTCCATCGCCGGCGTTGGTGCTCGAAAGCGATCCATCAATTAAAGAGCCGTAACACACAATATAATATAATTTAATTACGGCGTGCGCCGTCCGTGTCCGCGTCCGAATACCGAGTACTCGGCGAACCAGTGCGCTGCAGCTCGGCGAAAGTGTGTCAATCGGCCGAGGGCTGGGCGACTTCGGGGCCGGGGGCCGGCGGGCCGTGATTTACGGGTGACTCGCCAGCGACGAGCCCGGCTCAATCGGGCTCCTTGTTTCGAGTTCGACCTCCCGACCTCTCTCAAAATCCCCGCCTCCCGCTCGCGCGCTGCCAACCAACGATCGGCGATTACGGGCTCCATCCGTAGGTACACGAGAACGTCCGTCCATGTCCCGGGTCGGGGTGGGGACTCGCATGAGGGCCTCGCTGAATTTCCAGCAACGACGCGAACATTGCAAGCCGCTAATAACTTTGACATTGCCCACTACAGCACATAACGAGCCCCCGATCCTCCGCCCCGCTCAACCCGCTCACCCTCTCGGCCCCCCATGCGGCCGATACCGGGTCGTACCTTGTGGTGCCCCCGAGAACTCACCGATTATGAGCGAGATAATGGTCATGACCAAGAAATACAAGTTCGCAATGCGCGCGAACTGCTCCAGGAGGTTCTGCGGCAGGAACGTGATCAGCGTGTACTTGGTCGACTTGATCCGGTTCAGCTGGAGGCGGCCCTTTTTCTTCTTCACCTCCTCGTCGCCGCCGATCTTGATCTGGAGCCAGTCGTTGATTGTGCTGACGCGGGAACCCTGCAACGGAAACCGAATACATCGTCATCAACACCATCATCATCATCATCACCATCATCGTTATCATCGCAAATATGGAAGCATAGGTGTAGTATTTGTATTTGTTTATTGTAGTCATAGACATAGCTGTGATTTTATTGCTGTTATTCTTGTTGTTGTTACCGGGTTTCAATGGGCACGACGTATCGAGTGCTGGGACAGACAGGCCGTGACTCACGCCCACATGTGGTTCTCAGGTGAGCACTCGATCCCCCCTCGACTCGCCTGGGCTGGCCTGCCTGGCCTCGGGCAGCCTCTCGAAAGCCCATCCACATGACAAATTTGAATGAAAATACCCGAATAATTTCGTCAATTACGCCGCCACTCACAAATCACAAATCACAACCGGCAATTGCTCAACTCCACACACGGTCCGCAACCACCAGCCGAGACCAGGCGTAGAACAATGGGCACGAAAATCGAATCCATTTCACGCTCCAGCCCAGGGTTTCTTCGAGCGGCTCCACGCCGCAATCGCTCCTGACATGCGATTTATCGTTGTTGCCGCCGTCGCTGCTGCTGCTCCACAGGTAGACACGAGAAGTCGAAGTTGCGGCGGGTGCAAAGCGATGGGACTGAGTACGGCGGAGTTCGGAGTCTCACTTGTGGACGGAAAAACCTCGACTCAAGGTAGTGGGCGACAGAGAAATGCCCCGTGGTAATATTTTACCCGATATTTTCTGCCCAGAAGGTCGATCGGCAACCGCCGGTGCCATCACCGAGCACTCGCCAAGTTCTTCGCTCCTTCGGTGCCGCGAGGTGCTGCATCGCCAGACGGCCGCACGGACGGACGGACGGACGGTCGGTTCTGAATTCGAGTTCATTAGGAATTCCTCTGATTGGGGTCAATTTTTTTATTTGATTGCTTTTCCGTTCCAACGCTCCCCGGTGCTGGCGTACCCGGCCAGACCCAGCCAGACCTAGCCAGACCCGGGCAGACCCGGCCAGGGGCGGGCAACGGCGCGCCGCCCAATAAAGCAATAACAAGTAGAGAGCGATACCGATAAAACACTGAATCGAATTGGGAGTAGTAGCGGAGTAATTTCGCTAGTATTTTCCAGAAATAAGCTTCAATATATTTCAGCACCGATCTACATAGGTACGGCTGGTACAGTGGATCCGTGGTTGCTGTGTGTACAAGCAATTATCGCACGAAAGCCCAGTAGCATGTCGTGTATCGATCGACAATGGCGACTGCTGATGTTCGAAAATGCCTCGATTTTCGCGCCTCGCGGTGACACATTTTGCGCGTTGAAGGCTTTCGTGTGTTCGCCAACCAACTGGTGGAAAATCAATCTGATGTCGCTAGGGGGCTGGAATTTCCGGAAAACGACTGGAGCGACCGTTTCATGATGGGTTGAGTAAAACTGAGCGGATTCTTGACCTTTGCCCAAAGGCATGTCCCCAAAATCGAGGGCGAAACCCTCGACTTTTGAAATCGTTTCTGTACTATTTCTCCCAATGCCCTTCTGGGGCTCTTCAAGGAGAGTGAGGTAAAGAAAAAGCTTCGATCGCTGGGATTTCGACCCGGCGCCGTGACGGATCCCGCAGCTTTCTCCAACTCGCACCTTATGCAACGGCCCGACCGATTCTTTGAGCCGCCGACTCCGACTCTTTGTCTCGAGACACATGTACCCAATTATGCTCGGCGGTGGGAGCGGGTCTGAGTCGATCGCGCTGAGAAAGCGCGCCGAGATCGCGCTGATCTCACGCTTTCGACTGCTCCGGCGACTGCTCATCAGGTCGGAGCTGGGGCGAGGGCGGAGACGGGGGGCAACGGGGTGGGGGTGGACCTGGTCAGTCGGACTCGCTGGCTCGGTCGAGCTGCCTACGCACCTTGCGCCATCGCCACGAGTAGCTGGCCTTCACGTAGACCGCGGGCTCCTCGCGGCCCCACAGCGGGATCCCGTAGCCGGTGGTGTTGACCCGCCGGTAGCCGGCCAGGTGGTCGTGCCGCCCGATGAAGTTCATCCTGCTCCGCTGCGATCCGCTGATGGACGAATGAAAGCACCACGAACGAAAGAAAACGCACGACGATCGCGATTATTGCACACGCGATTATTGTCTCACGAAGAGAATCTTGATTTCCGCAAAAAATTTCACTTTGTTCCGCAGACGCGTTGTGCGGAGCATTTGTCGGGGGTGGATTGTCTCGGGGTGGCGGTGGCTCTTTGCTTGTTCTTCTTCTTTTCTTTCTTGCTCTGTCGACGACTCAAATCGGGAGCATCCTGACCCTGACGGGCGGCGATACCAAAGTCAACTGCGATCGCTCCAGTTGCTCGAGCTACCGATACCGATGCCGATGCCGATGTCGGCGCCGACACTGTAACGTGTAAAAGTATCCATTAGATACTGCCGCCGCAACAACACCAACAACAAGAAGCACAATATCACAACATCACCAACAACAAAAACAAAAACAAAAACAGCTGTATCCGTCCGTTCGACAACAATAACTCAGTTCAATAACGGCCAATGGGTTCGCTTTAAAATTTCGCGATGAAAACATTTGCCCGCTCAATTCGCACGTATTGTTGGGATTTTCGCCAGATAAACAGTTAAGATACAAACTCAAGGTGCGAGCCGGCCTCGACGAGCCGAGCCGGGGCGGGCGATGCGGGGGGCGCGGTCGGTCGGCAGTTATGGGTTTTTAATTAGCGCCTCTCGGGCCCACTCGAGCGCCGGCCGCGGCCTGTTGACACATTCTATTGACGGCGCCCAGCGAGCGCTTCGGCCGCTCTAAAGGGGCGCAAACAGCCGTTCTCCTACGTCACAGCCACGCACACGCACACCAGCACACGCGGCCGACACAGACACCGATAGCAGACGAGATACAGACGATCTGGCCCGATCTGGCCCGATCTGGCCCGACCTGGCGTCGGACGCCGGCAGAGCGGGCGATTGTGCAGTTCTAACCGAATTCCAACGGCGCCGCGGATAACGACCGGAACCCGAAACCGAGCCCAAGACCGAGACCAAACCGAGACCGAAACCGAGACCGAGACCGAGACCGATACCGAGACGCCACCAAATCGGAATCCGGCTTTCTTTGCCTCTGTCGATGTCTATCTACGCAGCTGTCTGGCTGCCGTTCAAGCCGTTCAACGACGAAGCTCGGCGATTTGCCAACGTCTGCACGCGCATTTCCCTCAGCCACGGCGGGTTTCGTCACTGCCCGGCCGCATCGTCGTCGTGGTCGTCGTCGTCGTTCCGCGAGATGCGATCTTCTGCAACGCCGACTCTCAACTGAACTGAACTCGACTCAGCTGGACTGAACGCGTGTCGACGCGACTCGCGGCCGAGTCGTTCGTCTTCCTCCCCCGCCACCTCCTCCTCGTGGCTCGCCCGTCCACGCCGAAGCTCGAGCTCGGTATCTCGCTCCACCGGCGGCCGAACCGCGGCGCTGCCGAGAGACTCGTGGTTTTCTTTTGTTTTCTCTGCCCAAGGCTCGTCGCGATTCGGGCCCCGATGCTCCGTCTGCGAGACTCGAGTGAAGACCTCGCACAGGGAGAGACAGACAGAGAGAGAGCGAGGCCGACTGTCTTCGGTGTCGGACTCCAGCGGCTGCAGGGCCCGAGAGAGTTGGTCTCGATGGCCCCGAGAGAGGGACCGAGTCGAGTTGCCCACCGCGGATCTCGGCTCTGCGATCGATACACATTCGAGCCGCGACCTGCCCACGACTTCCATGACGCAATCGATGGCCGGCGGACGCTTCGGCTCTCCCGGCTCTGTCTGCTCTCCACATTTGTTTACAAACACGAATGCAGGGCGAAGACGGCGAAATTGGACGAATTTCGGGGCCCATCTCAGAGGCCAGAAGAAGCCTTTTATGCTCTTATCTTATCGGCTGACAAAACTACTTATAGAAGAGTAAATAGAATGCATAACATTGTGATGAAATTGGGTTCCAGTTCCCGATTCGTGGTGAATTTCTACGACCATCGCCAGACATGATTGATTGCGGCTACGCCAAACCTAAGTCCCAGTGTCTTCACCACGCAATAGTCCATGATCCATCATAATCTCTGTGCTCGTCGGCTCGGGGACAGGTCGCGCCTAGATGTAGGCAACGGTGGATTCAGGAGACTTCGGATCTTCCCTCTCCGACGGCCGAGACCGAGACGGCCAACACAGTCGACCGATAAGCCCTGTGTCAGCCATCTATTTCCGCCACCAAGGAGGTGACGCCGCACTCCGAATGTGGCTAATTTCTGTCATGACATCACGGCCCGTACGCAAAACGGCCCGATATTGGCGAGACGTCAACAGATAACGGCGCACACAATCGAGAAATATGTGGAATCGATCGAAATCCGCGCCACGACGTCGAATTCTCGGTTACGGCCTCGAGAGCCGTCGCGATCGACTTACATCGGACCTGGCTCCCGGCGATAAGCAATCACTGGCGGGAACGATTGGAACGACACTTGAAGCAGTTAGAACCATTAGTCATAAATCAATGAGCTTTGAAATTGTTTCTTGTAACTGTTGGAAATATTTGAATATGTTTTTATCATTGGATAAGGTCTTTTATTTCGTGTTTTGTCCTCGCTCTCGACCAACACCCGACTCACCCGTCTGCCGAGAACCTGGTTGAGGAACTGCTCCATATCCGGTGGGCCCTCCTCGATCCTACTAGAAGTGAACTGACTCTGACCGACTGCTTCCTGGCTGTCTCCCTGCTCCCATGCGCGGGACTCGATTGCACTCGATTGTGGGCGGTGACCGAGTCTGAACGAGGTCTTTTGAGGACGGTCGATGCGCGGCTTTGTTTTTGGACAACTCTCCGTCGGGGGCAGCACTGCGAAGCACCTGTTGACACACACGAATCCACGAGCACTATATCGCTGGAACTATCCACGGCGCGGCTCCGTCCGGCTTGCCGACGACTTGGCCGACAATTCAGGCCATTCTTATCGTCGATTGGCAG
Source organism: Coelopa pilipes (assembly GCA_947389925.1). Lineage (NCBI taxonomy): Eukaryota > Metazoa > Arthropoda > Insecta > Diptera > Coelopidae > Coelopa > Coelopa pilipes. The sequence continues at coordinate 26,579,949 of OX376700.1, read as the reverse complement.
TCGAAATAATTATTAATTGAAAATAATTCCCCTGACTTATCTATCACTCGGGCGGCCTTATCGCACTAGACCACCAGCACCAGCACTAGCACTAGACCGAGCCAGACCGGGCCAAAACGACTGGTCGATTCCCGGATTGCCGCGTTCGACGTGGACGAGGGCTAGGGCGAGGACGAGCGATGCCTTCTCTGGGAGCCTTCTCTTGGATCCGCGCTCGTCCGGGTACTGAATCCACTCGCCGGGCCCACTCCCTCCGGCCACAAAGACTCCGTTATTGCTATTGTGGATATTCTTGTTGCTGTGGTTGTTGTTATATATATATGGCAGAGATAACAAGACGCCCGCCTATCAGTCTCACTTATCTAGCGATAACGAGCGCAGCCGATTCGAAGCGGTCGGGTTGCGTCGAACTTCGTCGCAAAGTTTCGTTCAGTCAACATCGGGGGCGAGCATAAAGGCCAATTGGAAAGCGGTGTCGACGCTTGACTCGCGGACTTGTTTTCATCCTTCGACCCTTCCACTCTCTCTCTCTCTCAAGATCTCTCCCAAGCTCTCTGTCGCCCTCGCTTGCCGCTTGTCTGCAGCAAGTTCTCTTGGAGGCCAGCCAGTGCTGATCAAAGACGTGGTCAAGAGACCATTCTGTGATATTCCATAATCCAGGGGAAGCCCCGCGTTTCGTATCGCCTGATTAGCACCATGCTCAATCCTAGCCAAGACCCGACGCCGCTTTTCTTCATTTTCATCATTTGAAAACCGCGTACAGCCCTGCGCTTTCAATCGATCGATCAACCAATCAGTTCTTACTCATGCAGTTGCTGAACATAATGGGGTTCTGTGATTCATGTATGAGCCGAAGATAGATAATGGTAATAATAATCACAAGGAATCAATGACTAACTCCCGACGGAGCTGAGACCCACCCAAGGCTAAGCACTAAGCACTGGATTCCCACCTGAAACCCAAGGGCAGAGCCTCGACTTTGAACCCAACTTTGAACCCTAGTCCGAACTGAGTTTTGACTCAGTTTATCCTCAAGCTTGAACACAACTTCGAACTCTATTTTGAACTCTGCTTTGAACTCGTCCACGCCTTAGAACTCAACTTCGAACACGCGATTGCCACAAACGGAAGCCCCCGACGCAGTTACGGTGGCGTATACTTGACATCGAATCCTTGTCCGGGCCGCAGCTCGCCGGAGCGCAGAAAAACTCACCATCTTTGTGAATCCGACTAGGTAGGTAGAAGGCAAGTATTGGCGTAATTGAATATACAAAATACGTCTATATTATATTTGCTAGGCACAGTAGTTTTTCCAATGTCAGTGGTTCTTTCAGCTTATTGTTAATGATCTGAACACATGGGTTTCAAGCACCTTGAACTCGAGACATTTCAAACCGCGAATCGCGCAAATCGAATTTTCGTATCAATGAGAATCATTCTTGGCTTTTCCCGATACGGTTTCAACTTGCCAGAGTGGCGACAGCGACGACACCGAAGACGACGACTCCTTTTGAGGCTGCTCCAGCCGCGACTAGTCGCCGAACGCTCCAGCGAAACCGAATTTCATCGATAAGCTGTCGAAGATGTCGAACCCCGAACTTGGAGTGTTTGGTGGAGGCGCCCATTGATAAACGGCCGCGACACCGCCATCAACAGAGACCATTGTTAGACACTCACGCACACACACACTCCAACACGCTCACTCCCAACGGACGATCGCTCTCCCACACTCACTCTCCCATGCCCGAACGCTGCCGGACCCACACACATGCGAAATATCACGGTATCACGGTATCAAAATCGCACTCGTCCCACCTCGCGATTGTCAATCGTATCGGGAGCCTCGCCAATTTTCCCTGAGGAGCGGGCGGCGCTCGACTACCTGCCGATAGCGGTGCAACCACAATAGTTGTTGTTGTTCCACCGAGCACTATCTCCTATGAATCGCGCCGATAAGCGACGTTATCATGGGCGGAAAGCCAGAGAGGCCGAAACCGAGCCAAACCCGAGAGAACGTCGACCAACAGATCTTGGCGATTGGACTAGCGTCTTCCGGCTATCTAACGGTAAGTCGAAGAAATTCCTTCAACTCGTTCGCATCAAAAGCTTGAGAGTATATAGACGAATGAGACGTGAAACCGATCGGAGCCCCGTTCTTAGGGTACTCCGAGGTTACTCGGCGAGAGTAAGAGTGGAAGGGATAACAATTGAGAGTGCAGAGCTCTTGATCGCATTTACATACGGCGTGCCGTGCAACTCAATCAACTTATCAGTTCTTCATAATCTCAAGTCTTACAATTCAAGATATATGTTCATATTCCTGTTCAGATAAGGAATATCACAGTCATCCACAGATAAAATTACTAAAAAATTGTATCATTCAAACTGACGATCGGAATCATTCTTATATATATGCACTGGATCAATATCAGAGTTGCCGACCTCATGTTTTATTAAGCTGACTTGCATTTGTTTATCCAATATATATGTATATTCAAAAATTCAACAACTAAGAGCAAACCGCCATTTTTGAATTATTAAGAGTAGTATTTATTATTTAAAACTATATTTATTTAGGTATTTGACGGTTCGCATACGATGCCTTAAAACTAATTAAATAAAAAACAAGAAGATGTCGTCCAGACCGTTGTCAACCCTTCGTCGTCATTCATACCGTGGTATAATGGGCCTTACAGTGAACTAAAAAGAAATCAAACTGTGACCAGAATTCTATAATGAAATGCAAATCGTGTTAAGTATACCAATAAATTCTGATACAGGATCGTTGTCTCCTTCTCCGCGCATAGTTCCTGTGATTTCTTCATTTTCTACCATTGGCAAAAATAATTGCACAAACTCGGGAGAATATGGATGCGTTATAGTCTCCAAAACTTCGGTAACAAAGTACCGAATCAGGGAAATATCGGTGTCGCCCTTAGCACAGCATTGTTTTATATATTTTACAACAGGTACAACGCATCCACGTGTTAGTAAATTCACCATACGATCTAGAAGCATTTTCTTCATTTCCAATTGCACCAAAATTTCCAGTTCGTCCTGTTTGGACTCGAAGAGGCGAATGAGAAGGCGTAAAATTTGTTGATGCAATGTCGGGTGAACAGCAGCAACTTCATCGAGTATCGCTAAATGTGTTGGACAGCTGTCGGTGGAAAGTTTGAAATAAGATGGTTCGGTGACTGTATTTTCAATCCAACGTATAACACCAACTCCAACAACGGGATACCTAAAATCGTAATATAATAAAATTAAAAATCTACAACAAGTCTATATATAAATTTCATATACTTAATGCAATTGTAAAGTGTTTGCAATTCCGCTATCAATTCCGTCGAACCTTTATTTACATTGCAAATCGCATGGACCTTCTCAATCGCTTGGGTAGTGCTTTTTAATTCATCTTTATTTAGAATACGTTCAGTCATTGGTCGTTTCTTGGCTGGGGTGTCAACCACAGACGCCGCATATGCCAGCAAATGGATGTATTTAGATTTATGCTCTGGATTAATTTTCACCCCTGCCTTAAAGAGGGAGTCCACCAGTAGCTCTAAAAATTGCGGATTACGGATTAGGTCAATTGGAGGGGGGTCCGCCGCTGAGTAGTTTCGGAAAAGCACGGTGATGTCTGCGGGATTGAGGGTGTTTCGTGACAACATTGATGACAGCGCTTGACATGCTTGTGGATATGCAGCTGAGCCATTGAGTGCCATTGTAATGGGTGTAACGTTTTGATTACTTCAAATTAAACATTGAAATTAAATATTTGTGTTAGATACAAGATACATACAATGAATGGTACTTACTTTAAAAGAGCGTACTTAGTGATCTCTTGCGACAAGCGTTTCATATTGAAGCCGCCTTTCGGTTCTTGACTTAAGACCTGCACCAATACTTGAGAATACACATACGTATGTTGTCCATGACACACCATTCTCGCACATTCCTGTATCGCACCCTGTATGTCTTCGGGATTGTTTAGGAACTTGGTAATCGAAGTTTTCAGTACGCGGGAAAATACTTCAATCTGTTGCGCCGCCGTCGAAATAGAGGTGATTTCACTCTGGAAGCCAGCATCCGAAATAAGTTTAATTGTAAAATTGAGCATAAGACAATCAGGATATTCCTCCGCCAGACGATAGATCAACGAGCGCCATGTATGATGGTCAATCATTTCGGTAAGCCAATCGGGTGTCTCACCCTCCTCTGTGAATATGGTATCTGCTTTCTTCGGGTCGAATGTTTTCAGAATCATGTCCTTCAAATGGTTCTCCACCATAGCTTGAACATCGGTAACTTTTACACCGGCCAAAATGAGCCACTCCGCCAGCAGATTTGCCATTTGGGCAACAGCCTTGTAGTTCTCTGAGAGCATTGTGATAACTTCCTCGGGAGATCCGCCAGATTGGAAATAGCGTTTGAGTTGTGTAAAGATGCCTGGTTCCATAATGTAGTCTGGTGTAAGGAACTTTTCCAGACATTCCTGAATGGTTTCCTGTGGATTATCCTCGGGCATTTCCTTCGAGTACAAGAGTATTATCAAAGAGAAAAAATAAGCCCGCGCTTCATACAAACCTCATCTTCACCCGCTGCCTTTGGACGTCCCTGCCAACCACCATCTTCGTATTCCACTTCCATATTCTTTTACGATCACTATTTAATAAATTTTCTATAAAAAATATATATAATAAAACTGATTTTATAGAAATTACGTTTGTAAACAAATCCTCCCTCGTAATTTCCAAATTTTCTACAATTTTGCCACACTGTCATTCGCTTTATAAGCAAAAGAAAATGTCAAACTTTTCTCGCTTGGCCGCTTCACACTTCTCAGGGCTGTTATAAAACACAACAAACAGCATTATAAATTTTGATTGTAATAGATTGTAGAAAGCGGCGAAAAAAGAAAAAAAATATATTGTAAAAGATTCGAGTGAATGTACAGTGAACTCTCGCATCAAAATCACTATTTCTCGTGTTCCAAAAGCATCAATAAACATAGCAAAACAGTATACTTATATGTTTGCACTGAAAACAAAATGAAACAATGGGTTTTGTATCTCAAAAGTTGTTGTTTTCATTTATAAAATTAGTCGTTTTCATTATCTGTTGCAATGTATGATATTTAAGTTCATAAAACACAGCATCACAATTTTGATTATTCGTTCATACTTTAACATGCAATTTCGACTTAAATTGTAGCTTTTCGAATTGTGGTAATTTCAATATTTATCAATATAAAAATTATTATCTATCAACATGATTGTTCGTTTCTTCAAAACTACCAATAAACATACAGGTTTTCAATTATAATGAAATTAAAAATTTTAAATTCGAAAGATCGCCATCGTAGTTAGGCTATTATACCCACTTGACGCCCAACGACGAGGGCGATTATTTTAACCTGACTAGAAGAAATTAAATAAAAATCCTTAATGTTATTGCAAGACGAGGATTGTAAATCTAAAACTGATTAACCTAACAAATAATATTAAATAATAACTTTCGAAAAGGTCTCTGTGTTGCATTTCATGTTTAATCTGCTCCAGCTCTTAAGGTTTTATTAATGTTCGTCTTTTGGGCTCAAATATACTGCATTGTTCAGTTAGTCTTCTTAACATCTTTGGTTTCTCCCTCCTTGACTTGACCACGGCCCAGAATCTTAGCCAAACTGTCCCAAATGCCTCCAAAGAAAATAGCACAGCACAGGTTCTCAAATGGCAAGAAGGGATCGTGAATTCCCAACAATATTGAAGAGAGTTTGAAGTAAACCAGGAAGATAACAATGCCAAAGTACACTAGTGCATGAGGTGCCGAAATCCAATCTGTCTTTTTGTCTAGGACGAAAATGATCGAAGCAACGAGGGAGGCTTTGGTGTAGCTACAATGTTGGAAAAAAAATTGTAATACTTGGAACTTGTAAAACATCTAACTCCCATAATATACTCACAATGTGGGTTGCATGAATTCCATGGCTGTTGGCGTCCAGGCTCCGCGAATTAATCTCTCTAATAATTTGGTAAAGCCAGCTCCGTTTCCTTTTAGTGTACCAATGATGATCATTATGATCCAAGCATTTGGGTACAGCTTCGCAGCATGTGAAACTCCATCATATACTTTCTTTGCCCGATAAATTTCCTTCATGGCACTAGCAACGAGTTTTATGGGCAAGAATTTACCAACTTTGTATCCAATGTCGAATGGTGTGTAGAAAACAATATACCTGTAATCATAACAACATCATGCATTATTTCTCATATGAAAGTCATTTGGGACTTCGAATAACTACTCACCAAACAGCCGTTCCCACCAGCAGCTGAGGTGTGTTCTTCAGTGGCGCCAAAATGGGTTCTCCTAGAAGACCATTAGCGACCATGCCACCAGAAAAAATGACCAGCATAGTCGACAGCCAACAGGCCAGAGGATGTTTTCGCGAAAACGATTGGGCATTAGCTCCCAAATCTTCACGTACCGCCAGAGCGGCGAGCAAACTATGCGCTATATCGAAATAGGGGAACATTTTGAGTTTTATGACCTGATTGGCCATATCCAAAAACGCCTCCGGATCCATGATGCGTTGCTGTTGCCTTCTGTTTGTTCAGATACGTGATCAGCTATAAAATAAAGCAAAGGATATATTGTTGGAACAAAGAGATTCGATGGGAGGGACGGTGAAATTTATAACATTATTTGCATATCTCAGCCATGTTACAACATTGAGAAACTTTCTCATCTGAAAATATTTGGCAAGACTCATTCCGGAATTTGGCGATCGTTCTTTCCCATTTTAGATGCCTTTAATGCAGATAAGAAATAATGATCCATCAAATCAATCTAATTGAAATAGCACTTTATTTAACAGAGGATTGCCTTTTTTAATCTGTTAATTGAATGATTTTTCTGCTTAGGTATATATTCCACTTACCAGTGAAATATCATGTTTACTAGTATATATTTCACTAGTATATATCTCATGAGAACACATACATGAATGTACGACAGCTAAAGGATAACAAATTTCTGTGCAAATTTGAAAATAAATCAACATGCTTTCCAATGGATTTTCCTATTCCTCTTTCGGCTTTTCCTATTGCTTGTAGTCGTTTTCCCCACATTTTGTTGTTTGTTGATATAAATTTAGATAAATAAAAAGACGAAGGAATAATTAGAATTTACACAGATGCTTTGCTCGCTAGCTCCAAAAATAAACCGCAACGGCGGAAATGTACGCAATGGGAAGACGACAGAAAAATGAACATTTTCAAAAATGTTCGTTCGGTTCAAGAAAGTATAAATGTATATGTATTGTCCAATTCATTCTAGACATAGAATAACGTATTTTTGAATTTATTTTATATTTATAAAAATCCACTCATATTTTTATGTAACTACTAAATATTTTTTTGCTTGGTAGTTGGTAATTGGTTTTCTAACTTGAACAGTAACTGTCTAATACTTGCGAACTTTATCTACACATATTCACAGATTATAAGTATGTAGATATTTATAATTACTTTACAATTTCTAGCCGACCGCACCGCAGCAGCTCAAAATGCACGAATAGAAAAACTCAACCAACTCGACGTCAACACGTCCGACTGCGAGAGCAAAATCCACAACACAGAGCACCGCGAACGCTGGGCAACCGTCGAAGAAGCCTTTTCGATGAAATTTGGTTTGATTTAATTTTAGAATCGTCAGCACTTTATGCGGGAGTCCACGGAACACTATTTGGAGCTAGACTGAGAGCTGAATTGAGAGATCAGATTTGCCGTGAGCGAACGAGTGCCGATTATATATTAACAACATCAGAGCCCGTTGCCGGTAGAGATTATTCTTATCAACCCCACGAAGTACTCAACATTGATGTTTCCTCCAAGTGTTGAGGTTGTTTTTTTTTTTAGCTCTGCCGACAGGGTGAGTGACCAACGATTGAAAAATCGATTGGGGTACGGTGGAGCATGGTAAATTACCTAAAACTGGGACAACCCACCTTAGTTATATTTTTCAGAGTCATTAACATCGTTTATATATAGAGAGTCGTTATCTTCGTATAAAATTATAAAAAAAGATATCACTAAAATAAGAAACCACGATTTCTAATTGAGGCAATTACAAAAAAAACTTAGTTTTGGTATCGATAACTACATCCGAATTTATTTTCCATCACTAAGGTTGCAGCATCAGTAAATTCGCCGTGCCAACAAGAAAGTACACTTTTTGACGTTTCTCCATTCCACTGTTTCTTGAGGCGAACGAGAGAGAACAAAGCAAACACAATAAAAATAATCCCGTTTCTTCAAAAAAATCAGTTTTTCACTTGAATTCAAACGTTGTGGAGCGAACGTGCTTAGTTCGTCCAATTTTCAGTTTAAACACAACACGTTTCACAGAAGAAAAAGAAAACAACGTAAAATACGGGAGAAGTGAATGAAAAAAACCTCGGTTCAAGTTAGTGTCACGTCGGCCCCCTCCCATGTGCCCGCCCATCGGCCCAACAAGCGCGCTAGTGAAGAATGTGAGACATTTGTACGCGATGCTCAAGACCAGTAGCGTGAACAGAGACGCTTCATCTCGGGAAGCTGTTACAAGTGCGTGGAACGGAATCTCAGTGATATCAAGTGATTTTTAATAATTAGAGCGTTGGACATACACATTGACACAAACATTAACTAAATAGTGCCGATTTTAAAGTTATAGTGATGTAAAGTTCATTAACATTATTGAACTTTTGGTATTTGGCATGTAATTACAAAAATAAAAAACTGGTAACAGCAAAGCGACAATAAAACGACCGCCCGAGCACTCATACAAGGAACCAATGAGATAGCCTGTTCTACTGGTTTTTTTTCATACTGATGGTGGTTATACTGTATTGACTTGGCTTTTTTTCGTCAATGTATCAATTTTATAAGTCGAGAATCATTCCACAAAGGTAAGCCAATATTTCTCAACCGCATAAGGTGTGCCGTGCTTGCGTTATTGGATCCCTTTTGTCCTGGACACGTCGCAATTTAACCGGTTTTACTTAAACGTACCTAATTCCTGTAACTGGTAACGACTACTGCTCTTACGCTTAAAGAGTTGCCAATGATGCCACATCAACTCGTCTCAATTTTGTTGCAAAACAGCCTCAGGATTTTGTTTAGTTTATCATTTTACAACCTGTCTGCTCTAACATTAATCTTTCAATTCAAGTATGATAGTGATTCATCATGTATACACCTGATCCTCGTTTTTCAAGGCTAACTACAACTAAATCGTATCGTGCGAAAACGGACGTCGTTTTATACATATTTATTTGTGATAATTTTAACATGAAGATGTTGTGCTTCTTCAAACATAGAGCTTGCACTTATTAGAACTGTGTAGAAAACCCAGTTGTGATGTTAGCGAATCCCTAACCAAAAGATGGAATCATTGGGTATCTAGTTTACATCTGAATCTTATATTCTAAATGATATTGCAACAACTAAATTGAAGATAATAAATTGAATGCAATCACTCGCTACGTACCTCCCGGTTTAAAGTCAGTTTAATATTTCCATTTCGAATTAGAATTCACACAGTTTGCTCGATTCAGCGTGACCTCCATGTAATTCGATTCCATTTTAAAATGCTTGTGTAGAAGTATTATAAAATTAATATAAAAGTTGCTACAATAAACATATTCTGCCTTAATGTAATCCATATTCTATATGCTACAAGTTTAATTCATAAGGCTACGAGGTTTGAAAAGCTTTTTTATTTCCGGAATAATATCATTTTCGTATAAGAATTCTATTTTGTGTGAAGTTGAGTATTTATATACATATTTATACTCTTAAAATGAGCGTGAGATTATTTGAACGTTCAATACCCTAAATGCAACTTGAAATCAATACAATTTACAAGGAAAGCTCTTTTTAGTATTTCAACTAATTATGTTAGAAACTGTACTGGCTACTACTGGCTTTAATGTGAATTTAATTCTTTGATGTTAGCAGAGCTTTCCTTTTTTACATTTTTCTTCCCATGACTTCTTCTGTAAATGGTTAATACAGTGGAACCATTTATTCAGGTTTGGTGACATCGTCGATCGTGCACTCGGTTCGAGTCACGTCTCTTCGAACTTTGCCTCTCTTACGACGGCACATGAATCACGAACTTTCTCATAAAGTGTCTCCTTCTCGTTGTGCACATTTCATGATTAGACCATTGTCTTTGAAATCTGATGAGTTGTTGACTTTTCCGCAGAATTTGACTATACCGAGTTAACAATTCCGGAATTCGGCGATAAAATACAACCGTTGTCTATATTAATTTTGAATAATCCAACTTCGCGCAGATGGCAGCACGCAACAGTAAGGGTAAATCATCTGGCTTGCGAATGCTCTGGATACCAGGCGGTCGGAAGGGTCATCCGAAGGGTCGCTTTGATTCGACAAGTAAACAAATCTCATATTCAACAAGACAGAAAAAGAGCGAAGTCTGGTCGCTCGGGGGAAGCAAGGCGCAGAAAGATATCCTCAAAGCGTAAGTTGAGAACGAAAACTACTCCAGATCTTATTACATCGCTACATTGCCCCACCATAGAAAGCACCAGACCACATCAAATCACGGTTACACACAGAAAGTAAAATTAGCATCGAAATTAACTAAATCCATTACTGCACATTTTAGAACAAATAAATGCACTAACCGCTAACTAGGAATTCCCTAGAATTACATTTTTTTAATAAAGTGTATACATTTTTATATCTAAACATGTATGCAAATACTGATTATGTTTGTTATCTCTCTCTCAGGTTGCATCCTTCTTAGATTATCTTGAATTGTAACCACAAATTCCCTTGCAATAAAAAGTATGGTGATATAGGTCGGTGTATTGAATTTAAATACCATTGCTGTGTAGCACACTGTATTCTTTTCATATACATATGTAGAAACCCATACAAATCTTTAGGCCCACACGCGATTGTTTGCGCTTATTTATACGTATCAATAATAAACAATCAGCATTTTGTCTACCAATATTTCTGACTCTTACTGAGTTTAACGCCCATACTGAAGAGCGCTGTGAGAGCTCATTCAGTCAAGTTCGGCTTTACATTTCGATCATTCCAAATCCATTCCATGTACGCGTTGAGATTCCTCAATCGCATGTCTCTCGATGAAATATTCGCTAAAGTAGGCTGCTCTCTTAACTTTGTGGCAGTTTGCTTAAGTTCGTTGTTCCATGTACTTGTTGATTTTTACAAATTTAGTTTCGCATTTTGGAATATTGAATTAAGGTACCCATATTTTTTAGGAATAGAATTTAAAAGTTTTTCAGTATGGCTGAATACTCACATGAGATACTTGTATTTTTTGAGAGATTTGAAGGTTTTTCGTGACATCATCTTCATTAAAATTATAATGAGAGCCATCAAAAAGACCACGACGTAACGTCATTCATCGTCATACTCATTACATGTTCAGTCGCACAATTATTGACATCATAACATAACAAAACAAATACCTCATTGTAAACATTTTTAAAATTCCTCTTAATTTAAAACATTTAGGGATCCGGATACAGCGCTTCTTGACGGTCCCACTAGCAGTGGTTTGACACCTCTTACCTGTGCTGTTGGTGTAGCTGGTGTCTCAGCGCAATGTACAGTACATAGTGAGCAAAACGAAAACGATCAAAGTGACATCAATAAGGCAAATCCATCTCCAAAACTTCCCCCATCGGTCCCATTAGATTGCGAACCGGACAATTCTATAATAACCAATATCACCACAATGCCAGCAGTTACCATGACTGTCACCACTGCCGAAATCATCGATGTAAGATTGTAGCATTCGTTTGCTTTTCGAAGACCTAAGTAATTACTATTTAATTCTAATTAGGAAAATCGGTTTTCTATCCTGGCACCCAAGGACATCTCAGATGGATTCGATATACACACTCTCCCTGTGCCCCCAAAGGATTTACGAAAAAATACCCTGTTGAGTGCATCGTCTGGTACGACATCATCAACAGCTTCCCCTCCAAAAACTGACAATGATGACCACAAGGATCATACGCACTTGAAAATCCAGGAGGATATTAACTCTATCGAAAGCATTTCGGATAACAATTTAAAACCACTGAACACAGATTTTGATTGGCTAGATGAGCTCTCTCGAGAACAGAATGGTAAAGCAACACTGCCGAAAAGCAAAAACAAGAAAAAGAAGAAACGTGCCACCACCAAGAAAATGGATCAACTAGACGGCGTGCCAAGCAAACCTACCAGTGAACCCTCTACCGATGAGGACGAGAAAGTAATAAAATGCCTCTATTATACACTCATGTGCTGTGATTGCACAATATCTTAATGGAGCATTAACAGATTTAATTTTATTTATTCATGTATTTACCTTAAGGATTTCAATTCATTAAATCAAAATAATAAGATTGATTTATTTAGAACTTAATGAACAGCGTTAATCAAAATATGTGCGAATCTCTTCATTTCAAACCACAATAACAAACAGAACTATACAAAACGCCAACTTTTGAACAATCGGAATTCCTACAACTACAGCAACTATAGTTTATAAGACATATGTACATTTAAAATAAAGACTTGAAGCACAAGTATCACTCTTGTGTACACAAACCGAACAAGAAACTAAAACTATTTTAAATAGAAAAACAACAAATTTAAAATATTATTTTTATACAAGTATTACAGCGTTTTACAATAAAAGCATTTAATATAATTGAAGTAAAAAATATATGTTTTTTTAATTTTTTATAAAAGTAGTGTTTAAAAAATAACCCAAAATCCAAATATATTCAAAAATACTTTCTTTATTTACACACTATAGTAGAACTTTTTTGAGTCCATATATAGAGCTATAGTCATCCAAAGGAGAGTATTCCAAACCGCTTCCAAAAGCAACACAAAATGTGTATTCATTTCACCTATGCGCCAGTGCCAAGGTAGCATTTTATGCATCACTGTGTGACCAACATACATAACTATTGCATTTTTACCAGACTCCTCAAAGGGGAATCCTGTCCACCACTTTTTTACATCGATAACCCAATACAACATGCTCAATATAAGAAATGCCAAAGAAGAGGTTACAAACACAAAGGATAATGACCTAATAATAATTAAGATTCAGAATCCAAGGGAAATAATTAGATTAGGTATCACTTGGTACTTACCATAAATTTTTATTTACTGGAATAAGTCCACCCTCTTGGGAAAAGGAACAAAGCGTGCCACCAAGTAGGGTTAGCAACAACGACCAGAACATCCAACGTTGAATACGTGTCTTACAATCACTGTGAACGAGAATGATCATGCCGGCAACAAGGCCCAGTAAAACTTGAACAATGGTCAAAAGACATCCTATACGCGAAAAGAGGTGGTATTGTATGATAAATATACATTTATTATTCAATGTCTCACCAAATATGCCCTCAGGATCAAATGCTTTCGAGTCATAAATATATTTTGCAGTAGGATATTGATATATATGGTCATTGCTCAGGATCTTCAAGTCGATGTATCCAGTCGCGCCGCCAATACAGTCTGGATACGCGGCTTGGAAATGTTTACCACCAGGTCCCAAATATCCTCTATTTAGAAAAATAATAATATATTGGATTATTGTTTCTTCGTATTCACTACTTACCTTGGACAGTCAGGAACCGGGAGACCAAATATGATGCCTAAATACACACAGATCAAAGACAACATGACCATGAGCTCCCATCTAACTAGAATTAACTCAAACACTGCCCGCTTCCACAATTCCTGTATCAACGGTACGTTAGGTTAATGACAAGTACTTCTGCGAAAGAAATTACCTGTGGCATTATGACATCCTTTTGGGTAAATATGGTATGTAAAACTCCACAAACTAAAAACGCTATGCCAAAACGTTGTAATACACCCATTATACGTATTTTCTCCAATTGTGGTCCATTTATGGAATTCAAGCAGAGACCAATAGCAAATAATTTGAATGAACGCTGAAATATGTAGAAGTAATTGATATAACCCATTAATTAACTGACTGATAACATACCCAAATAATTTTCAAGCTAATTTTTAATTTTGGATGTCCACGTCCCATTTGTGATTTCACCGAGATGGGTATGCAAACACCCATTATCCACAGAAACGATGGAAACACAATGTCAGCTAGATGAAGTCCATTCCACGTCGCGTGTTCGATCCACCAATAGTCGCCGCCCCCACTATTGACGAAGATCATAAGAACGATTGCCATCCTAAAGGAGCAAAATAAACAATTATAAAGTAGTTCAACATATATTTGGTTATTTAACATGCCCTCTAAATGTGTCTAAGCTTCGCATGCGACTCTTTTGTGTAGCTGGTAAAGCATTCCTATCCGTAGCAGTGTCAGCAGAAACTCCTTGCTCATCGTATCGGTAAGTACGCCAAGCATACGAGGACAGTTTAATAACTGATAATATCAAACCAACCAAAACTAATACAGTCAAAATAGCTAGTAAAGGATATGAATATTAAAACTGGACCTTTTAACGGAAACTGTTTATAGTAGATTTACACAAATTAACATTGACACCCTCTTTGTCCGTGGACATTTCGCAGGTTCCATTTGCATTCAATGTAAAGTTATAAACCCCGAATTCCCGCATATTACTACGACGTATTTGGCAAAGCGAGGTTCTGAAATCGAACGAACGTATTGAACGTATTCGAAATATATTATTATTTTTAAATATTTTCTTTACTCATTTTCAAAGGCATAGCGACCCACATCGGTGGTTAGTAATTTAAATTCTAATGGATGTGCTACATTTATTGCCAAAAAGTCCGATGTCCCGTTATTGGTTGAGTCCACAGTTGTCCGCAATTCTTTCAGTTTACTATAAGGACACTGTAGATATAGTATTAATTTTTAATTAATTTCAAATATAAAAAATAAATAGACCAACCGTATAACATTCATCAGACAAGGAATACAGGTACGTGGTTCTATTGTAGAGGGATTTGAAGTTGATGTAAGCCTGGTCCACTTTGAGTGCGCGCATGTTAAGGCCGCGCCACACAGGCTCCGTATATTCCACAAAGACACTCATGTCTACCAATTGAATATTTCCAAGTGTATGTTTACATATATATTATAAATGCATATAAATGTTTTTTATTTTGTTTTTTAGGTCAATGCCTTAAAAAATAACGTCTGTAATATATTGGCAAATTATTAGAACTTTTGGAGAGAAACTTAAAGAGATGAACTCACAAATCTAAAAAAAAAAAACAACAAACAAGTTAATCGACATCACTTGTAAAAAACACTTGACATACGAATCCACTTGTGTAACTTAACAGTAGATACCAGAGATTCGAATTGATTTCACTTTTGTGACGTTGGAGAAAACGGCAGAGTGGTTGGTATCATGTATTATTTCTCACACTCTCAACTGATCAGCTGACAATGTAAAACTTTGAGATGCAGATATGCATTTTTTATGCATATTTTTTTAAACTGATGTAGTTTGATAGAACCATTGCCAAGAGATTCTACATTAGAATGAATCGCATCATGATATAGACTTTTTTTATTAATAAATGTTATATTTTATTATAATTATATAGGTCAGATTTAATTTGCTAAATGAAATAAAAGACGTATAAATATTTGGTAAACTTGTAGATATTATATTAAACATGTAGGTATATGGGAATATTTTTTAGAGTACACTTAGATCGTTCACAAAACACAATAAAGGCAATTGCGTTGGGACTAGTTCATTATTTACTGTAATATATTTTTGTATGAACAATTATTCAATATAATAATTTTATTTATATGAATATAGTAAGCATGGATTTATGAAACATTTACACAGTAGAAAAAAAAAGTATGTAAAATAATGAACTCTAATAGTCCGCTTTTCGAGTTTGTGAACTTATTTAGCATATGAATGGTGTTGTAGCAATTGCGCATAATACAACATACATATATCAATCATATATATCAATATATTAATTTCAACATCAAATCCCCAAACGCACTTTACTAACCAACGGCAGTATAAAGTGCATCCTTCCGAGTTCCCCCACTTAACTAAAACTACAGCATGAATTTGTCTTCTTCGCTGTTTTGTAAAAGGCTTTGCTCTGTATTGAAAGATTTTCTGATTTTATAACCATGTCATCTAGTTTTTCACCACGTTCCAGAACAGCTTCAATGGTGTTTTTCAGAATAATTTTTGTTTCATCTAAGTCGTTTTGCATTTTTGTTAATGCATCAGCCTCTTTAGGATCCTGATATTTAGCTAAATAAGAAGGTAGGACGCCAAAATCAATGGTCGATTCAGTGCCATTTTCCCAACGATCCGCAGGAACTTTAGCAGTGAACTCATCTAGTATTTTTGTAATTAAAGTATGAGCTACTCGTTGTGGATACTCATGATCGGCTATTAGAACGCCTGCAAGATTATCTGCACGAACGTACACATGGCACATATATGCCTCTTGTTTTACTGATTGACGCATTGCTGGCTGAGTGCGTTCAACTATAGTTTTTGATGCGAAACTGTGACGAGAAAAAAAAAAATATAATTTCAACATTACAGTCATTCGTACGGAATCTCACGTCATAAACTCCTGCACGGTACTCCTCTGAAAGAATGAGAACGATTGCAAATCGTAGGTGGACTTAAGCAGCCGTGCTTCTGCCGATCCCTTGTAGAACACGCTCAAAGAGAATAACTTGACCATTTCAGTAACTTATTTCAATGTCTTTTTGTATTACAAAATCTGTAATCTACTTTTCCAAAAATTTGCACTCAGATAGAGTTTCAATAAACGTAAAGGGATTCAATTTAATGTTAAAATACTTATTGATCACGCTATTAATTTTCGTATAAATTAAATGAAAAATGTTCGTAAATTGTTAACACTCCTAATTTACAAATTTTCTTTGACTCGATACCAGACATCAAAAATGACAATTGATGACACTAGCTCCAGGGTTAAAATAAGGAAATTTTTGGGATATTTTAGATACCAGTGTTGTCAACAACACACTTTACCAGTTTGGGTACAATTTGGTGCTATGGCAGTTAAACATTTTAGCACAGCTTGAACACGTTCTAGTTTGCAGACTAACTCTAATATTATTAAAAATAGTAAGTATTTAAAAGAAAACTCGTTTTTTTTTGTTTTTAAGATGTAAGTATATAATTTATTTCATTTTCTTTCATTTAGATATACAGCGAATACATTTGAGTCGATCTTAAATTCATAAGTTCGGTTCGCTTGTATATTTTCATAATTTTATACAATAATTAAGATCTTTTCTTGGAAATTTCTGATTTCAATCGAATATCTTGTCATTTCTCTTTAACTTTCTCCTGAATTTTAAAACCAGTTTTTCTTTCTGCTTTTTCAGTTTGTTTTAATAATAATAATTATAATATTTAATAATAATAGAAAGTTTTCATAAAGTTTTAATACATTTCATGTTGCCATTGTTTGAGATTTTTAAATCGCAATTAATTTGCTTGCTTGTAGTGTTCGCTTTGTACTAAATTAAAACGAAAATAACAAATTAAATAAATTATTTTCTCATGATTAGATATAAGTTTATATAGAACCAATCCATTAATTTTTAAACTCAAACTTTTATTTTTCATCGGTTGCTATAAAAATGTTAATGCTTGTATTAAGATTTTTTCACTATATACTCCATGTACTTTTAAATATCTCTGTAGTAAACAATATAGGGCGGTCTGGTAAATCTATGTAGTTGTAAATTGGTACAAAGGTACGTTATGTTACAAAATACTGATTTCCTGACAACTGACTATGTTTCCGTAATATAACGTTTTTATTTCTACCAAGCAAATATTAAAATAACAAAAAAAAAAAAAAACTAAAATTTTCACAATTAATAGATTATCAGAAATATCTGTTTGTGTTCTTCGTTATGTTCAAATGCCTTTAATTGTTTCAAGTTCATGTTATGCTTAGGGTTTAACACAAATTCGTCAACTAAATTAAAATTCGTAATTTTATGAAAATGAGACGGGACAACGTTAGATCGCTACAAATAAATAACAAAAGTTACTAAAAAAAATCAATGAGAAATGCCATTTGGTTAAATAATTATTCTTTTATTTTTACAAATATTTCATATAGAAAAAATTATATGCTTCTCTCTTGTAGGATTTTTCATAAATTATATAGATTTATTTTATAATAACAGATGAACAATATTTAAAATGAGTAAAGTAACAATGTGATTCGTTTGGATTGATAGAATTGTAATTTAAGATCTTCACAAATTAATGAGTAGTGATTTCAAATGAGCTGCGAATAATAACTGAGAATTTGTCATACAACTACTATGGTAATAAAACTGAAAAAATATTGTTGAAACCATAAAATTAAATATTTAAATACTAATTTCAAGTCTATTAAGTTCTTTGCTATACCTTGTTGTATTGTACAGCACTTTCAATTTTCAATAACAATTCAATTTATTTATCAATGAGATACAACATTTCGTATATCGTATGTTCTTCTTTGAATGCGTTCTTTTTTGTGAGGCATTAGTTAAATGTTCTTTTTTTGTCTAATGTTTAACTAATAGCGTCACAAGTTTCTCTTATATAGTTTCATACGATACATATATACAAATAGTTATTCATATATTTTTATTTGTATAAAATTTTTTGATTAAATAAATACTTTTTGTTTAAGTAAAAAAATATTTGTCTTTTTCATTCGCTTTTGTTCATGTTTTCTAAAGTAAAAAAGGATAATGATGAACTTATTATAAGTTATATATAAAAAATGTGCCTCATGTCATCCATATAAATATTTAAGTCTATCACATCACATTTGTAGTTTAAATGCTAAAATATTGTTTTTGAAACAATACTCACAGCATTTTGTTAGTTATTCATAAAAAATGTATTGAATAATTTTAAGAGATCCATGTTTATTTTGTTACTTTTTTGTTTTTGTTGTTTTGCTTCAACAATAATTGAATATTTATTAGTGTTGGAATTTAGATTTAAAATTTAAATATTCAATTGAAGAATTTGTTTGCATCGAGGTTTGTATACAAAATATTCGATTAGCTTTGCTTTTTGTTTAACTTTGGCTTCAGTTAGTGATTTGTTAAATTCGAATATTTACATTTAAAACGATTCAAATCGTGTGTTTTTGAATAACAAAACATATACAATACAAGTTAAATTTATTTCATAAAACCCATTCATTGACCCTTTTAGAAAATTGTAATTAATTTTCTCTGCACGTATCACAATTAAGTAACACACACAGTGAAAATAAGAGACGTTACATTGTATGTATATTAACGTATGTGTTTGTTTGTGTGTGTATAGTTCGCAAGTGTTTTATGCATTACTTGACTTGGCGCATACTTCTCATTTATAATTTTAAAATGTAAAGTTTAAGGATCTTGAAAAATCATCACTTTTACAATAAACGTGATATTAAAAATATACATATGTATTTATATATTAAAACTCTAAATGAAAAACTGCGCCAAAAATAAGCATAAGAAAACTTACAATAATTTTTTCGTTTGTATGGATGAATGCGGCCCAGCGGCGACTGCATTTTTACTTTCATATTCGTAAATGTTTTAAATTACTTTTAAATTTTCACGCTAAAAATATATTTGTATGCAAATTTCATTTGTTTCTCATTAATTATTAAATTAAATTTATCAAAAATTTAATTCCTCAATATTTTGTTGTTTGCTCGTTTTATTTTTGGCATTGTATAATAAATATTTCTAATAATTTGTTACTCATTTTAAATTATAAAAAAAAAATATTTCAGAGTAAATACAAAGAAATGAGTTCAGAAGGAAGAAAATTATTAAAGGGTAACTATGATGAAACTAAAAGAGAATATAATTTCAAAACCATTTCAGCTTCTGTTTGGGCAAAAGTTTTAAGCAAGAAACAAGCATTATTTTATTTTATAAATAAATTTGTATAGAAGTAATCATATATTTTATATTATTACTATTATCATTATAATTATTATCATTAGAGTTTCAATTCAATTCGATTTGATTTTAAGGCCTACGGTTTCCGCTAAATGACGTATAAATTAGTGATACGTTCAAAATTTAGCCGCAACACATTGATATTTACAACAGTTTTGTTGTTATTGATCAACTTTTGTTGCTTCTAGTGATGTTATAACTCGCCTTTTCAAATCAACACAATTTATGAAATTTTAATTTTTCAGAGATTTCGGATCGAAAGATCAGGATCGCATTTATTAAATATATTTGATTATTGATTATATATTATTTAGTCGACGTGCTACATATGATCCCACTGTGTTATTTTAACAATATTGATGTTTATAGTGTCCTCCATAGCGATTCGTCATTATTCTTGGATCGCAGACACATGGTTAATATTCATTATATCAGAAAAAGAAATTTTTTGGGTTTGCCTTTGATTATTTAATGTTATGTTATTTCGGTATTTTGTTTACTGTTATTAATAATTAGTTATATGTTTATCAAGTGGATTATATTGAAGAAAATTGTCGGTAATGGAATTATAGTGTTTGCTTTTAGTTTTTCTGATTTATTGCTGTTGCTGTTGCAACACATCGGCAGCGCTTGCAACACCGCCAGTGGCAAATTGATGTGGATGCGCATAATATGCTCCCTGGGGAGCTGGTGCAAACTGCCCACCGTAGGGATTAGCAGCTGCAGCAGCAGCGGCAGCAGCAAGTACGCCACTTGCATCATACATGTAAGTAGTAGCTGCAGTATTGGCAGCTGCTGTAGGTGGCGACTGTGCTGGAGCTGCGTACAGAGCAGCTGATGGAGGTGTGGAAACGTTAGATGGATATTCTCCCACTTGTACACCAGCAGCAGCAACTGCTGCAGCAATATTTGCAGCCACTTGATGTTGCTGAACAGCATTTGCATTTAAACCACTCTGTTGTTGTTGGTCGCCATTGCCGATACTATTTTGCTGCTTATCATAGTGATTCTGTTGATATTCTCGTTTTTGATATTGTGGGTAACGTTGTACATTGCCATTCGGTATGTACTGTCCCCGAGAGCGGTATTGTTGTTGAGGTATATAACCGTTGCTCTGCTGCTGTGGATGATGTTGTAAGTGAGCCGGTACGTGTGGAGGATAACCCATCATAGGACGAGGACCACCGGTAGTGAATGGAGCTCGAGGACGAAAAGAGCGACCACCAGCGCTAAGATCTTGACCATTAGGTTGACCATTTGCACGATTGTTCCATGTTCCGACAGCACCGTTCTGTTGGTATATATTCCCATCAGTCTGTTGTTGATAATGTGGTGTGTGGTTAAATTGTTTAGGAGCATAATTATTGTTTGTGCCTCCAGCCTGATAATTGAGGGGATTATTGCGGTGCTGTTGGTTGTTCTGTTGTTGCCAGCGTTTGTTGTTATTATTACGACCGTTACCATTTCCCATAGAACGAGCCATGTCAATAAGATTCTGAGGAGGTGTTTGACCTGCTTCTTCCAATACCGAAATAAGTTCTCGAGCTTGCTTAGCATTGTCGGGAGTAAAGAATGTATACGATGTTCCTAGTTGTTGACAACGACCAGTGCGTCCAATGCGATGCACATAATTCTCCGATGAATTTGGATAATCATAATTGATGACATACTGCAAATCTTCGACATCCAAACCACGAGAAGCCACGTCAGTGGCAATTAGAATGTTTGACTTACCATTGCGGAAGTCCTTCAAAACGGAATCACGCTCACATTGGGATTTATCACCGTGTATAGAAGTGGCAGTGTAGCCTTCGTTGCGTATAATTTGCAAAATTTCCTCAACCTAGAATTAAATATTATAATTAATTTTTGAAGAAAAAAAATAAATCAATTATTTAACTAACCTTAATTTTTGTTTCGACGAATATAATAATTTTATTAGA
The DNA here is from genome assembly GCA_947389925.1 of Coelopa pilipes. Lineage (NCBI taxonomy): Eukaryota > Metazoa > Arthropoda > Insecta > Diptera > Coelopidae > Coelopa > Coelopa pilipes. Next base: position 26,557,972 of record OX376700.1, on the reverse strand, counting down.
ATTGTTGGCTGAATTGTTTGTAGTCGGTGCTATATCCTTTAACAACTTGACAATGCGTTGGGGCTTTTCTTCCTCTTGACAAATGTCAACAATTTGACGAATATTATGATTCGCTGACAAATTCATCGAGCCAATATTTATTTGAATATAATCTGTGAGGAAATCTTCTGCTAATGCCTGAACCTCTTTTGGCCAAGTTGCGGACCACATCACGACCTGACGATCTGGTCGAATCTGTTCAATAATCTTGCGAATTTGGGGTTCGAATCCCATGTCCAGCATACGATCAGCCTCATCCAGGACAAGGTAAGTGCAACGTTGCAGATTTGTGATACGATTTTCCAAAAAGTCTATCAAACGACCAGGTGTAGCAATTATGACCTCAACACCTCTTTCCAAATCACGTGCTTGTGGCACCTTTGAAGATCCACCAAAAATGCATGTATGACGAATTTCTGGCTTCGTCAAGTGACCATAGTCACGCACAACTGATTGTATTTGTTGGGCCAGTTCACGAGTAGGAGCCAAAACCAATGCAATAGGTCCCTCTCCGCGCCCCAATGGCGGTTGGTTAGCAATATGTACCATTGCAGGCAACATGTAGGCCAAAGTCTTACCAGAACCAGTCTGTGCAATACCGACAAGATCCCGACCAGACAATGCGATCGGCCAACCCTGCGACTGAATTGCTGTGGGTTTTTTGAAACCTTGACGTTTCATTTCTTCAATTGTGTACTCTGGTAGAGAACAATCCTCAAAACTACCGATTGGATGGGGTATTTGGTTACCAGATACAGTTATTTGCATTTCTTTGCGCATCTCTGCAACAGATTGCTCGGTCATGTTCAATGTATTCTTACTAGGAGCGTAAAAGTTCTTTTTGAATGGCTGCAAATTCTCCCATTGTGGTTTTACAAGATTACGTCCCGGATTTTTAGCCTTCTCTCTTTGCAACTCAGCACGTTCTTCCTTGCTCAACATCCCCATGTTCAAATTGGAAACATTATTGGAATGGTAGTTACTGTTGACCTGATAGCCAGTTGGCTTCTGATGTCTTGGCACGAAATTTGGAGTTTTTGCACGAGGTTGAAAGCCAGCGCCATTGCCATTATAAAAGTTCGGAGTTGCGGTTGTCATCATTGAAGCATTACCACGATATAGACCTCCGGCAAATCCGTTTTGATTTCCATACACAGGATTTGAACCACCGCCACCATAGTGCATTGCACCGTTTGCATTGGCAACACCGTCTCCATTGGACACATTGCGTTGATAATGGGGTCGGTCATGACGCGGAGCTCCACCACCATAGAAAGCTGCTCCCTGTTGGGCTGCACCACTCGCTGCGTATCCGTTTGCGTACATTTTTATGAGTTTAGTTGATTCTTTACAGTCAAATTAGTTAGGTAATTTCTTAATATGCTCGTTATTACCAAATTATCTTCGTCGTTTTCGCCACGCTACTCCCGAAAAGAATCAAACATAAAGAAACCGAAGAAAATACATATAAAAACAGTTTAGTGATGCTTACTCAATCTAAATTAAAAAATATATTGAACACTTTTTGTGCGTAGAGAAAATTGAGTTATTCCGAATTGCCGGTAGAACAATATGAATATCGACGAATATGATATATATTTATATTACAATGAAACATGGGAGATTTGCAGAAATTTAGTGTTTAACTTGTTCAATCACAATGAAAGGTGTAAGAGTTAATATTATAAAAAATTTTTAAATATCATATTAAACCACGCTGTCAACAGAAGCGACCACATCGCGGTTTGCAACACTGATCGCACAAAGAAAATATGTATCTCACGATAGTCTCATTTCTCATATAAAAAATGCACTCACCTTTAGTTTTATTTTGCAAAATCTTTTCGTATAGATCTATCTGAATTTATGTTCAAATAGTATAAATGTTGCAATCAATCGTTTAAACTTCTTGTCAGCTTAAGAAATGTTGAAATTCAGTTTCGACTTTTCTTTGCTTTGTGCTGCCAGCGCCGCCTTGCGATTGTATGTGTGTGTATACTAAAGTTGAAGATGAATGAAAAATTATTTTTTCAAATGAATTTTTCGTTCGTTTTCGTCGTTTATCTTTGCTTGCTTTAACGAAAATGTTAAATATATGACGTTTTCGTTACTTATGCTACGATTTAGTAATTTATTAAAATAAAATACTAATTTTATTTAAAAGTGCACAGCAAAAAGCAAAAACGACGTGATTGGCAATTGACGACAATTACCAAACTGTGAAACGAACGAACGAATGATACGATGGCGGATCGGAAGAGGATTTTCTGAAATCAATTCGGCAAAATGGCGGATTGGGAATTTTAGTCTTGGGTACGTTCAGAAATATAGTACATGAGATTACTCTCACTTTATACGAATAGTTTTTACTTCTGGAGATCTGTTTTTAAAATACCTGCATTAAGATATTAATTTTGGTAATCTGTCGAAACTCACGGAGTATCAGAAATTGAAAAGTGAACCAGAAGAGATATTGGTAGGGATATTTTATTACTGCTGGGGATAACCTTACCCTTACTTGAGTAAGGATAGAGATTCAAAAACATCAAGAACTGATTAATTAAATAAATGATACATTTTTAAAATATTTTTCTTATTTCTTTCTGGTGACAGTATGGTTTTATGTGTAAATAGTAATCCTTTTTACTACTTACTACTTTTTACTCCTTTACATAGAGTATAAAACTAAAACATTGATGACAAGAAATAACTAATAAACTCTTTTCTTTTTTAACAATTTTGTCGAATTTTAATTTTTTAAATTAAAATATATTTTATACACATTTTAGAAGCGTTCGTGACAGTATTATCTAATTATTTTTCAAATTATATAATTAATCTATATTAGAATTAATGGGAGTTCATGGTAGAGCTAATTTTAAGTAGTAGTATCTTTAACATCTCCATTATTTCGTTCCTTGAGTTTCATGTTTTGTTCGAATTTTTCAAATTCCTTATCAGTAATTTTATCGACCTCGTCAAACACTTGCTCCACCGATTCCACCTCAGGAATATAAAATTGTAACATATTTTGAACTCCATTCTTCAATGTCACAATTGAGCTGGGACACGAGGAACAGGACCCCTATTACAAGTTTATTTATATATACCTCAATTATACCAATCAACAAATGAAATGTTTACCTGCATTTTAAGTTTTACAACACCATTTTCATATCCCATGAATATGATATCACCACCGTCCTCTTGAACTGTTGGCCGTATGCGACTGTCAAGAAGTTCTTTGATCATCATCACTGTTTCATCATCGTCCTCGTCTATTTGAGTATCCGCATTGGGTTTAGCTTCATTCATAATAGGTAAACCACTTGCGAAGAAGTCCATCACAACCGCAAAAACTTCTGGCTTGATAACACTCCACTCGGCTTCTTCCTCTTTCGAAATTGTTATAAAATCTCCACCAAAAAATACTGACCGCACACCCTCAACACGGAAAAGTAGTTTGGCTGAGAATGTCGTTTAATGTGTAACATTCATTAACCTTAGACATATGATTACCTAGAGGGCTACAGTACGCTGCTGTACCATTTGGGAAATCATATGTGTTTCCCTTCCCCAAAACATCTACGCCAGGTAAGAATTTCAAACTGTCTGGATTTGGGGTCTCCTGTGTTTGGATAAACATAGACCTTTTGCTAAACATGAGAGGAACGTTGCCTGCATCCTTCAACAGTCCTGAATGAAGTGTTAAATTTGTGTTCGACTTCACATTTCGTCCGAAATTACGCCGCAACGGTGCTAAACTAAAAATAAATACCATAAGAAGCAATTATTTATTTGAGTTCGCAACTACCTTAAACTAATATAGTTGCAACTTTGGACAAAATAACGTGGATTTCGTGTAGCGCTTAATAATAATCTCGACATAATTGTTACAACTCGTTATATATTGCTGGAAACAAAAATATAATTACATATGCTCTAAATGTCAAAATCAACTGTTCTCCCGTTGCTGTTCAGTAGTGTTGCCAATTTTTTGTAAAATCTTGAACATATGGTACATTCACAAAAAATCGACTTCATTATTATTTCTATTAAATCACACGCGTTTAATATTAATTGTATAGTGTCTTTATCTTTATTAATAACTGAAATGACCTACGTATACATTGATAATATTCACGGATCGCAGGACATTAAAAATACAATCATGGTTCAATCTTTATAATGCGTCTATCTAGATCTTTACGTAAAAATACTTTGTCTGTTTAAGCAGGAGCACTTGGGTCTTCTGATGGAAAGTTTGTTCCAAACAGTTCATTGCACACCGCGGCAGCCGTATTACGTCTGGCAATCTTCTTGGAACGTCCCTTTCCCACAAACTCTCGTCCATCAACAATTACCCCCATACTTTGTATAGTATTCGGTTTTTCCCCAACAACTCCATAATCACTGTAAGTTAGCCCAGGGCGCATCTAAAAATACAATTAGTATTACATCTTATATAGAACATAAACTATATTCAGTTACCATGCAAAGTAATGTAGCAGGGTGCAACGTTTCCCAATTCGGTGGTAACTCGTTGCGCACCGGTGGTTTCTTTGGTTCTTTTGTAGAACCAGAATCTGAGTCATTTGCATTGGTTTGCCCAGCCGCTGAAGGATGAAATTCTGGTATTTCAAAGCCTTCACTTTCCCATTCAGAAAACAATTTATAAAGAGCAAAGGAGGCTAAATTTATCATTGGAACGTCATCAACATCATCCGTAGAAGTTTTTTCAGAAGTTTCACCTCCATCTGAATCGACACCAGTTTCATCTAAATAGGTTTATTGTTTAATATTTTAAATAAAAAACAAAAAAAAAAACAAAACGTATAACATACCTTCACCTATTTCCATGCTATTATCACTAGAAGCGGGACGACTAGGACGTCTTGGATGCTGACGCATTTTAGACAGAATAAAGTCGCGTAAAGCTTTCTCACAAGCATTGTTCTTAGCAATAACTTTTGAAGTTCCTGTGCCTTCATACATATTGTTATTGACAGTTACCATTGCTTTGAAACCTCCACCGGGATTACTAATAATTAGGAAATCACCAATTGTAATGCCTTTAACTTCATTAAGCGCCATCAGAGCGTTCTTCGGCAAAATAACTTTACGCAATTGCCGATTTTGTCGAATCTTCTTTTCTTTGGCACGAACTGAAAGTATTAAATTTTCGAACATTCTATTTCAAATAAAAATGTATAACATTCGCTTACCAGAAGACTTCTTTCTAGTCAAAAATATCTTTTTGAACTGAAGTTTTCCTCTCTTTTCACCATTTTCATCAGTCACTACCTCATCTTCATTTGTCGAAGATGCATTCGCGTTTACAGTCGACGCATATTCCTCCTTCGTTAATTGCTGGGCCATTACTGGTTTTTGCGCTAATTGGTTTGGGGTTTCGGGTGGTTGGTCAGTGGTTTCCGATTGGTTCTGTGGGACTTGGGATTGTAGCTGTGGGGTTGGGGATTCTGTCTGTTGGGTTTGACAAGTTTGCTCTGAAATCAGCTGTTGTTTCTGTGGAATAGGGCTCTGCGGCTCCCCAGGGGCTTGTCTTTTTGCTGCAACTTGATAGGAATAATTCCTTACTGGCGATGCAGTAGCAGCCAACTTAGGATCCTATTTTGAGAAAAACAAAATCTTACTGGAAATATTTTCATTCTGGTCAAATCACTTATAATGAAAATATCATTTCAAACTTTTATCATGAAAAGCTAATTTGATATAAGTACTAATATACTCTGTGTGTACAAACCATTCATCAAACCATCTCCGTTGCACGAACATGATGTACGTATCGTTGAACGAGTGGAAAGATTCCACGCTCTCAAGCATGTGACATTCTGAACTCAACTACATCGCCGATGTACGCAGATTTTATTCAAAATCATTTCAAAAACCTTAGTTAAGGAGAAGCTATGAACATTCCTACAGCCTGGTCCCAAACGATTTTGGTTACTGTTATAAGTGGCCAAGTAAATTAGTACCCATAAACAAAAATCCATGGCATATAATTTTACACGTCTCAAACATCTCATTTGTACTAATCAGAATCAGTAGATCTAAGAGTTGAACATGACATGGTTGGAAATCAAAATTGTCGTTTATAAACAACATAGAAATAATATTGCCAATCGAATGTTGGATTCATTGAGTTCTAATTAACTTGTTGCCACTTATTTCTAATATATAATATTATAAACTATTTACCCATTAAAAAGAATAGTTTAGCATACATTCAAGTTTCGTTCATTGGAACAATATAAATTCCCAATTTTTCGGCGAAATTATCACTTTTTGGAAATTTACAAAAGTTGACAATGAAAAAAACATTGAATATTTTCAAGGAATATCAAGAAGAGTGAACTCTTTTATAATAGGTAAATAACTACCTAAAATTATATACTTTCGCCGTTTAAAATAATAAATTTGAGTTATGATTCGTTTGAGAATTAAGCTCAGCAAATGAACATAACTAATTTACACAAAACTAATTTTTATGTAAAGTTACAGAATTTGTTTGCAACAATCTGATAAAATGGAAAATCATTTTCTTGGAATTTTGGTTGCAATGCATGATCGTAGCACGTAACTCAGCAACAAACATTAAAATTCACTAGCTCAAGTGAATAATATGTTTTGGCATCGTTTTTTCAAATGCTAAATCTACACATTGTGCCAGATGAAGCGTTTTGATTTAAACAAATTATAAGATTTTCACAAACCAATCCAGATTAAAAGTTCTGGCTTGTTATGCTGTAAATTATAAATGAAATAAAAAATAATTAATATGTAAAAAATTATATCAGTATCAGACTGAATTTTTATAAAACGTTGGAACGACAAAATTATTATTGTGTTATTGATGTACTTTCATCATACATAAAATCATAAATAAATACTGATATATTTTATCGCTCCAACATTGTAATATTTAGGAAATTATAATTTGCTCAAGAAGCAGATACACAAAAAATTCTAATCAGAATTAAACTTATGCTCTGATGCTAGTTTATAACATTTCTTAGCACGGAGCACAATAAAAAACGTTGTATTATCTAACACCTCAAATTTAATGTTTTGCAGAATAATCAGAAAAATATATAAATAATACTGAACTTACATAAACACCTCCGGGTACAAAGGATTTGTTAACTGGTACACGCCGAGAACGATTCATCCTGTATATTACTTGTGTTTTCCTCTTCTGCTTTTTATCTACTCCGACGCCGAAAACGATGTTTTTATAGAATGAAATGGCGACGACAAATCTTTATTCCGTCAATACATCATGAAGATGATGCCACCTTTATACATATCCTATGATATGCTTAAATCATGTACCTGAAAGTTAAAAAATTGTGGTTTAGTTGAAATAATATATAAATATATAAGAATAAAGTGAGACATATTCAAAATTTATAAACCATTCAATTAAATAAGATTATAATAATACATACTTAAGCGACCGTGGAACAAAAAAAAATTTAATTCTAATATTATTCATTATTTATTTAACTTGTTTTCATTCTATTGTAAACAGTTTGAAATGATAGATTCATAAATTATAAAAACTATAAAAATAGTACAACAATTTTATATATTCTAATAAGAATATAAAATGGGAATATTTCTACGGTTAAAATCGTTGAATATTTGCTCATCCTTTTTAAGGATGTACAGATATTCCCGTAACAATCTTAAAAAGATATGCTAATAAACAGTAAAATATAAAAATAAATTAAATAATCATAAAATGTCATCATATTGAAATTTGAAATAAAATATTTCCAAAATTGATATCCATCAAAAACCCTTAATTCTAGTAATGCAGCAATTTCGAGAAGTGGCAACGCTACTACGGCTTGTTTAGAACGACTATACCAGGATTGCATACAAACTTTTTTTAAACCAATTCTTTTTGGTAAATTATATATATATTTCATATACCGAATACCCGATTTTTTTAACATTACCACATATTTATGAATTATTGCCACTAAAGATCTCTACTGGTCTATGTTAGAGAAACAACCGTGTAAATCTATAAATATTTAAAGATTAACTTCCGAAAATGTCTTATATTTTTTTTTTTGGTAAAATTGCAACTACTAGAATTTTTGAATTATGGCGTGCTAGGTACATAGTTTGTCGTATATAGCTTAAAATTAGTTACAATGAATAATTTACAAATTATGACGTGGCTCGAAAACGATAATTTTGTTTATTACCAATTTTTCATTCCGTACTTGCAGTGTATCAATAACAGATTTGTTAAAAAGTTATCAAAGTTCCATTTTCACTAAAGATATTTCTCAAAATATACTTTTTATATACAATAGTATCGTCTGTAAATACTATTGCTCTCTTATTGAGAAATCGGAAGTCTAAAAAAAGGCAAATTTTGAGTTGGGTAAAAAATATCTATTACCCTGCGAAAGCAGTGGGCAGGCTTATTTTTTTGTTTGTATAAATTTATTCAAGAGAAAAAGTTTGTTCATATCTGAGCGCAATATCAATATGATGAAGTGATATACTTCGAGTAATAATTTAAATTGTATTTAATTAGTTGTGCACAGCTGTACAACAAGGGGAACGGGGCATCGAAGGAAACCTTTTGTGGTATAAGCAAAAACAACAACAATTCGTGTACGTATCCAACCAAGCACGAAGTTGTACACACACACACCCATATTTTGTGTTTTCTTTCACATAGGGACGAACAAAGAGAAAAGCGAATAAAACTCAACAAACAAGTGAAAATAAACGAGAGAGAAAAACAAAAACACGTACACGAAGTACAGTCATGCGATCGAATGAAATGGTAGATGGGAAATGCTGATGAGAGACGGAATAAGTTGCGGGGATGATAGGGGGAATGGCCTAAATCCTTTTTTTCCCTTGAAAGTTATCATGAAAAATAGTTGTAAAACCAGAATTTCAAATTCGACTAACAAGTGGTTTTCAGGATGGCTTCGAGTTGCGAAAACCACCGAAATTCTAATTTGGTCGTGAAATATTATGAACATGGGGGAAGAGCACTTGTCATGGCGGGATTCCAGCCAAACGACGCGGAAAGGACAGCCCCAAAAACTGGAAATGATTCACGTTCGATCGCAAGCTTCCGTAGGAGAATCTTAAGAAAAGTAATCCGTCTTTGGCGGTGGTCGAAGGTGAATCCACGGGGCTGGTTCTGGACGCAGCAACTCCAGAGTTGACTCAGCCGAAACTTTTAGCCACAAAATGCATCTCTCGACAGACAGCCTTTGGCATCGGTTCACAAGAATAATCCACTCTGTGATAATTACTGGTTGCGAAAAGAAAAATATTTTTTTTTTATTAATTTAACACCTTTCTACGTCGTCTTTAATGTCGACAGAGATGTATGTCGTTGACAAATGTCAAAACTCGTGCGAAAAATCAATAAATTAACAAACAAAATCCAACGAAGCGAAATCAGAAATTTAACAAATGCTGCAGTGCAACTGGCGTGCAGGAGAGTATGTTTCAAATTAAATCCGAAAACCGAAATCATCCTAAAAAGAAAATGCTTTTCATAGAGGTGTTACTTTTCAGAACGCAATTGCGAAAACGACGGACGGAAACCAGCGAGAAAATGTATCCATGAGAACTCGACGCGAGAGATTTTTGACGAAATGCCTTCGTTTGTCATCGTCAGCACTCGTTGGCACTGCGCTCACTGGCTCTCTCTTTCTCTCTCTTGCTCCCCAGCGGCGATGACAGTTCTCAAGAGATTTCTTACGAACACGAGCGACTACGCGAGACCGAGCCGAATACATATAGAACGTCGACGGCGACGTCGACTGTCTCTCTCTCGGTCTCTCTGTCGGCTGATGTACACGAAGTCCCCAATGCTGTACATAAGGACAGAGCGAGTCAGAGCGATGCTTGGCTTGTCGACGTGGGTGAGCGAGCGAGAGAGACTGACCGACAAGGTTGTGGAAGAGAGGTGAACGGAACGAGGGCAACGAGTGGAAAACAAAATGTGAACACTCTCCTAGCAGCAGATACAGATACTATGCAACAACAACAAGCACTACACATAGACAAAACGTGAGGGGACGACTGGAGAGAAACGACGAAAGAGAGAGAGAGAAAGAGAGCAAACGACCCGAAGCTGTAGCTGATGCCGAAGCAAAGGAGGCATCAATTCAATTCAATAGCCTTTGCAAAGGCAATTGCCAAAGCATTCGTTGTTGGTGCGCTGTGTGTTTTTAATATAGCAGCGGCGAGCAGCGTTGGACTGAATTGTATTGAAGTGATTCAACGGCAGCGGCAGCAGAAGCAGCAAGCAGCGGAGCTCCGCAGATCCCACTATACTATACGCCAGCCACAATCTATACTATACGCGATACTATACACGGCGCAGCAGGGTATAAGCCATACGCTATAGTATATCGTGCGCTATCCATAGCCACAGCCATAAGCTTAGGAAGCACCCAGGCGACGGAGCAGCGGCGGCCCAGTAGAAGCCAAGCCAAGCCAACGTACCAGCAAAGGCAAGCGCTATTATAATAAGCAGCCAGCCAGTGCGTCGATACAGCGGAGTGAATAGCAGAGCAAATATTGCCCACTGCGCTTCTAGGCTACTGCTACTCAACCAGTACCATGGAGCATTTTCATCAGATTCAGGTAAGTTTATATTTGGTTTTTTTTTTTCTTTTCTGCCTTTCGTTTTCTCTTTTTTGCGGCCTGGGGTTTTTTCTGTTGTGTCTTGGGCTGGCAGTATTTTTGTTTTTTCCGTCGTTCGTTTCGGTTTTTGTACTTTTCGCCATCAATCGAAATCAAACGAAAGCAACACAAACGAAAAACATAACGTAACCGAGAAATGTTTTTGCTAATAATAAAATATGACGGACGATGGCGGTGGGGTATGGTGGGATGGGGTGGGGAGGCGTGGCGGTTGTACCGATGGACGGACGGACGATGGCTGGCTGACTGACTGGTGATGACGCTGTTGGTTCTGGTGACGACGTTGGTGAAGGTGACGGAAGCGACGGAGTCGTAAGCAGCGCTGTCATTAGCTACAGCAACAACAATCAATTCAAATCAAATCACACAACAAGCAGCAGAAGAAAAAGAAGAGCAATAATAATAATGAGAAGTAATGATGAACAAATTTTAAAATGCTATTTGCTAAGCGTCGTCGCGTTCTTGTTATTGTTCTGGCGTAGGTATTTTTTTTTTTTTTTTTTTTGTTTGCCTTTTCTTTCATTTCGCCGATTTTCGATTTGTGAATCAAATGGAAATTTTTGCAACGAGGGAGCTGCAGGCGTCATCGAAAAGCAGAAACAACAACTCGAAAAGCACTCGCGTTCGATTTCGGCAGCTGACGGCGTCGACGTGCGGATTTGTCGCGATTTGTCGTTAGTTTTCCAATAGTTGTTTCTTTAATAATGTAAAATATAAAATAAATCAAGTGATAAAATTAAAAAACATAGAAATCTGCCATATCAGCCCGGACTAAACAAATCGGATCGAGACGAATTTTATTGAAAAGAACATGGGTGAAAAAATCGAATTCTACGAAAGATGGTGAAAGGTACAAAATCCGAAAAACGAGGGGTACTTTTAGTTTAGAGAATTATGTAAGTGCCACGCCCTCAGTTCTGATATTTTGGTAAGATCCGGCAAAACATAAACGTCGCAATTTAAGCTCTCATATGGAACCAACGAAAACATAAATTTCCTATGTGTGTGTGTGTATAGCAAACTATTTATGCGGCTGTGTGTATTGAGCAGCCATTGCAAGAAACAAAAACATTTATTTTTTAAAATTAATTATTATTTTCCCTCTGATAATAATTTTGATTGATATTAATGAGCTATGCGATAATAAACATCGCCTGAAGTTTAAACTAATATTTTTGGCTAATACTGAAAAAATCAATTTATTTTCTACGCATACATACACAGTACGTGAATCACGAATTCGCGTGCCGTAAATTGCGTAACATTTGCTCCAAACGAATGTATAAAATGTGTTTTGTAAGTGTATTTCTTTGAACTACAGTATTTTGGAAAAATTAGATAAATATTGGCAATAATTTTCCAGCATTTAAGCGAAGTACAGTCTTGTTTTGTTTTCATTATTTGTTGCTTATTTTCCATGTAGTTGGCATCACTCGTCATTTCAACGACGTGCCACCATTTTATTTTCCTAGAGTCTCGGTTTGTCTCACGTATAGTGTTGCCATTTCAAACAGTCTGCCGTCACAAAGGCGCATGAAAATTCGCGCCAAAATTCTGTCGGCGCTGTTTTCAGGTTCATTGTCATAGTCGATCCCCATATTATTCGGGAACAAGCTAGACTCCAACTGATGTACAACGATATTTAGAATACGATCGGCATTCGGAAAAAAAACCGGTATCGACTGATCGAGCACACAAAATTCTAACAAAATTACCGAAACACTAAAACAGCACTAAATATATATTTTTTATCTTCTGGTCAAAATACGTGCGTCCGTGATCGTTAGAAGTACGACATCTTCACTCTGCAAGACATGGAATGTTTATGTTTATGACATGCAATTGGAAATGAAAACTTCTCCGAAAGCAGATCGCATGTAAGCTCGCTCTTTTCTCGACGCCATTAAAGAAATTGGCGGGAAACTTAACACAATAAGCAGTACGCTAGCATAAACATGCTTTAAATTAACAAAGTACTAAAAAATAAATAGCACCTCCAAGCGATACAATCGTAATGTATTCCTGAAGAGTTGCTACCTTTTGACAGTTGGTACTGGCAACACTTCAGAAAGAGAGACGCAACAACAGTGAGAATATTTTCTTTTCACAATGCGGTTGCGTAGTATTGAAAGAGAAATCTACTCAGAGAGAGTGTGGAAGAGAGTGCTTGCTACACTGAGCAAGACTGAAACTAAAGAGAAATAAAGTGCCTGTATATACGGTTCTCTGCATATATAAAAGAGCGTAAAGGAAATTGATTAAAAATTGCCATTTTCTTTCTGCGCGCCATGGAGCACAAGTATATATAGATATATATCCATATAAATGTAGAATATAAATAAATTGAAATGCTTGAGTGCACTTATATAAAGTTGCGTTCCCCTCTTCCGTATGCATATAAGAGAGAGAGAGAGTTGAGAGATCGGTTGTTCAGGCCAGCCAGCAGAGAGTTTTTCGTGCCTTCGCGGAGGTACGGACGCGAATGAAAACGTGAATACAACGATAGGTTTTCGTTTCGCTACGTTACGTATTCCACAGTTGCATGTGTATGTGAGTGTGTGAAACGACTGGCGTCCCTCTTATTCGATATTTCGAAGCGAAGAAAACCGGTTCTGGTTGTCAGGCCGAATATTTTATACATATATTTAGGTATTTTATATACATGGGAGAGACAAGATAACTCTTTTTTTTTTTTGACCACCGCGGTGGGCTGACCCGAACGGCCATTTCGGGGCGCCGGGTGCAAGATGAAGAAATTAAATTTTATTCGATTCATTGGCCTATCCATCGTACCTTGTCTATTTATTAAGGCTTGAACTTTTCGTTTGTAGAAGCTTTCCCAGCGTCTATCCCATCTCGGGATCGCGGATGGCGCGAAATTCTTCGCATTCTCCCAGAAGTTGTAACCTTTCGGCGCGAAGCTCACAATCTGCCGGCGCACTTTTCACATTCGAGCACTAAATCTTTCTTTCAAAATAAATCGCGCGCATTTTTCCTTTGTCAATTCGTCAGCTTTGGCTTTGGCCTGCCACTATGTACAACAATAGCATATACAACAACGGTCAGTCTCGTCCTAAGAGACTACGGCAGATCCTCGTCCGAAGTCGGAGCACATGCAGACAGACGACGACGGCATGTCGTGTCGTGTCGGGTGTATTACATAGGGAGAGACATAGGGCTTGCGGCGCTTGCTCTTCTTCGTTTATTTATTTTCAATTAATTTTCCCCGTACTGTACCCTATTTGCTCCCGATCCTTCGACCCGTCCGACATTTCGTACTCTTCTCTCTCTTGCACATTCTCTAGATAACCCGAGAAATTTTGGAACGTGCTTACCAACAAAACGAACGAAAAAAAAATCGCGTTTCTATTTTATTTGCTTCCTTTTCGTGCGTATTTCTATTAAAAACCATTCAGTCCGCACGCGTGCAATCGACTGCAACCGACAGTCGAACTACCGAACACAAAGCTCTGCCTCTCGCTGAATAGACGCTGCCGACGTCGCCGCCGCCACGCAGTGACGTCGTTGAAGCAGGCGACGACAAATGCTGATAATGATTACACTCCATGCCGTGCAATTAATTACTTGGAATTTCAGTTGAACACAGCAACGCGGAGCCGAGAGGCGCAGCGCAGTGAATCTCCTCTCCTCTTCCCTCCCTCGCGCATTCGTATGACACGAATTTCATGCGAAATTTGCCTTTACCCGTCGTCATCGGGCTCCCTCTTACCCATTCACACGCACGGTCTCCAGCCGGTGTTGTGTGATGTGACGTGAGAAGAGCTGTATTATGTTTGACTTTTTCTTTTTCTCTCATTTTACAATGCGTGGTGCATGATTTTGCAAATCACCGGCATTCAATGTCGATGTCGAAAAGGCATAAAGCTGCCACCTGGAGTACCCCACTCCACTGCACCGCACCCTCTGAGAAAGTGGCAGAAAAAGCAACATCAACATACATACAGACAGACATACATGAATACTTGTAATAGACTGTTTTTACTGTATTCGGGGGGAGACAAAAGACGACTCGAGCACGAAGACCTTGAAAAGTGCGGAAATAAGGAAGACAAGACAGGCGATACCAATGGAAATTGGAGATCAATAAATTGAGTTCATTCAAAATCATATGGGAAGATGATTTCCCATGAAGGGGGCGTTCGCTCAGCCCACTCAAGCCCTCGGTAACGCAAGGGGCGGGGGGAAGAGGGAGAGCGGGCGCCCTTTTTCGATACATTTTAAGTGCGTTTTCACTTTTACACCTGCTCCTGGAATTCCCTCGAAGAACTTTGGTCTGTCTGTCTGTCTGCACATAAATGTGGAAAATCGAATGGATCCCATAAATGCATCCTAGCCAGCGACTGTCTGATTGTTCGTTTGTCATTCTGTTTTCTGTCCGTCCTTTCGACTGGATGCCGGCATCGGGACGGTTCAATGTCTGTCGGTTCGTCTTGGTTTATGTGCGCTCGTCCATCATTCTGGTCTGCTGTTCTCTACCAGCGAATTTCTGTTGGTTCAGTTTCAGTTCAATTACTGGGAACCGACGACGACGATGACGAAGGCAGCGGCGGCGGCGGCGGCGACGGCGACGACGACGATGATATTCATCACTCCCTCTTGTCTTTCGTTCGTCCGCTCGCTGGTTCGTTCCACGGTCGGTCGATTCTTGCCTCGCTTGCAAGCTGGCTTCCCATGGCTGTCGTGCCGTGCTACTTACGTACATACAGACAGGCGGGCAGGCAGGCAGGCCGCCAGACATACAGACGTACGACAAACACACATACATTCGCACACACAAACACACCTACAACTCCCAACGAACGAGCGAACAACGAGCGCAAGCAAGCAAGCGGCTGCGACCGAACGCTGTACATTCGAAACGATACGAATTTTCTATATGCCGCGATATATACAGACGAACATACATACATATCTACACAAACATTTTTTCTACATGGCGCGCTATATACAAACACACGCACATGCTTATCACACGAACGAACGAACAAGCGAGCAAACGAAGCTGTAGCCGCTTTAGCCAGCCTGCCTGCCTGCCTGCCAGCCAGCCAGCATTATATAGACGACGTCGTCGTCGTCGTAGCCGCCTATATATTCGTTTATACATACGCGCGCACCACCAAACCATGAAGCAGCAGGCAGGCCGTGGTGGCGCAGCACGGCGCACGGCGAGGCAGCGAAGGCAACTCTCCACTCTACTCACTGTAGGCAAGCTGGCGAACGTATTAGTGGCCAAGGGCTAGCATAGCATAGCAGCAGGCACCACATCACAAGCACACACAATACAAGAAGTAAACGCAGCTCTATTCGAATCCGTTCGTTCGTGTTGCCGCGCCAGCGTCTCTTTTTGTTTTAAAAGTGTTTCAATAGAAAAAACGAAGAAATTGTTTTTTCTTTTTTGTTGTTTTTGGTTGCTTTTTACTACTTCTTGCATTTGGTAAACGTCGTGGATAATAAGAAAAGCAAGCCAAAGCAGCAAAGAGGCAAAATAAAGCGTTTTCATGTTGTAACGACAACGACGTAGTCTGTGCATAGTTTTCGTTGTTTTTGATTCGCGTTTCTTTCCTCATTGCACATATATATATATATAATATATATATGGTTTTTATTACTTTACGTGCTATTTTATTGATGAGTACAATAAAATCAAGGATCAAATCGAAAGTGAAACTTCATTAAATATATGCAATATTTCTCTCACTGTAAATTCGCACCATTGTGAATGGCGGTCCGTGCGTAAACGCGTGTGCAATTAACAATCCGAACGGCAACGCTGTGCTCTGAAAATATTCGAATTTCGAAATATAACAAAAAGCAAAATCGAAAAAAAAAAAAAGAAAAAACACGCAACGATTGTGAACGCCACTCGCCTCGTTTTTCTTTTCCCATTCCTCTTTGTTTCAATGGCGGATTTATTTGGTCGCTTCCAACACGATACTCTTCCTCAGCATTGAATTGTGTTCAAAAGTTGCAAGAATAAATTGTAAATTTAAAAAAAAAAGTTACGAACCCTGTGTCTTACAATTGCGTGCTTCCTGCCTTCGAATTAGTGGATAAAAAGAGTGCACATATATTTTAAGACAGAAATGCTGAAGAATATTGCCAAAATCTCATTTTGTAATTTTTTAAAAACGGCAAATAAGTGGTAGTTTAGATTATCGGGAGTTATTTGTTGGCTACAGAAAGTTGGCCTGTGAAAGCAATTGCCTTAAAGTCCAAAGTAATATTTCTCACTTTTTGTTAAAAAATTGCACTAAATTATAAGCAAGATCGCCGTCCCGCATAATTTGTTCATACACACACACAACTATAACTACCAATATACACACGAAGCCTCCTCCGATACCAAAATGTCAGAACATGGTGCTTGGGGTAACCGTCAAGCGACTGCCGCCGAAGCTGCTCTCTGGTGGCCAGGAGCGCTGGCTGCGGCCGCGACGCAACAACAACAGCAACAACAAATTGACCAACAAACTCTTCAACACTACCAACAGCAATTGGCTGCACAGCAACAACAGCAGGTGCAGCAGCAGCAACAGCTCCAGCAGCAGCAACATCAAGTTGTAGTCCAACAGAATCAGCAGCAAGCTCACCAGAATGATGGACGGAATAACATCAACACAACCTCCGGCGTCGGCACCCAGCAGCTCTTCACATACAAAATGGCCAGTAGCTTCCCAAATCCAGCCACAACAATGGCCCAAGTAGTCGCCACTTCGAACGCGGCCGGCTCCACTGGCTACGACTACCGCCTGAACATGGCACAAGCAGCTGCGGCCGCAGCTGTACCCGGTTCACAGTGGTGGTACTCGGCTGCAAATCAAGGTCAAATTGATGCGAATGCAGCTGCGCTGCAGCAACAGCAGCAGCAACAACAGCAACAGCAGCAGCAACAACAGCAACAACAGCAGCAACAACAGCAACAGCAGCAGCAACAACAGCAGCAACAGCAACAGCTGCAACAACAGCAGTCGAATATAAACGCAGCAGCGGTGAGTTAACTTAATTTTATTTCCTTGTCAATATATCGATATTCATCATTTTTGAAATATTTAAAAAATCCAATCAATTTAGGCCTGAAATGCATTCGAAATCCCAATAGGAAAAACTGAAAACGCCCTTCTGTAAACTGTTTAGAGTGAAATTTGGAATTTGGAATTTCACCGCACAGTATTTTTTATAACCATGTTAATTCGAAATTCAAATGAGAAAAGAAAGTCCAATTGATAGCAGCACACACTTTCCCAAAAAAGTTGTCGATAAAGGAATTTGGCGCGCCAAAAAGTTCTCCTCTACCTTCTCAAATTTCTCTTTTTGTAAACAAATACGATAAACAGTGATGACGACACGAATTCTGGAATTATCAGTACTGCCAGCAGCAGCGAACGATTGTTGTTGCCCCCATCAGGAGGCAACCACCCCGGAGTTAGTCGTAATTTCAGCGAAAAATACCGAGAACTGGAAGAGTTTACAGTTGTTGTTTGAATTAATCATGAGATACCAACCATGTCAGTCATCAGGCGGGCGGCCGCCTATTTGCCATCCCGCCAGCATCTGGCGAAAATATGTGTGTACGTAAGCACTCGTCGCCGACTTCGCCGCCCGAGCCCAGTCCGCCAAGTCGCTTTCTTTTTGCGTTCCACTGCTGGCTGGCTCACGCTTCCGCTAGCCCTTTTTTTTTTTGTCATTTTTCATTATATGCTGAACGCAAGTCTCCATCTAGAGGAGAAGGAAATAAGTAAACCCTTGACCGAATTTCGCTTATGTCTCAGACTCGAAACTTTTCCTCCGACTAACTTCCCTCGATAGATTGTGTCGCACATGTTATCGCCAAAATATTGTTTGCTATCAGTCTACACTCTTGTGTTGCTGCGTCGCGATTTCATTATTGCTACTTACGCTAGACTCGTTATCAGCGTCCACGTGGTATCAGAGTATAAAATGTGAAACTATTTAATTTTGCTGTTCTATTATGGAACGTATTGCATCGAATATCAGTGCTCAAGTGTATGATATGCATTAGCTGACGACGACAACGACCACGACAACGACAACGACGGAGACGACGACGACTACGATGATGATGATAGCGACGGCACCCAAGACACAGTGCAGCATTGACCACGTGCTCTTGAGATTTATTTTGTGTACAAATTATGTACATTATATAAATTGCGCTGCTGTTGAGTTGAGGAATTTGTCATTTTTTTGCCGTCGTCTTCGTCGTTTGCGTCTTCATCGTCATCTTCATTGTAGTCATCGTCAGCAGAATCTCCAATGGCAACAACAGCAGTGGCAGTGGCTGCGGCAGAGATGGCAATGGCAACGGCAACGGCAAGAGTCGCAACAGCGTCGTCGGTATCAATGTGTATAACAATATTTTGGATTTTGCCGGCATTCATTGTCAGCACAATATAAAGACACGCAATGTTTTGATGCCTCTCAACAGCCAGCAACAGTTCGATATCATTATAGCAGCAATGCACAAACCCTCGCACATCCATGTATGTATGTACTTGTGGATGTACATACATTTGACATTCGGAAATGTATTGATCAAATGCTAGACACACTCGTGTTTGTGTCACGTGAATCAATAAAATGCTTCGATTATAATTAGCTACATCCTGGTGACAAGTGTTTAAGGCTCGTTCCATTGGCTCGAAGGGGTTTTTGTTCTTAAATTTTGGTACTTTTTCATTCAATAAATGTGGTACTGGAACTATTTTAGGTAAATACGGAATATTATAATTTACGTCCGTTAACGACGACCACGGCATTGCTATCAATTACTGGAGAATCTTATCTAATCTTAGAGAGAGCAGTCGCTCAGTCAGCGTCATCGGGCGTTTATCGTTCTTATCGGCTTCGTCCTTTCAATTGAGTCTATCGAGTCCATTAATCAATATCTGTCTCTGGCCATTTACGTGCTACTGATATCGGTGTGAAATAGATAAAACTTGAAGGAAGAATTCGCTATATATAAAATGTGGGTAGAAATTGCTCAGACTTCTGACAAGTGGATATGCATACGAACGATTGTAAAGCCCGCTTCCCTGTTGAAATTTCTCAACCGTTTTTAATGAGGTCGTCGACTTGTTTTTTTTTTTTTTTTTGTATTTCGTTAAGAAGCACACGAAAAACATGAAGAAAAGAAAACCGAATAATTTTACTATTCAGTGCTCGTTTCTTTTCCTTTGTATTTGCGGCGTTAATTTTCATTATTCAATTCATTAACTAGTTTCAATTTTTCGAAAAAATAGAACACATATTTAATTTAGTTAGTTACGAACAAATGAGATGGGATTACATTGGCTACGTAAACTAAAAATCGTGCTATGCGATGTATTAATGAACCAAATATAAATAAAATGCCACTTGTAGAGAAATTGAAAAGGGAACAAAATATTGTTGTCATTGTCGTTAAACAAACGTCAGTGAGCACAACGTGACATATTCGTGGAGGGAGGGGGAGATCGGATTTTGGATAAGGTGGTTACCCGAAAAGTGATGCGTCACCCATTGCCCAGCTGCCGATACCCGACATCCACTTAATTGGAGTGCATTTGAGTAATAGCAGGCGTTCCCGCTCCATACTCTCGACGACGACCTGAGTAGAAGGTTTATATCATAATAATTAACTATATACTATTTTTTAATTATATTGTTTTGAAAATGTATGGAAGGTTCTTTAAGCTTCGGGAAATTTTGCAACCCACTTCTTAGTAGTTGTTAGTGGTAGTTACGACGACCGTTATAACTACACGTGAAGAAGGAACGTGTCTCCTGTGCCTGGTTTGCGGCACGGATGCACAAGAGTTCGTTGACCAAGCCTACGTCGCGTTGGAAATATTGAGGAATTTTTATTCTTTATCTATGCTTATGAAGGCAAAACGACGATTGTGAGCCGCCTGTTGAATATTTAATGCGGGTTTAGGTATTTTTCTTAATTGGTATCTCATCGGCATTTTTTGACGTAGGCCACACTTTTAACAATTACCCTCAGATCAACCTAAACCGGGCTACGAATTCCCATATTATCCTCCCAAAAGCTGAAAGATACAATCTTTGCTCGTAGGCCGAGTTGTAGGAAGTCGTTTCTTGCCTATCGAACGTGCGCTTGAAAATATGTTTTGCTTTTTTTGAAATAAATATACATATCCGCTTTTAAAGGTTACACAAAAACAAAGAAAGGAAAAAAAAATATCTGAAAGTCAACCACTGACTTCACAACTCGCAGCCGACTCATTGAGGGCAAGACTGACGCCAATGGAAAAAAGTTGAATCTCAAGGCAAGTCGTCGTGGCTGGCTTTACAAGCGAGCAACTGCTTACCTGCAATAGGTTAATGAAAAGACGCAAAACTTGCTCGCCAACGAAACTGAAAATGAAAAACCACATTCACTTTATCGAAGAAAAAAAAAAAAAAAAAAAAAAAAACAGGCAACAAAACCCCATACATGCATACGACGAGCCAACAACTGCCCAAGTGACTTACTAAACGATCTAAACGAGCTAGACCAACGGCGGAGCTAGTCATCTAACTGGCTAGCTAGACAGCCAAGAGGCCGAGCCGAAGCCCGCTAGCCAGCCACCACCTCGCCGATCCGATCCGATCCGCACAAATGAAAAACCGCCAAGATCATCGGCGATCCACGCACCATTCAAACTAACTTGCGGAATAAAATTAAAAGTGATCAGCAAGCAGGCAGCCTAGTATCTTGGCGTCGACTCATCGCTCTAGCCAGCCAACCCAGTCAGCCAGTCGGTCGGCGGGTCGGCAGGCTAGGCAGACATATTTTCTCCACATGGTAGTTGCTGGCAAATGAAACCGTTAAATATGCGCATAATTAAATTAGCACATCACAAGACCGACCGGCGACACATGCGTATTCGTTCGTTGATATTCGTCGCGTCTTCGTCTCAGTCCATTTGGGCTTGAACGAACGAACCTCGCCCAGTAAGAAATGCTGCAATTACAATGCGTTCCACTAGTTGGGCCTCATCTGAGGGCCCGATCTCCTTCAGCCCGGGCGGTCGAGGTTCGACTCGGCTCGGCTCAGTTCGTTCGTCGTTCGTTGTTCGGAACGAAGAATGTTCGAATGTTATCTTGTGGCGAAAAGCCGAATAAAAGTATACCAAAAACTATATCGCTGAGATAAGATCAAATTTAGCCGCCGCGCGGTTGGGGTTTCTTTGTCTAAGGATATAAATCACCCAAGGCAGCACCCTGTGATGGCTGACGTGGTTGGATTTCGATTCCCAAGGACCGACCATTTAAATTTTCAAGATGATAAAAATCAAACAAAACCCTAAACGCACGATTTTTTCTTGTTACGGAAATAGTTGGTCGTTCTCCCGTGTGGTTTTTGTTGCAATCAGAAATAAACAGGTTTTCCTTTTCTCTTTTTGCTCCCACCTTCTTCCTCGAATTCAATCGCCGCGCTCTTCAGAGACGCCGATTTTCGTTTCTTTTCGTTCCTCGGTGACTTGTCTTCTTCTTCTTCATCTGGTTTGTTCGAAGCAACATGGGGCAACATTGAAGCCGACTTTTTATTTTTGTGCCGTTTTATTTTTATTCCCTTGAATTTGATTTTGTTCGAAGTTCTTGTGGTGGTTTTTCTCGTTAAACTAGTTTTGTTTCGATCTCTCCCTCTCTCTTTCTCTCTCGCTCCTGTTCCCTGCATTCGCTCTTTTGTGTATGCAAAAAATCCGAAAGAATTCATGAAATACGAAATACTGACCTGACCGCCCTTCAAGAGCGCAAAGTTTTCGGTATACTTAGGAAATATCCCCTTGAATGTCCTGGAGGAGGGAGATTTCAATGCATTGATAAATTGCTCTTTTGTAATCAATGTGGGGAAGGAATAACTAGAAAAGAATGTTTTTGTTTGCTTCCCCTCTCCAGTTGTTCCCGAGTGGCCGAGGCTCAACAGGTTACCATGCCTTGGTCTGGTTATTTTTAACCCTTGGAATTCCGAAAGAATTCTTCTTCAGACACTTGGCCTTTCCTCCCTTTCTACTCCCCATCCCCCGCCCCGTTGCCGGTGTTGTGGTGGTGTCCTTTCAATTGTATTTCCACATCGATTCCGCTCCACCAAAGCAGTTGTAATTTCTTCCGTTGTTCCACACCAATGGCTCTGATCTTCCCCTAACATCGGTGGCCGAAATGTTTTGACGGTGACGTCACATGCAAGCCACCCGTGTACATACATACATACATATATTGCATATTAATACAGGAGCGAAGCGACACCGAGACTCCTCGTATATTGCTAGCTATGTGAGCCAGCCTTGCCTTCTTGAATAGCTTTTTGCGGTTTGGTCGACCTACTTCTTCCTTTATTTTTTTGCTCTTTGTTCTTCGTGTGTTTTCAGGACCAAGTGCCATCAGTCCAAAGCCAACCAGCCAGCCAGCCAGCCAGCCAGCCACCCACCACCAGAGCAACATGGGCTCCAGAAGTGATTCCTTCCTTCGCCTCGTGTCTGTCTAGGGTGGTTGGCTTCAACTTTTTTCCTCACCAACTTATCCGCTCAAACATGGTATCTATTATGTTTTTGCTGCTACTGCTGCTGCTGCTTCTGTTATTATTGTTGTTGTTGTCGTTGTTGTTGTTGGGTCTTTAATGCTCGCTCCGTCGCATGGCGATGGCGATGACGACGACGGCGACGGCGACGACGATGATGACGACGACGACGATGGCGTTGACTGACTTTGGTTGGTCTTGTTGTTCTGCTGTTGCTGATTGTGTGTTGTTGCTGCTACTTTGTATTATTTAAATTTGTTTACGATAGCTACAGTAACTGCTGGTATTTTTCTGTTTTCTTTGTTGTTGTTGTTGTTGTTGTTGGTATTGTGTGCGCTCTCAGTCTTATATTTCGTCGAAATATAGAAATTGCCGGTTTTTGTGGCTCAAGGTTTAGCCGACTGACTGACTCGACTCGGTTTGTTTGGTCTTATTTTTCATTTATTTATTTTTGTTTTTTTTTTTTTTTCTCCTGTCTGCTGCCGGTGTCGTTGATGAGGAGTATCGTTGTTGTTGTTTCCATTGGTGGTGCTGGCGATGGTGATGGTGTTGCTGTTGTTGTGATTATTGTTGCTCCTTTGGTTTAGACATTTTTTCTCGATGCGACGTTTTTTTGTTGCTTTTAACATTCTGACTGACACACAAATGCGGTCTGCAGTGCGCTTGTATGTGTTGGTTGATCTGTGTTTGTGTGTGTCTGTGTGTGTGCATGGGGATTTTATTATTTTTTTTTATTTTTACACACAACTTTCAACCATCTAAAGCATGAAAGTGTTGTCAGGTTTATTGGCTGACTGCTGCTGTCGTTTTTGTTGCTGTTGTTGTAGCTATTTCATTCATTCATTCATTCATACGTCCATGCATCGATTTTTGTGTTTGAAACAGAAAGGAAATACAAGAAATAAAAAACCACCACCACAATTTTTTATGAATGAATTGAATTGTAAATTTTTGGCGCCAAATCTGACGTCGGGACTGAAATGAATTGTTTTGCTTTGCCTTGTTTTGTTGTTATTGTGATGTTCTTTTTGTTTTTGTTTCTCTTTTTATTGTTGTTTTCTCTTTAGACCGGCGCTCATTGAGTTCGTGTTCGTTCTAAAGATAAACTCATAACATTTTTTATGCTCACGTTAGTAGGTGATGGCAATAGCGATGGCGATGATGATGATGTTGTTGTTGTTGTTGTTGTTTCTGTTGTTCTTGTTGTTGTTATTGGTGCTTTTATTTGGGCGACATATTGTCTGGGTCTGAAGCAGTCGTCACAATTGCCGCCGCTGCTGTGCCGGCAGAAGCCCGAGTTGTCGAGCAACAGTTGTTGCTGTGGAATTGTTTTGAATTGCTCTCGCCCCGTTCTTTTAATTGGCTTAAATTGTTATTATTAATAGTGTTTGCTCTATGTTTTCCTCTCTCTCCTTTTGTCGTGTGTTCTCTTGGCATTCCGTATCTTTGGCCGAGGACGGGGAATGCAATGAATGCCCAATGAATGAAATGTATTGACATTGCTTGATTGGGTTAGGAATCGCTTCGCATTTGCTTCGCCCTCTTCCACCCACTCCCGCCGACGGAATCGGTAATTTATCGTGTGTTTGTTACTATCACACTCCCGAGAGGTTCGCTAATTGCGACATTTGACGATATGACACGTCCCTCCTTAACCGACGGTCAGACTGACCGACCAACGGACGCGCCATGACTCATTTCTATTCATTTGCTTGGTGACTCAATCGGAAAAAATAGCGCTGCGAGTTTTAGAACACAGTGCGACTTGGAATCCGCGTCTCGAAATGAACTCTGGAGGTTTTCCCGAGATCGGTTCAAATTAGGTTGGATCGTGCCTAACCTTAAACATCCAATAACTAAGACCAGTTTTGCAAAAACAATTGACTCAAATCAATTATTTCTATCTGTATACTTGGGGTTTCGAATGCATTTTTATTACTTGGTACAAATTTTTAATTTAAGTTCATTTAAAGATTTAAGATAAGATGATGAATATAGATAAATAAAATTTTTGTTGTTGTTGGCCGAAAATGTTTTGTGTGGTGTTGGTTTCTTGAATCATGCCATATTTTTGTAGCACACACACACACGTTCCAAATTCTTGTATGGCTTCGAAAAGTGTTGTAAAGGAGTTCGAATATAAAACTGATAGATCCTGAATCTATGTATATAATATTGATGCGATAGGAGAATTTACATAATACAAATAAAATTGTTGTCGTTGTCGTTGCTTAGTCTGGCAATGGTTGGTGGCTCCACCCACCCTCATCGCCACCAACCTGATCACCTGATCGCTTTGTTCTATGTGAATTGTGTGCATAATTGTCAGAATCATTTTCACAAACACATTGCATACATACGATCACGTTGGGTTTCTCTATCTGTGTATGTGTGTGTGTTTCATATTGGTATTGTATGACACGTTGTTTGTTGCATCACATCACATTGTCACATGGCCTGGTCGGGCCGTGAGCACCCGGGGCTAACATGCGGATCAGAGACAGCCATCAGGCAGTCGGACAGGTCAGGCCAGGAAGAAGACAAGTCAATAATTTTCTGCCTTCGGCAGCCGCCTGCAACCTCCTCCTGGGTGACCTGCATACGTTCATGTCGCCTCATCGGCAGCAAATTTCACAGCATCTATTAGTCCCTATTAGTGTTGTTATCATTGTCATCTGCTGCATCTGCAGCTGTTCACTCACCAATCGACTTTGTTGGTTGTTTGTCAATTTGTGGAATTATGGTGGACCCTGATGAGATTTTAAATGATCTATGTTTTTCTTTCTCCATCGGTCGAATCGAATGGAAATGCATTCGCCTGTTCCCAAATATTTCTGACAAATATCTAGACTTCTCCACAACATCAGTCACAGACCCAACCGGCGGCTGTTGCTGCTGTCACTGCTACATCAGCAGCAACAGCAGCGACGTTGGCACAGCAGCAGCCAATTACAACAACTGTTGCAGATGCGAGTCCCGCAACAACAGCGACGACGACATCTCCATCGTCTGTACAAAATTTAAATCAAGCAACGCAGCAACAATTGATTTTGCTGCAGCAACAGCAACAGCAGCAACACCAAACAATCGTTTCAAATCCAAATGTTCAAGATGTTAACCGGCAACAACAACAACAACAACAACAAAATACCCAAACCTCTTTACCAGAAGAACAGTTTACTGATCTACACCGTTTCCAGAAGCAGAGCACGATGATCCGAGGTGTAAAGCCAGACGTGAAACCGAGAGGTCGCATGACCGCCTACGCCTACTTTGTACAAACATGCCGGGAGGAGCACAAGAAGAAGCACCCCGACGAGACAGTCATCTTTGCCGAATTCTCAAGGAAATGCGCCGAGCGATGGAAGGTGAGAAAAATGTATTTTTTATTTATATTTAATTATCGAAAATAACTTTGAGGCTTTTAAAAGTCGATTATAGTTGAGCGATCGATAGGCATGCAGTAAGTAGATAGTTACAAGGGCAGGTACAGATGCATTTTCTAGGTAATTCAACCGGATTAATTTGAAAGTAAACACCCTGCTATCCAACCGACCCGCCAGCCTGCCTGTCCATGTCAGTGTACAGCTATTAATCATGGCTGCGCCCTTTCCAGGGAGTTCTCCGAACGTTACCGCCCCGTGCCTGGGCTATCGCCTCAAATTCTAATGAAAACAAACGACCGTGCGTTGACGATTGGCCTCGCTCGCTCGTTCTCCCTCATGACCGATCGGCCGACACCTTCTGGTGCTTTCGGACCTGCTCCTCGCGTCGAACTGAGCATTCGCCAAGTGTCGCGTCGCATCACAAGGGCATTCGCAAGGGCGTCTGGGACCAGCTCCTCTCTCTCTGTCATATAGGAAAAGGGGTGTAAGAAACAGCAATATGAAATCACTTCCGCTGTTGCCTCCCACCGGTGGAACATCGCCATCAGCAGAGCATTCTGGGCTCGTACGGTACCAAGTGTTGGACCCAACCTCAGAGACGGTCCAAGCTTTATGTTTCCGGTACATGTTGACGTCGGCGGCGTAGGCGAAGGCGACGGCGACGGCGTCATCGCCATCGTCATCATGTTTCAGGTTGAATTTTATACTTTGGCAGCACTGGCTGGGCTGTGCTCTGGCTGTGCCCGACTGCAACGAAACGTTCGTTCGTTCCTGAATCGTTCGTGTGCAAAAGCAATTTATGAGGTGCGGCGCTCTGTAGCTTCAGCGGCAACGGGCCGCGGCCGGGTAGGGGTGAATGGTTGTTGGTCGGTCTGTCGGTCGGTCTAACTTTGTATGTGTATGTAATGGGGGTTGGTTGACATAAGAGGTAGTTGTCGGAGTAGGCAGTCGGGCAGGGTGGATGGGGTGCGGTGGACCGGGGTTGGGTTCACTGCCGGCTGGTGAGGACAGGCAGACAGAAATTCAAGTTGGCTCGTTGGGGTTGGTTTGGATCAAGCTTCGTCGAAAAATCAATGTTGGAAGCGAGTCGAGAGAGAGAGAGAGAGAGAGAGAGAGGCGAGAGTGGCGAGCGAGTGCGGCGGGTTCAAAGTGGGCTCCACAACTCGACCCCTTCGAAACGTGCTATTCTGCTCGCTCGCTGCCCATCCCCATTTATTCCCCGCTGCGTTACATGTAGAAACCAAATTACATTTGTGGCATTTACCCCACTAACTTTCGAGTGAAATGAGATGTGAATTGAACATGGAAAAATGTATGAGGCTGAGCACCGAAAACGAGGCTATGGAAGGCTATTTCCGACCGGCTCAACCGCTGCCTATATTTCCCTCATTCATTGTTGGCAATTTATTTCATTTGAAATATACAAAGTGAAATTGTCATTTTGAACTTTGGACGCAAATGAAGTTGAATTTTAAAACAATAGCGCACGTTTCATTCAATATGACTCAATTATCCGATTGTCCACGAAAATAATGTCGGATGATTTTTCTGGACTTCTGGAGGACACCTTTGCGTTAAGGAATATATGCACATGTAATTGAATGTATATGTAATGGGATGACGTAGTCGATAAAAATAAAGCAAGATGAATTTTCGTTAGTTTTTGACACGGGAAATATCTTGGTGCCTGAGGTAATATATTTAGCAATGAAGGCAACCAAACCTCTCGGTCCAAATGATTTCGTACAGATGCAATTTATTTTAATTCAACTAAAATAAATATTAACTTTAAGCCATCGGTTATATAAACCCCCGGGGACAGAGAGAGATGGATGGGGCGGGCGGCACTCAGGAGCAATGTAATGCAGTATGTGCTGAATGGGAGTGTCGGTGGAGGTGGGGTGAGGTTAGGTCGAGCAGGGCAGTGGCAGATGAGGAAGGGTGGGAGGGTGGTTTGGTTGGTTGGTTGAGTGTTCACCATGGACGGTAGTCTCTTGTGTTTGTGTGTGTTGTGCGCACGACGCAGACAAAGCGAATAACGCTAGCGAAAATGAGCAATTTAACCAGACGTCGGTTGGAACGACGGTTGGTTCATTCGTGCGATGATTACAAAACTACAAGATTTAGAACATGAATGCAGAAACTACGAAGAGAGGAGGAAGCAGCATTCAGGCGGCTTGATGCACGGGGAATATAAACTTATTAAAACTTTAGCACAAAGTAATTGGAATATAGTGTTTTGGGCCTCTCTATGTATCACCTATTATTTATTATACATATATGTATATATGTTTATCGACGCCTATGCTCTCAATGAACGACAACAGCGTATCGCGCTGGATGGGCAAAAATATGATATCTTTAAATGCCTAGAATAACTTGTTTGAAGGTTAACTGAATATTTATTCGTTTATATTTTAGACAATGGTAGACAAAGAGAAGAAACGATTCCACGAAATGGCCGAAAAAGACAAACAGAGATATGAAATGGAAATGCAAAATTACGTTCCCCCCAAAGGTGTTATTGTGGGACGCGGCAAGAAAAGGAAACAAATCAAAGATCCCAATGCACCGAAAAGATCATTGTGAGTTCGTAGCTAACAATACTTTCATCTTAAAATTCTACTTCACGCAACAAGTGCATTTGTGTTTATTCCCGAAATCGTTTCAATTTATTACAGATCTGCATTCTTCTGGTTCTGTAACGATGAACGCAATAAGGTAAAGGCTCTGAATCCAGAATACGGAGTGGGCGATATCGCAAAGGAACTCGGCAGAAAGTGGTCCGACGTGGATCCTGAGGTGAAGCAAAAGTACGAGTTGATGGCCGAGAAAGATAAAGCGCGTTATGAAAGGGTAAGTTGGCGAAAATGGACTCTTTAAATTTGAGACATATTTGACACAATTTTGTTTATGCAGGAAATGACGGAGTATAAAACCAGCGGGAAAATCCCCATGTCTGCACCGTCGATGCAAGCCCAAGCGCAGGCTGCCCAGAAAGCGGCGTTACTCGCCGCCGCAGCGCAACAGCATCATGAAGAACATGATGACGACGACGGCGATGGAGAGGAAGATGAGAATCAGTAGGCCTAAGTTAATTTCCAGTTAGTAGTGTGCGTGCGCGCGTGCGTAATTTATAAGTAAATTACAAAATGAAAAATACAAAAATTAAGCAAAAACGAAAAGAAAAAAATTATCTTGAGAAAAGCTCCACACAATACTCCCCATTCCCCCCAACGGAAAAACAAATAGAAATTACATAATGAACATTATTTTAGTTTTTGGTTTTTAATTTACACATGCGAACACTGAAGGATTGCAGTTTATAATTTTGTAAAATAGTAAAATAAGAAGAAAAAAAACTAAACATATATAAACACAGAATATAATGTACGATATAAAAAATTGGAACAAAACTAAGCAAATATTTTGCACTACAAAGAAATTTTCAATTCTGAGTTGAGCATAATTTTCTTTGTTGATTTTCTTAATTTACAGAATTGAATGTGAGATTTCCTTTATTTAGTATTTAAATTTTAAATCTTAATCAACTTAACTAACTTTCTAAAAGTTTCGAGATTTCTTTATGAATAAAAAAGTACACGATTGACAATTTTGTAAAAGAATATCAAGTGACAAACGGAAGGAGAAGAAATCCAAAATACAAGAAAACAAACATTATGTTTCATAAGTACAAGCAGAGTATATTATAATGAAAATATATTTCTAAGTTAATTTTCCTTAATAAACAAAATTTTGTTTTATTTTTAATAGTTTCTCCCCGATATATTTTCTGTTTTTATCATCATTTATAATTGCTTCCCGTCTAAGATAATTACAAGTATTAACTGATGTAGTAATGTGTAAATACTATCAAAGAAGGAGTATAATGAAAACAGAGCAGTCAAGATGATTGACTGAATGTAAGTTGTAAATACAGTAAACAATTACTTAATTTAGGCAAAAATGCATTTTCCAATACGTTAAGCAGCGCAGTTCGTTCATCACTAACCGCAAAGTGAACAGTGAACATTTTGTATAAACGCTTTCAAAACATATTGAGAAATGATACAAAAATCGTAATTTGAAGAAATCTTTTTTTTTACATTTTCAAAAGGGGAACTAATTAAACTATTCAGTAAATGTACATTTTGCAAGAGGCTTCTTTTCACATTTCACATTCATCCAATAAACTGTACAAAAAATGCGCTACATTATAAAAGATTTGATTGAAACTTTTATTGTGTTGCACATTTTGATATGTTATAAACCATTTTGTTGAAGATTAAAAATTTTAATGTTTCATGCATTTTTATTTTAACTTGCAAATTGCAGTTTCAATAAAAATACATCAAAGCATTTGTTTAATATTAATGAGTGCTTTAATTAGTTCGTCTTTTATACTCAGAAGGAAATCATGAAAATTTGTTTTGTACAAACAAGTGAATAATATTAATAAAACTAGAACAGAACAACATTTCAGGCTCGAAATATTCCTATTACAGTTTAGAACAACACACAGATTGGTATAACAAGAAATAAAAACTAAGAAATAACAGCTAACGTTTGTAAAAAGTTAACTAACATTTAGTTTTTACCAACAATATTTTACCAATTGAGTTTTCAATATATTTTTTTGTCGTACATTATTAATAATCATCCACAAGCGTATAAATAAAAATTGTCACATTTGAAATTATGTTGCCCTTACTTTGTTTTTGACCATTCATGAATGGGGGTCGGAGTAAAACACCAATAAATTGTACACTATAAATATAAGCATTAATATTTCTATATTAAAACAACAGCAAATGAAATAGCAGACAAACACAGCAAAAACAAGAAATATGTTCTCCCCAATAACTACCAATAAGAATAATTTAAATTAATCATCAGAAAAACATACAATAATGTAATAATAATAAAGTAAATAAGTACTTTTCTTTTTCATCATTTTTTTATAATTTTACATTACATTAGTTATATGTTCATTCTTATTTTAATTATTATATAATTAAATAAATACATAGATGAAAACTTCAAATTAGTTGTTTAAAAAGTGAAAATTTTAATTAAATTTACGAAATAAACATTGAAAACAAAACTTATAACGATTGTTTGTTAATTTATTTAGTTGTATGCTATTCCAATAAAAATGAAATAAAAATGCAGATATTTTTTTATTATCAAATTACTCATAGAAAAACCATTTGAAAGAAGATGCATCTAATCGTAATTGTAGGCGAAGATTGACTCAAAATAATTCAATTTCCATAAAAATAATTTTAAACATAGTTTAATTACGGAATAAAATCCCTGTATAAGTAAATAAGTGCAAATCCAGGCAAATATAAGATTCATAAAGTAAATATACAAATAGAACTTTAGGAGTAACCATAACAAATAATTGATTGAATTGAAATAATATTGTATGAAATAATAGTAACATATACAAAGTGGGAGAAATAAATGTCATCATTCGTAAATAATGTATGATTTTAGTGCTAAACACAGATAAATGATAAAAAAAGAAAAGAAAACAAAAAGAACAAAAAAATCGAATAAAGTGTTTGGTTTTTATAAATTTTAGTTTTCAGACTTTTGTGGGCATATATCGTACAAAGTAGGGGCGAGGAACTGAATTTCATTTTGAATTACCATAAATAATTATTTGCATGATCTTTTAATGGACGAAACGACGATTGCAGCAAATCGCAAACAAATTCTAAAATCCCTAGATATTTTGAGTTTTTTTTTTGAGTGTTCCGATTTTCATATCTTTGATCAAAATCCCGGCCGCTGCCAGAAAATTAATAAAGAATAATGAATAATACTATTAAATTACCGCATTTGCATTAATTATTGCAGTCAAGCGAGTGTTCAATAAATCAGATTTTTTATATTAAGGGATTAATGGACTAACATCAATGGTTAAATAATGTTTTTAAATAGTGTTCCAAATCATTGAACATATTTCATCTTTTATATATGATTTTTTATCAGTGTATGACTGGTAGAGGATCTGGGAGTTTTCATTTATCGATCATTTTCGAACACTAGTATTTCGAAGACTTGCAGAGAAATTCGAAAATGAGATATTATCGCAAATAACAATTTTGACGTTTTGGCCAGTTGTATTTATTTTTTAAAGCTAATTTCTTTGTACAACATAAATGTAGTTCTTTTGAGATTGTATAGCATAGTGTAACGAAACATTCCATATACTGAGAACATGAAGAAACATTCGAAAGGCGTCGGCTCAATGTAGCGAACGGAATGGAGGCTGAATCTTTGACACCATCGGCCGAATATATTTCGTCCGCCAATGCCAGTTCAATAGCCAGTAAAGGTGCAAATCTTCCCTATCTCGCAGAGTGCAATAAGGATAAGAACAGCATGTTTATGTCGGAATTGATGAAATTACAGACTGGTCGCCTTAAACGACGAACTTCACAAGAATGGTCGGAAGTGGATGCAGCACGAAGTTGTATCGATGACTATGTTGTCGGCTATTTTGAAATATTTTCAACAGCGCTATCGATAGCCATGCGTGCTGTAGCCGTGTATATAAATTTAAGACTAGCCTACGAGTACTATAGCCATGGACAGCATGACTATTTTGTTTGGACAACGACGTGTATTGTCGTCCCAATGTGCATTACAATTTTAATACATGCCAATATGTGAGTTCACCATAGTATTAATTATCATTGTCTCAAATATACTTTGTAGGTGCCACCAAGATGGTAAATTTAGTAAGGGATCGTGGAAGGCTTTACAGACTCTGTGGTTGGTATTTCTTTCGTCGTTCTTCTTTAGGTAAACCGTGTGATATTCGAAGAATTTTTAATGTTTTTGTTACTAACTTTGTAGATATTGGAATTCATTACTATTTTCAATTAAATGTAAATGTGCGGAGCGTCATGGAGATAGGGAGCGGCAACTGAAGTATTGTAGTGCGTTTATATATAGATAACATTTGTTTAAATAAAAATTGCTTGATAGGTATTTCAAATTAATGGTTCGAGAAGAAAGTGATGTCGCATTCATTCGTCTTTTTGAATGTTTTCTTGAAGCAGCTCCGCAGAAAATTTTGCAAATTTCCATTGTTTTAGGTCATGTGGATAAAATGACATGTGAGTGGCCTTGTAAAACTATTTGAATCAATATTTATGTGTATAATTTTAGTTATTCAAACAGTAGCGATCTGCTCTTATTTTGGGAGTATGGCTTGGTGCTTAGCCGCATATCATCGGTGTAACCGGTATGCACAAATTGACAAGAACAACATTAATATTCAGGGATTGATTCTTCAATTATGTTGGCACTTTTGCTTATCTGGTATATACGAGTATTGGAAATAAAAATTATTCATGCGTAATCACGTTTAATATTTACAGTTTCAAGAACACTTTGCATTGCTTTTGTTGCCAGTCTATTCCCTTTGTGGACTCTGGTAGCTTGTCTTTGTCATGCTTTAATGCTTGGATTTATCACTTTCATTGTCGATCGTCCACCATTCGCACCGACTTCCTTTTTAAATTATCTATTTTGTTTAGTATTGGGCATTATTTATGTGTTTACGTATATATCGGTAAAAGATGGACCAACAAAAATAAAATATATTCTGTATTATTTGATATGCTCATTTGAGAATATGGCTTGTGTCGCCATATTCATATTGTATGCATCGAGTGACTTGGTATCCTTGGTTTTTCTCTTTTATCCTTTGTGTGGAATGGCAATATTATTTTACTTTATTGGAATAGTATTTATGATCACTTACTATCTCTATTTTCACCCAAAAATAACATCTAGAACATCCAAACGTATTATAAATAATAATTAACGTAGGTAATTATCATAGAAAAGTTTATATGTTACAAAATTAATTATGTCCATGTTATAATAGAAAATTATGTAACTAACTGATATATCTAATGTAAATAGCAAACCTTATCATTGATTTTATATACGAAATAAAGAATCTATATTTTTTGGAGTCAAAATATGCCTTTTAGCGTATATTTTTTACAGCTAATAATACCTTTGAAAACAAGTTTATTTTAATTTTCTGAAAAATTTAGGTTTTAAATAAATTTGTCTTTAAATATTTTTTATTTGAATATCAGTTAACAATTTATTGAGTTAAAAATAAAAATAAAATATTGCAATCAATTGCATTGCAAATCCTAATCATTGCTCTTCAGGTGCAAGGTTTTGTACCGACTCTATGCCTTCATCAGGGGGTTCTACTTGCTGTTGTTCCTGCTGATGCTGCAACTTGAGTCTTTTTTTTGCCTGTATATCGGCTAGGGTTTGTTCAATTGAACGCATATCCTTTTTATTCTTACTTGGCACAAATCCATAACTTTTGTTCGTTTCGGTCTTACGCGCCGCTTCGAGCGCAGCCTCCTGTCCAATCAGATGCACATATTTGTCCTTATAATTACTCGTTGGTTTTACCTCGGGCTCTGTGGGTGTTTGCTGGGCGGAAGCACGTGCTAATTTCCTTTGTTCACTCTCCAATTCCCGCTGTTGTTTTCGACGCTCAGCGTATTCTTTGGCTATTTCTTCATTCCAACCGTCTCCATTTCGACGTGCTGCGATTTCATCTTCGGTTGGGGCGTTCTCTTTTTTGTACACGACTGAGTGTCTATCTATGTCCTCTCGTCCGAAACTCATGGCAATAAACCCTCCAAACTCTGCGACTTCGTGGATAACGGCACGATGAACTTTGTCAAGCGGCTGAAACTCTATAAACGGGCGTTCGTCCTTGGCAAATCTTTCCATGCGTTCTTCCACATATTTCCGAAATCTGAACAACTCCTCTCTTTGCTTGACTTTCATACGTTCAGCCAGTTCTTTTTGTTTTTTAATAAGTTTCTTTTCCTGCTCATTAGCTGCAGGAGGTTTATCCATCGAGTTTAGTATGGAGTTTAAAAAATCCATATTTGCATGTGGGTTCCAGAAAGCCCCTCTTTAAATTTTCTATCTGTACTTTTTCCTCTCTTTTTGGTTTTATAACTTAAGTAGGAGAGCAGAAGAAAACACAGTTTGTTTACTATGATTCAATGTGCGACTGGCGAATGTGTTTTTCTTCAGTTCTATTCTAAACTTGACAGCTGTTTTCGAAGGCATTGAAATTTCGAAGTGTCAACTAATCAAAGGGTTGCCATTTAAAAAACAATGCAAACGTTAACGTACATGATTTTCCTAATGTTTTAAACTTTATTTCTTAATAATCTATAATCAAATTTCTACATAAATTACTAATTAAATAATGGGTTTCAATCCGCCTCACTCAACTTCTTTCGATTGCTTGTATGTTTGTCATGTAATACTAAATCTTTTGCCTTTTCCATATATCGGTTAGGTCGAACATATTCCAACAGCATCAATATGAGGTAACACATGGAAACTACAAGTAAAAATGGCCAAACACCACTTTTCAAATAAGCATGCAGTTGTTCACCCAACTTGGATTGTGGTTCGGCAAGCACTCGATGATAAACTTTCTCAGTACGTTGGGTTACATTTTCCCAATTATAGAGCTTGCCAACGAGTTCGTTGCATTGGAATGGACACAAAATAGCTTCGTTATCATCATCATCTTCCTGCTTGGTT
Source organism: Coelopa pilipes (assembly GCA_947389925.1). Lineage (NCBI taxonomy): Eukaryota > Metazoa > Arthropoda > Insecta > Diptera > Coelopidae > Coelopa > Coelopa pilipes. Next base: position 26,521,654 of record OX376700.1, on the reverse strand, counting down.
TGAATAAAATTGTTACTTGAAGAATTTATAGAAGTTTCAACTGATCGGCAGTGTTTTTTTGGTTGTTGGTTCGCAGAGAGTTTTCTTTTATGAACTTTCCTAGTTTTGTTTTTCAATTCAACGTTTCCATTGCCCATATGCATGCTATGCGTCTTAATTGGTTGACTGTTTGAATTGCAGGGTTTTAAATGCAAACGAGTATATCTAGAAATTGCTTTTAGCACACCGTTGAAAATTGAATCGATGTCTGGTTCTGTAAGTATTATTAAACTTGATGGAAGTACTTCAGGAATGCCACCAACGCGTGTCGAAACTACTTGCAATCCACATGAAGCTGCCTCTACAATAGCCATGCAATATGCTTCAGTCAACGAAGTATTTACAAATATATGACCACGTGCAAGTATATCTCGTACTTTCGAATGTTCAACTGCACCAATTATTTCTACGCGCTCTTGCATATTCGATTTTTCCCTAATTTCCTCAAGCAGATCACGTTTAGGCCCATCTCCAACGATGATGAAATGTATATTGGGCATTCGTTTAAAGCGAGGAATAACGCCTGCTAATAGATCAATGCCTTTTCGATACACAAGACGAGATGCAACAACAATATTAACTGAAATTCAAAAAATATATTCAGTAAATATATTTTTCTCTATAGACTGTACTTAGTTACTTCTATTGTCCTTCGGTCGTTTCGAGGGATCCGGTGTAAATAGTGAGGTATCAACTGCATTTGGAATAACAGAAACCTTTTCTTTAGATACTCGTGCTCGAAGTACTGTATTTTCTTTTCCTGCAAGAAAATAAAATAATATTTATTGGCTTTAATAAAGATTCCTGAGCTTGCCAATATGTGAAACGCATATGCAATGGTTGACCGTGGATAAATCAATTTCCAGCATTTTGTTCGTAAATACAGCCGAGAGATCCGCAAAACCAAATAAACTATGATCCGTAAACACTGTCTAGAATTCGGTTATATTATTATTATGTTATTGACATTTTGTTTACTCACTCGAAGTCCTAGTAATTTGGCAATTATCAGAGCTTCGTGAGCCAGAGCGCTAAAAGCTGAATGTCCATGAACAATTTCGATTTGTTCACGCAATAGAACGCATCTAATAAGTGGAATATTGCACAGCACTGTTGGAAGAATACATTGATTGTAAAACACCTTAATTGGCAAATAATAAACCTTGAGTCCATTGGAAACATAACGGACTCCTTTGCAGTTCCCATAGGAATGTGTTAGTATTATCACCTATGAACAAATATGAACAATCATTAAAATAAGATTCTTATCATAAGAATTTATATTGATTGTACCTTATGTCCATGACTCAGAAGAATCTGTGTCAAGTTGAATATATGTTCCTCCACTCCACCTATGCTAGGGTAGAAAAAATCTGATACCATACTAAAAATGAAGATGAGTTTAAGAAATTATAAGTATATTTCAGCTATTTATTTACCATATTCGCATGGTCTATATGGAGACTGAAGTGATTGTAATTCGGATTACTAGCAAACAGCTGTTTAGTTTGTTTGTGGGATGGATTTCAGTGTTGCGACAAAAAAAAAAATAATATACTACTAGGCATAACTTATATCAGGTGTTCACTGTGGCAACGCTTTAAATGACAACTTTCTATTTTTCTTATTGTCAAACAGAATTTTCGTCGACGGTCGCAAAATGCAACATCCAAGGGCGAAAATGGATGAAATTAAATCCAAATTCATGGATTTATTGCATAAACAGGTAAATGGTTCACAACTGTATATAATTACAAGTGAATTTAATATGTATGTAATTTTATATGCAATCTCGTAGACCAATCGACAAATGAAAATCCCTGCAATGGGGTTCTCAGACTACTTTATACAAAGTGTTACTGCAGAGCCTACAGATGTTGTTGACAAGTCTTTGGCCACTTCTGACCAGGACGAGGAGCCCTCGACGACGGATAATTCACAAAAGTCCGACCAAGAAATACTCGAAAGCATTGAGAATATTTACTTCGATCCTAAAAGTCACCCACAAATGTATGAATTGCGGGTAAGTTTTTTATTCCTTCATCAATAAGTGCTATGGAAACCTGAATCTTTGACAAATATCTTTGCACATTACAGAAAGTGTTGGACAATGGTGTTCAATTTCAGCTTATCGATGATACGATCGCTCAATTGCGTCTTCAGCACAAAGTATTGTCAAAACAGGTGTTGCAAAACATACTAGAACAACGAAGTGCTTGTAATAACGAATTCCTGGCTATTAATGAGATCCAAAAAGAATTAGAAGAATCTCTGTGGACTTGCCAGAAGGTTCGATCGTACTTAAATTATGCGAAAACCAATTTGACAACGACGAGTTTAGAAATTTTGGCATCGTATCGTAAGCGAGAAATATTAAAGGAGTTGCTTAACAGCCTACAAGCCATAAAGAACTTGGTATTTCATATGATAAACTGTATAACTATATTATTTATAACGTCTTCATTCACTTTTCAGAAATCTACTGATGTTGAAGTTCAGAAATTGTTGAGCGAGTACAATTATTCTGGTGCAATCGATTTGCTTTTAAAATGTAAAGATTCAGCATCCAAATATATGGAATACAACTGTGTACAATCGTTAATTAAGAAGTTACAGGAAACATTGCTACTTACCGATATTCAGTTAGATACAGTTTTAAATGAGGTGCGTTAAAAAATTGTATTTAAAAAAAATGTGTACAACATATTTTGTTTTTAGATGATTTTAAATTTTGATTTGCGAAAGTATGCAAAATTGCAAGAAGCCTACAAACTACTTAATAAATCCCTAATAGCAATGGATCAGGTTGGTAGAAATATGTTATACAGATTCAAAAACTGTTCTTCTTATTTTGTAGCTACACATAAATTTCATATCTGCAATTCATTCCTCGGTAAACTCGGTGTTACGGGGTTACAGTGATCCTAATATTGACGAAAATCTAAAATTCCTTTATGAACAACTTTGCGATCAAGTGACAGCTGATAAATACATCCCCTGTCTAATAAGCTTATGTAAAACATTCTGGACCATTTTAGCTTCATACTATCAAATTGTGATGTGGCATCAAAATTACAAATTATATCCTCTTGATTTAGAAGAGTCTCCTGACTCTTACATCCAGGAGAAACTGAAAAAAGGGCAATCCCGTATTTGGAACGACATACAATCGAAGATATGTGTTTATTTGCAAAGTTCAAAGTTGAGAACATTAAAATATGAACAATTTATCCAAGTATTATCCATAATTCAACGCCTGAAACAGGTGGGTGTTGAATTTTGTGGAGAGAATTCGGACAAATTAATTGGAACCATGCAAATGCAAAGTGAACAATTTTTTCATCGTTATCACATATCGTGTTTGGAAGAGATTTGTTTATTTTTAGACAACGAATCCTGGACAATAGTAGACTCATTCACTAATATTTTACAACTTCAGGTTTGAAATATATATATATACACTAATTTGCGTGTAAGTAAATTGCATTTCTCCACAGGAGTTTCGTTCAGTACGAAATACCCTCCGACGCCACAAATCACCACCAGTGGCTTTAATGATCTCTAATTCTGCCAACAATTCACCGACGAACAATAACTGTGATGAATTGGTTTCAGTACATTCTCAGGATGGTGCTGGTAGTTCAATTTATGGTTCTTGTGGGTATTTTCTAAGATTCTCCGAAAAGAGTTCACCTTTCGATGGTGGTTTGGATGCAACAATGCTCGAAGAAGATATTCTCTCGGGTATTGTTGATGAAGCATCGTGTTATTTCTCGGAAGAAAGTGATGACGAACATAAAAGTATACAAAGTAAATATGAAGAAGATGGAGGAAATGCAGAAACATCGTAAGTTCAATATTTTTAATTTTAATGAATGTACACTTTAATTTGCAATCATACATAATATAGGCAAATAATTGTAAATAATACATCACTCAATGTTCTACGTTGTATTGGGCGTTACTTGCAAATGTGTAAACTTTTGCATTGTATATCACCAAAAATTGTGGCGAGTATGTTGGAGTTAATGGACTTCTATGCTTACGCAGTAAATGAAATCTTTGGAAAAAATTCTGTGAGTAAACTTGTAAATTTCTTGTGTATATACAATAACTTTGTGAATTATATTTCAGCCCGTGCAGATGGATAAATTTTACAATGACAGAATTGAACAAAAACTGCAGAATGTAGCAAATAACATAGTTCCTAATATTAAAATCTGGCCACTAAACTTTTCATCTTTGGTAAACCTATTTTGTTTATTTATTTGATCATATTTATATATTCCTTAATTTTAAAGATTAACAATGAGTTGGCGAATCCTGATACACTTTATGGACTAACACAGCGCATAGTGGCAGTAGAAAGTGGACATTGTATGACTCAGCAGTTTAAAACATTGCAACATTATTTGAATCATTTACTACCAGTTAATGAGCGTTCTATGCTTCACTCATATTTTGAGTATATTAACTTCATGCCAGATATTGGTCGTCCCGTGTATACTTGTGTTACATCACGTATTATTGACTTGCAGGCAATATTAGCTATGATGGCGAAAGTAAAATGGGATGTGAACCATGTGAGCTTCCAACATAATAACTATATTGATGTAATGAACAGAGTAGGTTCATAGTGAATTATATTAATCTTCAAAGTGATTGTTTGAGTTATATATTTTATTTAGAATATACAAAATTTTGCTATGAGGTTAGAGGACACTGGAAAAGAAATTTCTGTACCATTGGAACAGGTATGGAATTCAATGGCTCATGTCGCGACGCGTTTGTTAGTGGAAGGGTAAGTTTCTTCACAAAATATATTTTATTTAATGACATTTTTGGTATTCGTAGTTTTTCGAATGTGAAAAAGTGTTCCGCTGGTGGACGAGCTCTCATGCAATTAGATTTCACAAATTTCATGTCTATTCTTGAATTAATTTCGGATCAGAAATTCCCGGATCACCGTGCATATGTGGATGTTTATATTAAAGCTTACTACTTTGCAATTGAGCAATTCGAGGAATGGATTGAGTCCCAGAAAAATCTCGAATTGTATTCGGCTAAACAATTAAGTAACCTGATAAATTGCATCTGTGTAAGCGATAAACGCAGTAGACAAAGACTACAAACTCTTCTAGGTAATGGCAATAATTTGAACATAAGTACAAGCACATAGTTGTGGTTGCTAGATACCGATGCACAAAACGATGTATAATTTATATTATATTTAATCTCAATATTTATTTTAATATTCAAATTATTTAGTTATATATAATTTATTTGAATCGGTTCTAATTTCTCAATTTTTAAACTGTGTTACTAATTCAATTGCAATCATTCCAATATTATTTAAACAATTTTATGCAATTCATAGAATAAGTATTTTAATCTAAAATTATATTTTACAAAAGTTTATTAGTTAATTCCCTATTGGATCTCTCCAAATTCTTCTAAAGAAACTTTCTCATTTACTAATATCGTATATATCAAACTCGAATAAACAAACTGTATACATGTTTGATCCATATTTTTTCTTATGTACCTTTTTCAATTTTAGTATTAATTTGCAACGGACAAATAATGATTGTACTTATTTACATATTAGATATTTATAAGTAATATGAATACATATTTTTGAAGAAATATTAGCAATTGTATAATGACATATTTTGAAATAAATAATGAATAAAATCTTATGAAAAACTTTATTGAGGAGTCATTTTGAAACGTTTAAATTTTAGTGTTATTTTCATATTTTAAAACACTCTCCATTACTTCAACACGAGTCTTGCGACCCATCACGTTTTGCTCGCTTCCTTTAATGGTTGATACAGATGGTATGATTTTTCCGTGGGTATCCACTGTCGGCTGTCTTTTACTAATATAAGAATCTTGATGATCTACACATAAGTTGTAAAGTGAACAGACAGTTTCGAGAATTTTTCGAACTTCGCTCATATCTTTTGCTTCTAATGCGTAAACGGTGTGGAAGCGTTCTGCCATGTTATCCAGCACACGTTGACCCATGGCTAATGCTGGTTGTAACATGCGATTGAACACAGTTTCCTTGCGGAAGCATTCGATTTCGAAGGGACGCATTAGGAAGCGTCTTAGTGGAAAGCTGTTGTCTCCGATAATATAACTTCCAGGCGGTATTGTTTGTACATTCAAATCCAACGTCTGTCCGATTGGCGTACGCTCAAAACAGTACTCATTGGCGAGCTCGACGAAGCAATCAATAATCTTCTCCTTTGCATTGCAAATGATTTGCAGAATAACAGACACCTCTTCGTCTTCGCTCTCGAGAAATATATCCAATCGTCTGATAGCAATTAGGCCAAAGAGATTTTTGAATGCTGTCAAATTGGGAATGCTTTGGAAGTCCCCGAGTGTCGTCTGTTGAATCATCTGGGAATTGGGCCACTTTATGTAGCTCTCATAGTTTTCTGAAATAAGATGCCAAAAGTGACGAATCGCCACATGACAACTGTGCAGTGGAATTTGGAATCGGCGAGAGATTTCTTCGAAATGCTCATCTGTGGATAGTTTCCATAAAGCGAGGGAAAATATGGTTTGCGGAGGAACTTCAGGTATGTTGGATCTGACCAAGAGATGCCTCAGAGATTTGAAAATTTTCTAAAATGTGATATCTTGTTCAGTGAAAAGTCATTCTTATGTGAAAGAAAAAACCTACCAAAAAAGTAGCCTTGCTCATATGCAAGTAACTTTCAAACGAGTGGGGATCAAAATCATTGAGCAAGTTAACTTCCAGTGCAAAATCTCTTCGGGTTGTTGGGGTGGTCGTCCTGTTGAGGAAACTTTTCTTTGGTTTCGGTTCTGTTGGAATCTGGTCTGGTCTTCTGGACACCTTTTTATTTTTAACAGTTCTTGAAATATTTTTATTCTTCAGATTTTGCTGCTTGTAAAAAAACATAAATCCTTCATCATCGCTTTCCAACAATGGATAAGTTGGTACTCTATTCCCTTTTCCATAAAACCCAGTGTGATATCCCGGTTTCTTGACTCCATCGGCTAATATGTCCTTAGTTAGAACCGTTGCAATATTTATCAATAGAGTATTTTCTTCCATTGCAGAGGACGTAGTTAAACTACAACTAATATTCGTCCTTTGCAACTGTAAACCTCAGATTAATCTTTGATGTAAACAAAGGGGTGACATCTGCGTAACGATCCATGTTGTCCATCAATGTTCAGAAACTACCACCGTCTTGTGTAGAATTGGATTTAGGTGGCATCATCAGTCATCCCTTAAGAAATGAGGTAGTAATATTTGCAGTACAGACGATTAACATTTTGCTGATAGTTTTCATTCACAATAGTTCTCTATCTGTATGTAGCATTATTGTATTATTAAAATAACGTGAAATTAATACTTTTTAGTTATTTATTTTTCTCGATTATTAATTACTATAATGAACTTGTAAAACTGCATTTGAATATTTATTCATGTGCGGGGAATAATTCCAAATGTTTTGAATTCCATAGTAAGGAAGTAGAATTCCTTGAGAAAAACAAATGTCACTATTTTAACAAGCAGTTGGTAAGCTTGATATTATTTGTCATCACTTGCAAAAACAAAAAACAAATTTTGTGAGGGAGTGAGAAAGCAACAAAACTGAATCATCATCACCTGCCAGAATCCCAAAAAACCGAAAGAGAAAACCGTATACTGCTACATCAAAAATTACAACAACATACTACCAGCCGTCAGCGAAAAATAGCACTTTTTCAACCAATTCATCGATGATCGAAGAGTAGGAGCAGTGGAAATAGTTTTTCTCTCATTGTGCGTGATAGTTGCGAAAGTTTTGATCTTTTTCTAAAAAATTTATATAAATAACTTTAGATTGTAACTCGTTTGTGAAATAATATATATCTCAAGAAAAAAGTTTCCAATTGGACTTGAAGAGTTACAAAAAGAAGTGAAAAAGTGAGAAAAATCAAACGTAGAAACGAATCATCAACTAAAGCCAGTAACAAAAGAAAGCGAAAGAATAACAGCAGAGTAGGAAAGAAACCGAAGAAAAATCGCGAGTGGAGCCCAACGCCTTCAGAGACTGTGGTAGTTGTTGCTATCTACTGACTAGATTCTAGAGTTGAAGTCTCGGGAGAGAAAGAAAGCTAGCTCAAATCAACTGCGAAAGCCGAGTTTGCCAACAACAAAACAAAGAGAACCTAGAGCTTCCTTTATTCACTTCACTAATTTGCATATCCCAAATATACTGCAAGTGGAAGAAAGTTCGATAGGAAGAGGTACGCGTGACTTTTAGCCAAACGTCATCGGAAGTGTGTTTTACCCCTTGGCCGAGTGCAGCAGCTACAACTAACGCGGCCCTTTGCTAGTTTCGGCCACGAAGATGGCGTTGGACATCGGCACGCAAATGAATGGCAATGCGCTGACATCATCACTGACAAAGAAAAAGGATGCTGCAGCCACCGACAAGGAAAATCTTTGGTAAGTGTAGTTTCAATGATTTTATAATTCATCATTTATATGGGGAAATTTGAACTATTTAAAATACATGCCATTGCGACACAAATCGACTAGATTCAAATATAATGGGGGTGTAGTAAACAAAATGATATACTTTTCTGTTGAGCTAATCAGTTGAAGCTAAATATTTAGTACGCATATTCATGGTAGAAAACTAGTTTTGTTGTATAATTTTTAATTTTTACTACCGGCACATCGACATTAAATGCTTAGCTCAATTTACCAATTGCCAATGGTTCAGTTGAACAGTTTTTGATTATTAACCGTTGCTATTTGTGTGATGTGTCATCGTAGCTTACGTTTTGAGTTTGCTTCGTTGCTTTACCACACCTTCACACCTTGGTCAAATGGGTTTCAGAGCAATTTGGCAAAAATGTGTTGCAGCTGATTTGCGAACGGAATTTTGTTCTCTCTCTTGGGTTTTTTGCAAATTTCTTTCTGTCTCCTTCTGTCGTTCGCCAATTCGGCATTCTTCTTCATTTGTAATACATCGAATATTTTTACTGATATGATTAGCAATTGCGAGTGGGAATGGAGAAACTGGCTGTAGATTTTTGTAGAATTCAATTTCTTATCTGGGACTTCAGCTGATGGCTGGCATGGGAATTGATTTAAACTAGAATCCTAATGTAATAGACAGTCAAGCACATAGATGAATCATCTCCGTATACATCACTTCACATCGCTGATTGAGATTCTGCTTGCGTTCGACAGTTTTTTTTCTTTGCAAAACAAAAAAAAATTAATATTTTAAGGTCTCTCAATCTTAGCCGCGTGTTAAACACAGAATAACGTCGAAGAAAAAGGGAATGGAAAATTGAAAATATTTTGCTATTTGATGGTGTCATCGACGTCAACACAAGCCAGCTTTTTTGTTTTCGTTATTCGCCTTCTTCTTTGTCCAACTCCCCTGATATAACCTGTCACAATGGTCACTTTAAAGGTGTGCGTAGAGCTGCTTAAACTGCTTTAGGTTGACCGAAAACAAAAATACTGCAATAGTTGCTATGCCCATTTCATAAATAAAAAAGCGATAATTGAAATTTGTTCCCAATGAGAACAGCTTTATTAATCTTTCGAATCAATTCAAAGTCAGCACTTACATCTCATCGATGTAAACATCATCCTCATCTTCGTTGTTGTTCTCTTCATCACTGTAGTTGTATAATGTCGGGTTCTGTCCTTGTTTCTGTTCGTATGTCGATTGAATGCGCTCCAATAGATCGGTTGCTACAACTGCGAATTCTTCCCAACGCGGGTCTGGAACATCGTTTCCTTGGAATATAAGCTCCTCGTCCAAGTAGTCGACTAGCAAATCGGACATGTCATCGACAAAGGTTTCCTCGAAGAGGTCCACTATGTCAGATGTATCTATTAGCAGATTCCAAAAAGCCTGGCAAGTTATGGCGGCCAAAAACCAGTCCTCGTGTTGCAGCGAGTTTCTCAAGAGTTTGTTCAGCAGAAGACCACCTTTCAACTGCATAAAAGGCATGCGATGCTCCCAATCGCCCAGCAAATTGACCAAGACCCCGATGGCGCAAGCCTTCAAATCGTACTCCGGTTGCCCAACGTTCGATGTCGAGCACTTGTGCAAGTTCCTAACGATTGTGGTGAGACCATCTGCCTTGCAGAGGGCTTTGCGGGCGTGCTCGTTGCGTGTTAGGTTTCCCAGCACGCGTACTGTCTCGACTTTGACATCCTCGTTCGATGTGTTCCTGAGAGTAACACAGAGTGTCTTGGCCAAATCGTTCAGGACGCTCTGCAGTGATCCTTTAGCTTCGATGACTTGCGTTGGTGTAGAGTTCTTGTCCTGGTAGAAGCACAGGTTGTGCAAGGCACCGAGAGTGGCCTGAGTCAGCTCATGAATTTCCATTTTCTATCAACAAGCAATTTTGGCAAACTGTTTCGTAAAATTTTACAACTTTGGCTTACCATTTTGGCATTTTTAGTCTCATTGATTGTGATGAGCAATTTTAGAAGAATTTCTCCCAGGGCTCTTGTGTTGCCGAGCCCGAAACCAACCTCAGAGTTGACGCTCATGTTGGCCACGACGCGTATCATTTTGATCAGCACGTCGATCACGGTGTCGCCCATGTGGTTGTGCAGCGTCAACTGTTCCTTGGAGTACAAGATCAGTACATTCAGAAGGTATTCCATGGCGACATCGTTGTGGTAGAACTGTAAATGAAAGTGTGAAAATATGAAAGGACTTGATCTGCTTAATTCTGGAGTCTAGCTTACTTGGACCCTGGCGTTGTCGTATTTCGCCATAATATTACCCAAGATGTAGCCCAGACGGCTCAATAGGGACAAGAGTTTTTCGGAGGAAGAACCATCGAAACTCTCACACCATGGTCCCAAAAGCATTCCGATGCGGGCGGTGAAGTTGACGATGACGTGACAGCAATCGACGTCTTCTGAAAGCACACTGAAGCAGTCCGTCAGCGATGCCATTCACACCAGTATTGTGAAATTCTTGCACTCACCTCAAGGTCCTAACGATGTTGGCCTGAACTTCCAATTCACCGATGGAGATTTCCGCTGCTCGTATGAGGTGTGGACACGCCAATTCCAGCTGCACATTGGCGTTGTTCAGTGGCTTCAGTTGAGGATCGTCCAGGTTATCCAAGTCGAAGGAACACGACGTTTGTCGCACGTCCGCCAGAGCTCGCAAAGCGGCCGAAAGTTGGTAGAGCGAATGCAATGGAGGACCTTCGAGTTTCTGTGTCGCGCCCGCTTCGTTCAACATCTGCAAATGCAGCACCATCAACTCCACGGCGCCGTGACGCGCCAGACGCTTAACCAGGGAGTTCTGCTTGCTCAGTTTTTGGTAGCGCTCGTGTTGTTGCTGCAACTCGGACAGCGGACGGTGGGCCCCTTGTGGCGGGGCGGTCGCCGGTTTCCGCGGCAACTCCAAACAATCGGACCAATTTTTGTTGACGTCTTTGACGGCCGTACTCTCCGCCCGCTCCTGTCCCGAGCTGCTGGTGAGGAAACGCACCGAACCGTAACCGTAAATGCACGCCTCCGGATCGTCCAGTGGACTGGCACGTCCCAGCCCATCGATGAGTAATTCCAGAATGTCGTTGTCGTGGAAAAGTTGGTCGTTTTGCTCGTTTCGTGCCACTTTGAAGATCAGTTTGCAGGCGCCCGTCAAATTGCTGCCGCTGACACGGAGCTGGACGAGCAAAAAATCGAAATTACACATGTCCGATGTTAACCTATAAAACTACGTTACTTACGGCGAGCACCACCCTTGCCACAGCCAGGAGAATTTTCGGCGATGAACATTCGACAAGTCCGTAGAGACCGCCGAGTATGAAGCCTCGTTTGAATTGTTTCTCGTTCTTGCGCACACGCGTGTAGAGCTCGACCAAGATCTGGAAGGAAATGTGGTACTGATCTCCACAATTGATGATCGATTGGTATCATCCCTACCGAATTGATATGGTCGACTGTCTCGTCAGTGCAGTCCTTGAGTCCCGCGTGCTCCTTCAGCAGGTCGATCAGCTTCTCGGTGGTGGACTGGGCGAGCAAATCGCAGTTCCTGGAGAGCAATTTTCGCGAAGTTAGCACATTGATGGCTTTGTCCGGCACTGAATTGCGATAGGAAATGCGTTTCGCATTAGCTGCGTTGGAGGACCCCTTCTTCTCTGAGGCCTGAATGTCTAGTTTTCCGGAACCGAGAGCTGCAGACGTGGTATTTAGAAAGCGAGAATGAAAATCAGTGGAAATAATGACGTCATTCCACCACCCTACCCTCTGTGGCCGCTGCGGACGTCGCCAGCGGCGAAACGCCTTTAATTTCCAACGAAGGTAGTTTTCGCGGAATCTTCGGTTTCGCCGGCACAGCCACATTCGTTCCGACTTCATTTTCATAGAACTCGCAGCGAGAGTCGAGCGAGTGCGAGCGCCGTGACATGCGCTTGGCCTGTAGCATGAGCTCGGTGCCGTTCAATTCCACGGAAGCGTGGCTCCTTATGGGCTCCAGGGACGGCGTCATCGGAGTGCGGTTCCCCTCGTTCTGCAAATATCGTAAACTGTTGGCGATTGGGTAGAGGGTTAAACATATAAATTTAAGAATCGATATACTAATGTTGCTGAATGGAGAAACCTACGAAAATGCGCTGGGTGGCCGGCCGGGCAGAGCCACCTTTCCATAGAGCGTTCGTCCAGGTTCGCGCGGTGTTATCGGTCTGCGAGTGCTGACCAGACGCAAGCCGCCAACTGCGTGGAATAATTAATAATTCTATTTTGAGAGAAAACTTAATTGAAATACATTTACCACTGGCTGCATGGTTTACACCGCTCCCTCCGCCGCCGCCGACGCCGCCGTCCATTGCAGCGGTATTGGCCAACATAGTTTTTGCTTCGCTAATCAACTCAGCAGAGGTTTTTCGGCGGCCCAAACATCGCGATCGCTCCTCAACCGAAACGTATTGATTATGTCCAGGTGGTTTTGTGCCGAGGATGTGCATACGATGTGCCAAATCTTCCTCGCGGCTTTTATTCGTTGAGGATTTGTCTGCGATTTCTAGTTTTCTTGTTTCGCTACGCGAACGTCTTTTGTACAGACTCGTCATAATTCCTAATTGTGCTATTAATTGTTTTCACGCTGTATCTGAAGCCGCTTATAGACTATATTATTACATTTCGGTATTTTTAGTGAACTTCAGCGAACACTTTTGGCGGAGTGAATTTTTCTCGTCGTGTCCTTTTGAGTCCGCAGCCGAATAAACAATAAGTCTAAATTGTATGAGCAGGAAAATTTTCCGTTTGGCCCTTCGTGCACCATGCCAACGGCGTGTGGACTAACATGGTGTGCGAGGGACACTCACGAACCGGGCTATCGGAAACAGTGGCGGCGATGATCTAAAACGATCTCAGTTTTTGTTCCCAATGTTCGCAATAAGTTTGTGTATGTGGCTTTCATTGATTCAAGTAAAGTACATGAAAATCCTGTAAAATTGAATGCTTAGGTCGTGCATTAACTTATCTTGCCGCCACTGTCATTCGTGTTTCCGTCCGCTTAAAATACAAACACCTTGATGAAAATCAATACATTCAAACACTCAGTTACTAGAAAGAAATCCCTTTATGGAAACCCTCATTTCGCCCACGCTCCGGTAGCGAATGAGTAATAACGCCCTTTGTGGAAGACAACTTGAGTCCATAAGGATTTCATTTCAGTCATTCTTGAGCTACAACTACCTGTTTTGCGTGTCACTGTGTTGAGTTCTTTAGATGTTCGAGAAAACCATTCACCATTCAGTTACCACCACAAGTGTAGCGAAGTGAATGTTGTAAAATTTATTTACCAATTTATTATCAATTCTCAGACTAATTTACCTAATTGGGGCTTTTGACTTCAGTCAACTAGTCAGCCCATTGAGTTTAGCATTGAGTTTTCCTTGGTCTTTGGTCCTTCTGTTCGTGTCTCGACAACAATGAGGACAACGCCGTCAATTGGAGATATTTTACGATTAATGCACGAAGGACCCAAGTGAGCGACAGCTACCTTACAAATTGATATTGTGTTTTTGTTTTTTCCTTCTCCAAGTGCTATTTAACGATAAGTATTCGAATTGCAATACTCAATTGATGGAAAGAGTTTTTAAATCTTGTCTGAATGAATTATTATCTCTGAAAGTTGTTCACGTATTTCAGGAGTTAAAAGCTATAATTGCTACATATATACCAAGCCATGTACGTCCATCGTATAAAGCAATCATTCAAACACCAATTCAAAGCTATCGAGTCTTTAATAATAAATTATTGGTTGAACTGGCCCATGTCATGGGCGACTGCAATTCTAATTGATTGAGCCAGAATAATTACTTATAAAAATGTAACTCTGGATTTATTTTGTAGGTCAGCGATTTTGGGCGAAGTTCAGAAACAAGGCAGCACAAAGTTACCATCAAATAAATCGGTTTTAGTATTAGGCGACAATGCCACTGGAAAAACAACATTAATTGCCAAACTGCAGGGTGTTGAGGACCCGAAGAAAGGCTCTGGTTTGGAGTACGCATACATTGACGTCAAAGATGAATACAGAGACGGTAAATATAATAATATTTTATTACATATGTTGGACTTAATATTTGTTTTACTCTATGTTCCAGATATGACACGATTAGGAGTTTGGGTTCTTGACGGTGATCCAGGACACACAAACCTCCTGCGCTATGCTCTTAACGAGAACAACTATGCGCACACTCTTATTATACTCACAGTATCAATGACCACCCCGTGGGGTTGGCTTGAGCAACTGAATCACTGGATTAAAGTACTCTCCACTCACATAGAGAGCCTCAAACTGGGACCAGCAGAAAAAGAAGAGGCACGACAACGCTTGGTAACTGCGTGGCAAAGTTATTGCGAAGTAGGTGATGATTTGGATCCGAGTTCGCCGGTTAAGCGCACTATGAGGAATAACTCGATCGACGATGATGATTTGTTACCGCTAACAGAGGGAGCGCTAACAACAAATTTGGGTTTGGATATCGTTGTTGTGGTCACAAAGGTAGGAAATGAAATTTGGAATTTTGTCGAACATCTGAATAATATTTCTTTACCAATAGACTGACTACATGACGACACTGGAAAAAGAATACGATTATAGAGATGAACATTTCGACTTTATTCAGCAATGGATACGCCGATTTTGTCTACAGCATGGCACATCACTTTTTTACACAAGTGTTAAAGAAGATAAAAACTGTGATCTCCTCTATAAATATTTAACACATCGAATTTATGGATTACCATTCCGAACACCTGCGCTAGTCGTTGAAAAGGACGCAGTTTTAATGTAATATTGGTTTATTTTTCATAACATGATATATAACTAATTTTTGGTATCTAATTCTATGCAGTCCTGCAGGTTGGGATAATTTAAAGAAAATTAGTATTTTGTATGAAAACATGCATTCGTGCAAAGCAGAGGATTACTACACCGATATAATTTCTCCACCACCAACTAGAAAAGTAAATTTACTAAAATAGACTATTTTATGTAATAATTTCTTATTCAAAATCGTAGACTGTTTCAAATCGAGAAGTCGAAGTGCAAACAGAGGACGAACAAGCTTTCTTGTCCCGACAGCAAGAAATACTTAAGCAAGGTAACCAGGCTCGAGGTGAATCGCCCTTAAGATCGCAGAGTGGCAACAAAGCTTTACCACGTACCCCCGGGTCGGCTGGGCAGAGTTCACCCAAAAAGGTACATTCATATATATTTTTTCATGTCTAGTTCAAAAATTATAATTTACAATTTTATAATACTTCAGATGGATGCCAAACTCAATCCGGCAACGCCTGGCAGTGAAGGTGTCCTGGCTAATTTCTTCAACTCCTTGTTGCACAAAAAGTCCGGCTCGCCCGCAACGCCACCTGGTGCGATGAGTTCTCCACGCACTACGAATGGAACTGATGGAATGATGACGCCGGATAAGTTGACTGTGCGTACAGACGCAGCCGCTGAATTGGATCGTCTAGCGAGAAGTGTGAAGAAAGAAATGGACTTTTCTCAAAGTGAATGCTAGGGAGTGAGACTCGATTAAAGAGTCGACGGTAATCCCAATGAACGATCGAAACTGAAACCGGTTCCCTTCCCCGCAAGTACACTACAACCCCAACATTAGATTAAAGTAAAGGTTTTATGAATTCGCGTAGTGTTTTGTTAATTTTTAAATAGCTTGCTTTTTCTTTTAATTTAATTGTATTATTAAAAATGAAGAAGAGAACATAAAATGGATTTGAAGCAAGTTGATTTAATTAATAATTTGATGATACTTAGAACACTTCCATTGTTAAGGTTTTGTTTAGTTGCTCAAAGTTTAAATAATTTAATTAATTATACTTTAATAATGTAAATTTCTATATATATTTTTTTAACTTTGTCCTGTCTATGAAAAAATGTATGGGACAGTGTTCACTGGGCATTCACGTTCTCGTTGTCAGGCAATATTTAATACCCAATATTGTTCCAACAACACCACTAATTACCGACTGATTACATCCTTTAATGCAGCTTTTGTTGAAAAGGGCAATATTCGAACGGCATACTGACAACGCTGCGCGACATTCGTTACCTCAGCAAGTGAGTGTTGGGTAAAAACCAAAAGACATTCATTCAAAGTGAAAACACTTCTAACAACAATTGTGTCTAAGGATTTCGGCACTAGGCTTTTAGATATATGGAGTGAATCACAATTTTTTTTATGCTGTCAGTCACTCCGGCGATTTCAACAGATACTTATACACAAACACAATTGTCTTTAGTTACTATTTTAAAAGATACTAATTATTTGTAATTGTATTTATAATAAATATTCGAACTAAACACTAATCTAAGGAAAGAACACAGAAAGAAGACATGAAGGTCTGCAGTTGCGATGTTGTATTTAATATTATCTGTTAAACACAAAGTGTGCAACGTGATGAACAAAAAAGCGAGAACGTAAAATTATGGATTTTTGTTAAACGCAACATTTTGTAGTATTTTAAACTTATTATTTGTGTATTAATTTTAAAATTCGATATTTTGTTACCACTCGTAAAAAGGCGTATTTCTCAATGTATTACTGAAATTCTCATTATTTAGGTATTCTGAAAGTTTTTGTTTTCAAAATTAATGCCGCGTAGTAAACTATAAATAGATCACTAACATTTTAAATGTATTTCTTTTAATATTTTAAGTGAAATGTGTTAAATCCATAATCGTGGCTGTTATCAAAAAATGTGTATGCGAATGCCGCGGCTTGAACGATTTTTTTAAAGTTCGTAATACCAGTTCTAAAGATAGAAATATACACGGATGGATGTAAAAGTACTACAGAAAGAAAATCGTATATATATTTATAAACCGTTTAACATCAAAAGTAAAAATTAAATATAATTGTAAAATATAAACATTCAGCGATAGAAGTAACATTGAATGAAAATATAACTCAAAAATATATTTAATCATGAAAACAAGAACTAAAAAAGAAATTATCTTCTCAAAGAAAACTAACTGATTCAACAAATTAATTCTATAAAAAAAAAAAAAACAATATGTATTTCTAACCTTTTAAAGGTTAACTTATTAAATTCAATTTATAAAAAATAAAGGTCATAGTAAATTATTTGCAATGAAGCTGAACTCATTTAAGGTTTGGAAATTGGTCGTATATATTGGTTATATATATTTTTTTGATATTTCGTGAAAGAAAGTCTCCTACTTCAATGAAATTCATGCGCCTAGAACTCCGCAACCACTGCTCCCGATTAACAGTTCAACAGATCCCACACAGTCACGTTCCACACTCAGTGCGAGAGAGACTGTTGATGAATAATTGAAAAAGCTCTCGCTCGTATAAAGCTTATCATTACATAAAATTGAATAAAAACATTTGCTTCCGATGAGAAAAGGGTAAATAGAATAATTTGAGTGGTTTCCACGCATGGGTTTGCGTTGAGATGCGGCGATAGTTTCGGAGACAACTTGTTGCATGCTTGAATAGACGCCAACAACAAAAACAAACCAATAGGCGCAAAGAAAACGCAATCAACTAAAACAATCATATATAAACCATTAAAATTCAAATGAAGAAACAATATTAATAAAAACGGGGCGCAGTCACGCATGACGAAGGCATCGGCCAGTGGCGGGACCCACATTCTACAGACAATAGACTGATGTTAGAACATTATTAAGAGCATTAATTTCGGTATTCAAATAAATGTCAAGAAAATCAAAAGGCTGCCG
Organism: Coelopa pilipes; assembly: GCA_947389925.1. Classification (NCBI taxonomy): domain Eukaryota; kingdom Metazoa; phylum Arthropoda; class Insecta; order Diptera; family Coelopidae; genus Coelopa; species Coelopa pilipes. The sequence goes on along the minus strand of OX376700.1, from coordinate 26,503,343 downwards.
CTGCCGATGTCCGTCTGCGTCGGCCCACGTCCCACCGAGATATATCATACATGCTGTCTGTCTGCATTTGGGGGAAATTGTTTGTAGGTATGTGGCCACAGGCAAAGCTATTATTACTTCAATTTACGTGTATGTGGTGGCGAGAGAACTGACTAGGTCTCTCTCGCTCTCTTCGCACACGCTGCAGCACTCTCCGGCTCTCCGGCCAGTGATCCAAACGAGTGTGAAATCAAATTCCAAAATAAACAAACCTCAGTGGAAGAGTATTATTTATATATTTATTGTGAGCGATAGTCACTGAGCCCGGAGCACATGTTGGTCGAGAGAATGGCCAGTAACGAGCCCATCGAGATTTGGATTGAATAAACAATGGGCATTAGGAGGGATGGACAAAAGTCAACAAATACCAGGAGCACAAACTGCATCAATGCAACCAGAACCGAGAACTAGAACCAGTCTAACCTGAAACCGCAGCAAATGCTCTCCCAACAGTTCGACTCAAGCCAACTGACTCAAGACAAGCACTCGAACAGGAAGTGGCCGAGCAACAGTTGCCGGCCCTGCCTTGAGTCAGTTCCAATATCGCGTTCGAGCCGCTCGCATCGCAACAATAACAGCCTCACGGTGATAGAGATATTAGACAAGAAAAATAAAAAATTCAATTCGAAAAAAGTGTTGATATTTTGAAACTGTGACACCATCGCGGTTTTATTTTAAATTAAACATTTGAAGTATTTCCGAACACGAAGCGCGATAGGTGTTTATACTATTATACTATAAACACAAACGGAGAGAGCGAGAATCGCGAAAACGAGTCTTTCGGTTCTGCAAGTTGTGGAATAGCAAATCTATAGCGAAGCTAGTTCGCCTTGTTTAAACAAACGCACCAACCAAACAACACAACAACAGCAAAATGGTCGAAACAGTGGTCACGGTGGAGCGCACAACCACACAAACAGCGGCGCCCTCTGGCGGCGGTCTGAGTGCACTACAGATCAATATAGGATATTTCCAGACGGTGCCGGGCATCATCAAGTTGGTGGAATTCGTAAGTGTCTTTGAACATTGACCAATAGTAGTTCTTGGCTGGGTACCTTGGTACTTGGGTACCTTCCGTACCAACAACGGCAACCATGGCTAGTTGTAGAGGTTCGAGCGCGATCGCGGCTGGTCGTGACGTCATGTCGTCATGTTCGAATGTTTATTTTAACGAATGGCCATTCGCTATGGACGGTTGGAGTTTACTGATACAAAACATACGATACTGCAGGGAATTTAGAAATCAATTAGATATTGATATGTGTATGAATATAATGTAGATTTGCGTTTCTTATGCGCAATGATTCATGGCCACTTGAGTGATCTTATCGTAATCGCAGAGGGAACTGCGAATAATTATTCTTATCAACGTGATTAGATTTTCTAGATTAGGGCGCAGGAAGAAGAACCAGCTAGTAACGAAGAAGAACACCACGACAGACACCTTCGGTGGGCGAATCATATTAGCCAAATGGGCTCCGTCATGGCCACAATGTGGGCAGCTGGAAGTCTTCATTCATATTTCTGTGAAAATCGCATTCCAAACGCAGACAATCATTGTTCTTAATTCATTCGCTGGCCCTAGATGTGAAAATAGTCTGAATAAAATCGCCGTTGATGGCCGCAGTAAGGTCGTATTTATTAACGATGCCGTCGTCGTCTAACGTCGGTCGATCGCTCCCACTTGTCGGCTTCAAGATATATGGGGCATACATGTATGTATGTATACGAGATGACACACATATATGTATGTAGATGAGTCGGTGCGTGGGTGGCGCCTTATTTAAAACTTTAATCGAAGACATCGGGGAGGAGCCCTGGAACTAATAAGTGGCCATCAACTGGCCTATGCTCGAAGGACATGGCCAGGCTAAATAATGCATGCGATTGTCGATAGGTAGCCGGACAGAGGACAGAAGCAGCTGCCCAGGTTCACAGTGGAAATCAATAAAGTTTCATTTGTCTCCAATTCAATTCGTGCCCAGATTTGCGTTCGAAATTCTAATAACAATGGAGGGCATTTATCGACAGTTGTTGTTGTAGAATTCTCTAATCCAATGTACTGGATTCCGCTCACTGAGGAAGCAGTTGAAGTCTAGTAAAAGCATTAATTGTGCATTATGATAATTAACTGGGTCATGTTTTCGATAGGATGTGCTTCGAATTACTCGGGCTCTACGGCGTTGCCACACGTTGTCATTCGACAATATTGTAACTTTTTATCATAGTCAAAAGTTTCACTTGCGGCATATTGGAAAAGTCCTCTTATCTTATCGCAGAGATTAAGCAAATTATTATTTATGGCTTCCAGCACATTGTGAAAGTCGAGCGAAGTTGGCCTCTCTTGTTGAAAATTCGATGTACAAAGAGAGAGATTCTCCGCGAATAGAGTGAAAAGGAAATAGTGCTGAGGAAGAAATGAGTCTGGTGTTAAAATTCAATTGGCCTATGGCGTTATAAGCCGACACCTGACTGGGCTTTGTCTACTAATATTTTTCATTTGATATTTTACGTTTTGCTTTACAAAACAATGAAACGCGAAGTTGTCGCAAAAAGGCCGATAAAGACCTGGCTAGTTGACCATAATTGCGAAGTTGTTGCAGAAAACAAATTGCCAGCGATAACGGACGGTGTTGAAAAACTCATCTTGGTGGAATCGATCGATCAATCAGATAAGGCTAAAAGCATTAAATTGCTGTGAAGCGAACGAAGTGGAGAAAAACAACGGCGAGAAACGAGAAAACTTCGAGATGCAGCGAAGAAAACGAAAGATAAAGAAAACAAACTTTCTCAGCTCTCATGGCAAAGGTAAACATCTGGAAGAAACAAGCTGTCGTCTTGTCTCAATCCAGAGGGGATTGGGATCAAGCCGCTTTAAGCGGAATATCCGAGTCGAATATCTTGAAGTAGCTGCCCGTCTTTGCTACTTAGATTGAAAATGAATTTTTCAAAAAATAAAAAATTGTTTTTTTTTTTTTTTGTTGTTCCTTTAAATAGCATGTTGTGCGGGTGTAAATAGGAAATTTACGTACAAGAAAAATATTTTTGTTGAACTTTTTGTATGTCTCGATCCACTGTGCAGCGTTCAAATGCCTGTAGGAGAAGCCTTGGAGTAATTAATTAACACCGCAAACACATGGAATCATTAAGAAAACCCGATGGAATGTCTTTCAACAATTGGGACAAAAAAAATGTTGTTGTTGTTGGCGTAATAGCTGTTGTTGGGCCACTTCTGAAACAATGAAAGAAGTTCTTTGGACGACATCAAGCAAGAACCGAAATAAACCATAATTACAACAATAACTGAATACTAATACAATAACAATTATTCACTTCATCACCACCACCACTATCGCCATCACCATTCCAAATTAGAAACATAGAAGGCGAAGTGCGACCCCACAGCCGATGATGTCGACGGCTCGCAATGCATCGCATTAGAAGCGATCGTCGATCGGCGTCTTTAAGTGGGCGGCTCGGGTCTTACTCGGCACGAGTGTGTGAGTGTATGTATTCGCTTCGCTCGCGGTTTTCGCGAGTGATGTAAGTGTTGTTTATGTCTGTCTGGAAAATGGGGTCTCAGCTTTCAGTGCTTGACCTCACAAAGGCAAAAGGCTATTTGCTGTGCAGCCACTGCGCTGTCTGTCCATTTCAAAACTGGAGTCGTTTCACCCCGAAATTTTCGAAAAAATGGACGATCACGTCTACGTATTCAAAACAGTGCAATAGATTTTGTTTTATTATTCAGACGGTTCTGGAAGCAATTTTCCAGTAGTAGTCGACGTAGTGACCACTCTCTTCTCCTAACGTCGTATTTGTTCCTGTGGTTGATATTTTTTCGACAATCCCATCTGTTTGTATTGAGTCAAGTGGACAAACCTATTTCCACGTCTGACGCAGTTTGTTGACGTTTCTTATCGCCGTTTCTTAACGCCGTAGAAAGTCGGTTGCGCAGTTTGTCACCTTTTGAAAATTCCCTCAAAAACAAAGTAAAAAAGTTATGCGTACATTTTTGAATATTTTACTTATGCTACGACCTAATTTGACTTCAAGTCGACGGAGTCGGCGTTTGTTTTTGTCTCTGCTTCGTAGTAATTGCTTTTCCAACTTTCATTGCAACAACAACAAAACAACACAAATACGTTGTGGCGGGAGCCCCAACAATGGGTGAAATGTGAAAGCCCTCGGCCGCCTCGCTCACATCGCGTGGTCCATAATTAATGCAGCAATTAATATGCGCGCCTGCACCACACACACACACACACACACAACATCGCGCGAACGACCCGAAGTTAGCCGAACTTCAGCTTCGCCAGACAACATACCAACAACAACAACGATGACGATGACGACGACGACGACGTCAACCTTTCTTGTTGATCGTGTGTAAAATTTCACTCTCCATCGCGCTATCTCCTTCCCGCTGCTGTCGCTAAGGTTGGTCTGCCGCCTCCCATCACATTGTCCCTAGCCATTGGACGTTGGAGTGATGAAACAAACTACACATTTGCATAATAATCTCTCGCTTCCCCCTGTCGAAGGCTCCATAGGTCACCGAATGCGTTCGGGTCACAAGATCCAGCAAGCACACAATTTCCGATCACCTTCCGTGCACCCTAATCGCAAACAGATGAGATCATGTGCTAATGACGTCATCGGGTTATAATGACATGTTCATTGCTAAAGCAACTGCGGAGTCATTCCTTGTGAGAGTGCCGTGGCTTTTTAAGGAAATGCACCTTGTCACACTGGTCTTTGGGATTTCAGATCCGCACGAAATATTCATTGCAGTGAATGAAAACTGAAGTTTTCAATAAATGAATTCTAAAATTGGCATGAATAAAACATGAAATGATTGCATATAAAATAGTTGACAGATGAGAGCTCAAATGTTCGTCATTTGAAGACGTACTAATGGCTAATAGAGCCATTATCAATTCTAATACATCATATCGGAGCCAATAGAAAACCAAATAGCTTCCTCAAAAGCTTTTTCAACTTGGGCCGAAACTGATGTTTTATGTTATTCAATAAATAAAAAGAAAAAAAAAACATGAAGAAATAGTTTCGAAAATCTCGAAAAATAGAAGAAAAAGAAATAATAATACTCTGTGTGATGTCAGCGCCAAGTGAAAACCAAAAAGTCGTGATTTCGAAAACATTTGTTTTATTCTTTTTTGTTTTTCAGTTTTCAGACGATGTAGTTTTTTAGAATTTTGGCCTTTCGCCAACTTCGAGACAATTTTTCGTACATCTAACGAAGATAAAACACATATATACATATATATATATATATATATATACATATATATATATATATATACATATACATATATACTTCCATACATATGTATACAATCTGTCAACTTTTTTATAGACAGCATTAAATTTGGCTAATTTTGTGTAAAAACTCGAAATGGAGGGGGTGCGGAGCAGGCGACCAGTGTCCATAACTAAACTGCTCTGGACCGGAGTTCGAATATTATAACGACATTTTACTACTAAAGTTACTACTATTTTTCAAAATTGTCTACGCCTCCCCGCTGAGCTAAATTGAAATGGTCTACAAATTGTCGAAATATCAGTGGCATTTTTTATATGGAACTGAACTTTCCTACAAAATTTTCACTACGACTACCGAAGAGAATCTACTTAAACGGCGAACGGCGACAAATGTCCTGGAATTGTGAAATTGGTCGAATCTATTTTCGAGTCTCCTGCATCTTAACCGAATTCCACGAGATGAATTCCCAAGTCCCAAGAGACGGCGACCGCACGTCAGGCCGCGTGGGCGCGCATCCGATGCGCTTCGCCAATGGATCTGGGAGTCAATGGGTTCCCTGACACATTTCTAAAATTATATGCGACAATAAATTTTTAGATTTCCGCCAAGTCTCTAGGAATTACTACAGAATCCCGCAAGTTGGACATTTAGTGAAAACACCAGATACCCAGACAGAAAAATCTCCGCACGATTTTCGACGAAAGATATGAAATTATAGATGAAATATGCACTGACTTTGGGTTGATAATTAATATTTATGTAAACAGAAATCGGCCATCAATGATTGTGTTGTAATAAAAAAAACCATATCTTTTGAAAAGTTTGAGTTTGAGTTTATTAGAAAAAAAAAAAACAATTATAAATGCTAATAAAAATAGCATACGAATATTTCGGTGACCGAGTGTGTTCTGTGTGTCTGTGTCGTTTTACGACGCGTGTGCGGATGATCGTCTTTGGAAGCGTCGAAGTCTGCGTTTCATCTGTAAAATGACGCCCTCACTGATTTCGCCGCTCTCGCCACACCGATCGTCATCTGGATATATACAAAAGATCTACGAAAACTTGTGAGGGAAGAGGTTTGGACGACCCTCAAGTCCAGCGGAAAGCGTCGAATTACCGTCAGGCGAGCGATGGCCCAAAGAAATATGGGGGGAAAGGCAAAGAAATGGAAGTCATCAAGAAAACGAGGAGACGAAGAAACCTGCCTAGCGAGCAATAATTTCGAGACCGGCCCAAGCTAGTGGCTCGTGGCCAACGACGGGCGGACCGGGCTCCAACCTCAGTTGTTGTTGTTGCGGTTGTTGGTGGAACTGACTGTTGCCGAGGTTGCTATACGCCTATTCACTGTCATTGTCACTCAACCGCCCGACAACAACAACAACAACAACACCAACAACAATGGCAACGGCAACTGTTCCCGCGCTTAGTCTGTGATTATGCTGCAGTTGGTACGCATGCACAATTGGTACGCATGTACATTCCACGAAGCACACACAAGCCGCTGGCGATGGGTATCTCTGTGTGTGTGTGTGAGTGTGTAGCCATGTGCATCACCAGTCGGTACGTTAGAACAAGAGCCGCAATTGCAGAGACCTTAAGTACATTTATTAACTTCCACTGGAAGCAACCAACGTGCTGTGCAATGTGCGGCCAACCACGAGAAGTCGATGATACAGCAATTGTCCATTGATTGCTGGCGTACCAGCCCAGCCAAGCCCCGAGGAGGGAATCAGGACACACAACTATTTCTCATGAATTCCAGCCTTCTCTCATTCGATGTCTGTAATTTAATCAAGTTGCTCGATCGCAGTGGAGCCTTGCCTTGTGTGCTCATGTCGACTCCGATCTGATCACAGCGACAGAGTGGTTCCAACTAGGCCAACAGTCAATGTTCTCCACGCAAATACTGGGTCAAAAGATTCGTGTGGAAGCCTGGGCAAAAAGTGCCAACCAAACACCGAACTGCCGTAGGACGGAATGCAAAACGGTGGGAACGCTTGGTGGCCGACACTTGTCCCCGACCAGAACCGTTCGCCAACTCGGCGCCTTCTTGGCCCACAGCGAGAACTCTGTTCGAGAATATGAAAATGCAATTTGATTCAGCGGGGAGAACACGACAAGTAATATACGTAATAACTGGTTCCAGTCTGGCCCAAAGGCACAAGGCAGAGCGTGAATGATATAACCGAGAAGTGGAGACTGAGGATCAAAACAAAAACTGGAACTAAACAGCGACAAGTGCGAATGCTAAACAAACAAACAAACAGAGAATGAAATAAGCACAAAACTTCATGTTGTTCGACTCGGTGTGTGTAGGTGTGCATGTGTGTGTGCAGACCATGAATGCTATTCCCAGTGTTGCCGACGCAATTCACGAGCTGTGCAACAGGTGTGGCGTGTGAACGACGACAACAACAGCAACAAAAACGAAACACATTAGTAACAGAAACAAAAGTCCGACGACTTAAGGAAAACACAGTTCGTGGTGATCGGCGTAGTGGAGCCGTCGCATTTTTCGATCGAAGCGATCGAGAAGCGAATCACTTGTCTTTGAAGCGACTATGACGACACCTTCGGCACGGCTTCAGATTGCATTGTTCTTTGATCTGTTCGTCGATTGAGCCCAGCAGCCGCCTCGTGGCCAGTTCACTTCCAGATGCTGACCGCAAAGTCGCAAAAACAAGTTCGGCGACCAGTCGTCACTTGGTAATTGAATCCCAAGTAGAGCAACACTTGTTGTTGTTGTCGGCTTGTGTGTGGGTTAGGCTCGGAGCCGCCTCCACCCACCGGGGCATTATATAGCGAACGCCCACTTGGGAGCCGCAAAACAACTCATCTTTCATACACATAACTCTAGACTTATTTTTATACACCTGCATGAACCTGGCTTCGCTCGCCTTCATTGTTTCAAAGCGCCGCAGTTGTTTTGGCCCTGTTAGCGTTAATTTATGAATTAACTTCGCATTAAAGTAGTTCGAGACAATTTTATGGTCTGCTTGAGACCGGTTGGGTTTGGCTGGGGAAGAGAAAAGCGACCGAATGGAATCGGAGAAAGTTTTGCGTAGACGTATTTGAGAAATGCGATGAATTTGAGAAATGATTCTCGTCATCAGCCCAGCCCTCCACGTTCTGGGTGACATCGGCTGAGGTTTTCACGAGAAGCTCTTCACATGGAAGCGACGAACAATCGGTTGCGCAACATTTGTTTTGTAATGTTTTCAATCCAATCAACATAAAAACGAAATAAAATTTGCATATTTTTTGTGAGTTTCTTCCCAACATGAGGAACCAGGCTCGAGCCCATCATAAATATGTGCTTAATGGCGATTAAGCACATATGTATTTTAATTCCGAATACGGCAAGTTGGAGGAAACATTGCCGGGGCAACCCTGGGTCGAAGTTCTTCGGCTCTTCGGGGAATATATTTAATCAGAAAATATTTCAAACATGTGTCGAGTCGTTGTTGAGTTTCGAATTCTTGTTCTATTCTTTTGTGACCGACATACCTTTGTCTATCTAGTCGCATACACACATGGATTTTTTATTTCACACACACATGTCGCTTAATTAACACCTTTGGAACTGGAACCCGTTGGCGTGTCGGCGAGAGCGAAGTCTTGGAGAGATCTTCCATAACTCACCCTTGAGAAGAGGTATCTTCTCAACGACTTCGAACTGATGTTTCTGAGTTTGCCGACTATTTCCATCTCTTGTTGAGCGGTTCTCCTTCCTTGACCAGCCCAGTTCATCCTTCTCCGGTTTCTTACGTGTTCTTTGGTAATGTCTCATACTCCGAGGTTTTTTCGGAAAATGGAACGAAACAATGTCTAATCAGTCAATCTTATCACTGCCGGCGGCAAAGTAAATGATAAGCCCAGCGAAAGTCCGACCGGCTGATGACACTGTTATCGGGCAGGATAGGGAATTCACTCTCGGGCCAGCTGTGCAGGTGACACATGCTGGCTGGCTGGCGGCTGAATAATCGCGGCCCCTAAAAATAGAGCCAATAAAACGCCGTCGTCGTAATGCCATCGATTATAATCGATGTTTGGGCCTCCCGCTAGCCATGGTCCCGTTGCCATCCCCCCGCATCTAATTTAGTATTATACATAGAAATAAATATTTGTTTTTGTTTCAGATCCTGGGCATCATCTGCATGGCCTGCGCCTCCCCCGCCTACATATCGGCGACGTCCTTCTTCCTGTTCGTCGTCGTCACCTCCTTCATCGCGACCGTGCTGTGGATCTTCGCCTACCTGTTGGGCGTGCGCGAGGCCCTCACCGTGGCCATCAACTGGATCTTCACGGTAGGTGGTGGGTCCGCGGTGGGCGGGAAGTGAGAGGCAGGAGGTGGTTAATTTGAGACACGGCCAGCAGCCTCCGTGGTTGCTCGCTCGCCGCTGTTGCCGTTGTGTTTTAATTAAAAGTTCCTCCTTCGCGCCAACGCGTTCTCGTACGCTCACTGGAGCATGCCCTGGGCTGTGGTTCGCTGCAGCTCCGCGCATTCGAAGCTGGAAAACAACCACATGAAACAACACAACAACAGCAACAACCACGTCAACAACGCGAACGAGGAAAATAAACCTTAGGGGATTCCCAACCAGCTTCGAGCCCCAGTCCATGCCCAAGTTCAGAACTTCATACATTTTTCCGTCTATTGCAGGAGCTGATCAACACCGGCATCGCCACCGTCCTGTACTTCATCGCCTTCGTCGTCCAGCTGGCCAAGTGGTCCTCGTACCCGCACTCGTACGGCTACGGCTCGAACATCGCCGCCGGCGTCTTCGGGCTGTTCAACTTCTTGGCCTACGCCGCCGGCACCTATTTCCTGTATCTGGAGCACAAGAATGGCGCAACGCGTTAATTAGTCAATACCCAACAATAATATCAACAACAACGGCAACATCAACATCTACCACCCCATTACACAACTACAAATATAATTGTAGCAACAACACAGCTGCACCGGCTACGGCGAAAGTCGACGTCAACAGTGACAGCAGCAGCAGCAGCCACATCAGAAGTAGCAACAACACTGCGTACGATTTTCAGTCATCGATTAATTGTTCAATTTTTGCAACAAAAATAAAATAAAGATTCTATATAAATAAATAATTAATCTTAGTGTAAGTCGATTAAATAAAAATAAATAAAAATTAAAAATTTCTACTGGAAGTAGTTTTCAGTTACTTTTGATTCTTTGAAATCCATTCTATCTGTTATTTTTTTTAAAGTATACACTTAAAATTAATATTTAAACCTAATGTTTATAGTTTAATTAAGAACAATGGGGAACCAATATTTGTTTTGTTTATTATGTGTAATGTTCTATTATTATTATTGTATTTTATTTTTAATTTAACACGCAATGATCAAACAATAAAATCATGAAATAAAACAAGAAAAACTACATATAGCTGGTATAAATTCGTGTTTTGTTAGGATTTTTAATGAAAAAATAGTAAAGGTGAAAATATAAAGGTAAATAAGAAAATAGTCGTCAAAATTCAGGAATAATAAACTTTCTGGCAAGAATTAGAATTCAGTGATTTTTCAACCTAAATAGTTCTTTTTATACATCAGAATGATTTGAACATGGTTTACAAAAATAAAAATTAAGAAAATTATATGAAACCAATTTTGATTGGTTGAAAAGATTCGATTTATGAACACTATAGGTGAAGGCTTCATTCCACTTTTGATTGAAAGGATTCGTTTTAGAGTGAACAATATTCGTTTTAATACTAAACATTTTAAATGAACATACATCTAATGAATTAAAAATAAAAAATTTCATTTTTTGTAAATATTCACAATATTGCATCATTTTCTCTCACTTCCGACTTGCTATTCATTAAGCAGGCTATCGTCAAGAGAGGACGCCACCGTCACCCATCACTGACAGCTGTCAACTGCCGAAAATTATCAGTACTGACAACTTTAACAAAATGAACTTCCTCTTTTTCGATACGTTCGCGTTCGTGTGAATTTGTCAAAAATTTTCACAAAATAAATCCTAGGTAATCTTTGTGAAAATTAATAAAATATTTATGCAATTAATTCAAAAATGTTGAATGAAACTATATATGACCGAATGGTAAAAGGATTTTGCGTATACACCGCAGGGAGGCTATCCAAACTTGTGATTGTTGGAAGGTTTAAAAGAAGCCGACTGCGGGAGTGAATTTTTGACTTGTGTTATGGATAAAATTGGTGGAATGCAAAAAAAACATGTCAGAATAGTGCAAATATAAAGATTTTGGAATTAGAGTGATTTAAGTAATGAAATAATTCTCGGATTTTGAAGACACAAATTCTATAGTCAGGAGTGTGGCGCAGTGATAAAAAAGATAGTCTACTGCCCATTGGGAATTTGGCGTTGTTTAGCTTGACAGCTGTCACTGGACAAATTGGCATGCGGTTCTGAAAGTGTATAATAGAATGCAATTAAATTTTGTAAAATTAGGAACTCAAGTGACGATAGATTAGGAGGTTTCTCCAAAATACATAAGCTCAGTCCTGGTTCTGAATCCAACTGGTGTTTATTATAATTTTTGAGACTAGTCCTGAAGGGGAAAATTGTGGTGTACTGATCTTTATTTCGGACAACCTCTATATGGAGAACATTGTTTATTACTTAATATTTATATATATTTTGAAGCATTTACTAAGATTTCCATTTTTTTACATTGCAGCCATGGTGCGTATGAACGTATTGGCCGATGCCTTGAAATGCATTAATAACGCTGAGAAGCGTGGCAAGCGTCAGGTTCTCTTGCGTCCCTGCTCGAAAGTCATCATCAAGTTCTTGACTGTGATGATGAAGCACGGTTACATCGGTGAATTCGAAATCGTCGATGATCACAGATCAGGCAAAATCGTCGTCAATCTGACCGGTCGCTTGAATAAGTGCGGTGTGATTTCCCCACGTTTCGATGTCCCCATCAACGACATTGAGAAGTGGACCAACAACTTGTTGCCCTCGCGTCAGTTCGGCTATGTTGTCCTTACCACATCGGGCGGTATCATGGACCACGAAGAGGCCAGGAGGAAACACTTGGGAGGCAAAATCCTTGGATTCTTCTTCTAAACAAAATTATGTTTACAATCGAACGTGACGTGTTTTTATATTGAAAACAGTTTTCCTTTTTATATAAATTATGATTGCTTCTGTGCAACACATTTTAGTGAGGAGAATAAAGGATGATAAGAAATTTAAATAGGTAAACACGGAGTTTTCATTTCTGGTCATTTGTTTTTATAGAAATAAAAAATGGTAATTTGTCTCCAATAGTTATGGATAATGACATGTGATTAATATTTTGATTCTGTATTATATCAAAAGCTCTAAGCACTGCTTTCACCCGGTATATTATTAAAGACCTATAACAATTTTAACAACAGACAAATTTTAGATTATCGAATTATTATTATTACTCTAAGCTAAAATAAATCTCTAAAACTATAAGTCTGTAAACTATAACTGTAAGTCCTTTTTTGTGTTTGTACAGCTAAAAATAATAGTTATACCTACCATTTCATTAGCAGATTCCAGGCAAAAATAGTGCCAAAGGATTATGTATATTTTAAAAAATTTTAGAAACAATTTTTATTGTTGACATATAGAGTTTTGTATGGTTGGCAATGCTGTCATGTGGGAAGTATTCAACTACTCAGATGTTTTTAATGTCAAAGTGTTTGACGTAAATCTTTTTTTTTACAAAAAATTATCGTGGAAGCCGGAAAATTCGTTCAGATGGAGTTCGAAGACAATTAGAATAAATAAAATATATAGTTATAAGGATTTGTTAGTTATATTTTAAACTTATTTCACCAATTTGTTGAAAACTTTAATATATGCTAAAGAAATAAAAAATTCGAAGCATTTGAGATTGAGGCGCCGAATTTCACCACGATTTTGAACTTGTAATTTGAAGGCATAAACATGAGCAGCTCTAACGCACGTGAAATGCGACCTATGCCAGTGCTGATGGACGATCCAAAGTTCCGTATACGACCCATACAACAGGTTGCCTCAGCATGCACTGGAGCTTTAATAACGGCATGCTTTAGTAAGTCGGAACTTTTTCCCGCCAGTATAAAACAACAAGTCGTATCATTTTCAAAATTTTTAAAGTGACTCCACTGGATGTTATAAAAACTCGACTACAAGCGCAACAATCAGCACTGGCTTCCAACAAATGCTTTCTTTATTGCAACGGTCTTATGGATCACCTATGCCCTTGTGATCCGCATACACCAAGTTCCGCGGCTAAACCTACTCAGCATTTAAATGGCACTATTGTAAGTAGAAAGAAAGAAATATTTTAGCAATATTCGAATATCTTTTGCGTATGTTTTTCAAGGATGCTTTCATTAAAATTAGTCGCAGTGAGGGCTTTACATCACTGTGGTCTGGCCTAGGTCCGACATTAATCTCTGCGTTACCCTCAACAATTATATATTTTGTTGCGTATGAGCAAATTAAAGCACGTTCGTTAGAATTCCATTACAAGTACTTAGCAGAGCATAAGGGATCGCCGCGTGGACGCGACATTCCTTTTCATATTCCACTCTTATCCGGCATAACAGCACGAACTTGTGCTGTTACTGTTGTGAGTCCCATTGAATTGGTACGAACCAAAATGCAATCACAGAAGATGTCTTATGCTGAGATAATTAGGGCTGTGCGAAACCTCGTAAATTCACAAGGAGTTATTGGACTATGGCGTGGATTGCCACCAACAATTTTAAGAGATGTTCCTTTTTCCGGAGTTTACTGGTCATGTTATGAAACGATAAAAAGTTATTTTGGTGTGGTAGAGCCCACGTTTGGGTTTAGTTTTATGGCTGGAGCAGTCTCTGGTTCGGTAAGTTGTATAAAATTAATTTACAGCAATTATGTATTTTTTTAGATTGGAACTAGAAACCCATATCTACTATTATCGATAATAATTTTATCTCTTTCTTCGAGTTTAGATAGCTGCTACTATTACAACACCATTTGATGTGATAAAAACCCATGAACAAATTGAGTTTGGCGAAAAGGTCATATTCGCGGGTATGAAAAAAAAAAAAATTGTTCTATTGTTTGAATATTATCAAAACGATATTTCTATTACACGTATAGATAAACCTGTTAAGAATATACCTTCGCGGTCGGTGACTGAGCGACTTAGTTCTATTTATCGAATAAGTGGCATACGAGGAATATTTGCTGGATTAGGCCCGCGTCTTTTCAAAGTAGCGCCTGCTTGTGCAATAATGATTTCCACTTTCGAGTACAGCAAAGCGTTCTTTTATAAATATAACATTATGGAATACAATGAAAAGAACGTGATGCATATGGACAATAATCACTAAGACAATTTTCCTGGAGTCGCCTACTGCCAGCGAACGAGCTTACCAAAGAAATTGAACACAGATTCTCGTATGCTCATTATTGTTTTACTTGTTATGTACAGTTTGTTCTACAATATCAATTCCGTTAGTAATGTTGTCATCAGAAACTATTGTTTCTTTAAATCATAGATCTAAAAAAATGAATTTTGAATAGCAGGAACTGGTTCAAATAAATTTTCATTTTTTTAATTCTTAGTTAAAGTGTTGTATATATTAATTACATTTATTTATAAAAATGGAAATTTTTCAATCAAATTGATAAAAAAAAAAACTCAACGAACCAACTCTGGCATCTCAGAAATATCCCTGAAAATCCGTAGTATTATAGAGAATTCATTTGAGGGGAAAGAATTTGACATCTGAAGCCATTTTTGCTACCCGCTTGCATTGTTTACTCGACTTCGTGTTGACAGAAGTCAGCTGTTGAGAATTTCAATTTGTTGTTAAATTTAAGTTTCCTTATTTTTAAAATAATTGAATAATAGAAAGAAATGTTGGAAGAACTCTTGATCAATGAAGTAAAAAAATGCACCTTTCTATATAATAAATGCGATCGGCTGTATCGCGACAAATTAGTAAAAAAGAAAGCTTGGGTGAAGATTGCAGCTGCTGTTGGCTTATCACGTAAATTTGTTTTTTTTTTTTTACAATTGAGTTAGAACAATATAATAATAATGCCCTATGTCAGCGAAACACTGTTTAACACGATGGAAGTTGCTTCGGGACAGGTACGTAAAGGAGACTACTAAACAATCAGCGTCTAGAAGTGCGGCATCGGAAGAAGAAAAACAGTGGAAGTACACTGAGGCGCTTTCATTTTTAAAGGATCATGTTCTGCCAAAGCTGTATGTTAATAAGCACTTGAAAGCATTTCAATAATTCATTAAATTTTGTTCTTTTGTTTTTGCAGGAACAAACCAAAAGATAGAAATCAATTAGATATATCATTCGCAGAAAAAACTGAAACTCAACATATACACCGCACAAATATTCATTCTTACTGTCGAACTTGTCTAACGGAACTGCCGTCTACATCTTCTAGCAATGAACTTAAATATGATATCCATCAGACGCAGGATCTCGCCAAATGGATTACTATTTGTACATCTATAGAAACGGTCGAAACGGATGGCTATCCAAAGTTTTTGTGTTGGAAGTGTTTTACTAAATTTCAGAGTTTCTATAAGTTTCGTAAAATGTGCATTCGATCAATGAGAATACTTGATAATATTTTTTATACGACCGATTATGATTTTAATAACGATACAAGTGATGATATAAGCCAAAATGATCTCGTTGCTAAAACACAGCCACTCGACAATGAAGAAGAAAGTCCAGAAAATACGGAAGGGTTTGAAGAGCATATTTCAATTGATCCTCTACAAAACAGACCAGAAGAAAAAACAATGGTAACTATCATATAGAATTCTACAATTAATACAAATACAAATTCTTGAAACTTAATTAAAATTCAACATTTCAGTTGACTTCTATAGATATTATGAGACTTGAAAATATTGAGGTGGTGAATATGGAAAAGTTCAATGGTTCAGAAGTGGAAAATAATAATGAACCACCTGTGTCAAATAATTGTTCTTATACATTAGAATTGGAGAACGATGAGGAATCATCGACTGAAGACTTGTCATGGAAAGAAAATAATCGTGCTGCAGGTACTATGGATATGGAAGATGAAAATAGCGGCACTGAGCAGAAGCATCACCAGAATTCATATGAAAAGAGGAATATTGAGCTGGCTACTTCATTTGAAATGTCTGAAAATAGAACTATATTTAAATGTGGTCTCTGTAAAAAGCGTTTTTATAGCCAAGGCAATTTAGAAATTCATATGCAAATCCACCAGGGCTTCCAACGATTTCAATGCAACCAGTGTGAGCGTTCGTACAAGAGAGCTGCTCATTTAGCGTCGCATATACGAGAGGTTCATGAGTGCTCTGAGAATGAACTTACATGTTGCGGCAAAAAATTTAAGCAGTTAAGAACCTATCGCACACACTGTCGCTTATATCATTCCAATGTAAATCCTGATAATTTTAAGACATTCATTTGCGAAGATTGTGGACGGATTTTCAGAAATTTCATCAGTTTAAAAAGACATCGTTTTACACACACTTCTGTGGATGAATATCCATTTAAATGCGTTCAGTGTGGCAAGGGATATACAGAGCATCGTAGATACAAGCAACATCTATTGCGACATGTAGAGCACAAGAAATATGAGTGCACTTACTGCGGCGTGAAGAAAGATACGCGTTCTGAGCTACGCTTCCACATAAACTGCCACACGAAAGAGAATCAGTGGCCGTGCCCAATCTGTCCAAGTGTGTTTAACAGCTCTGAACAGTTAGGTATGCATGATCGTGTCGTACACAATGGTGTTCGACGATATGCATGCCGTTATTGTGAGCAAAGGTTTGGGAGTTCCAAGATATTGAAGCATCATGAAATGCGACATACGGGAGAAAAACCGCATGAATGCCATATTTGTGGCAAGCGTTTTATACAGCATGTGGCATTGCAGGCGCACGTAAAAACACATGATAAAATAGGTCGAAAAAATGCAAATAAAAATGTGGAAATCTCTGGTACAGATTTGGATTTTGAAGTTTAGAAGTTAATTTAAAATTCATATATTTTATACCCTATATTTGTATATGTTTGGTATATATGTAACTTTAAAACATGTTACTTTAAAAACATACTAAATAAAAATACTGAAATAAAGAGATATTCGATCGTTATTGAATTCGTAAATTCTGATTTTATGTGAAATTACGCTGGTGACATTTGACAGTTTTATTTCATTTATAATGGTTAGTTTGTGTTGTCTTGCTAATTTAATAATTATCCATCTTTATACACAATTTTTTATTGTAGAGTCGTTAATTTTTGTTTATAATAATTATATTAAAATATTTTACTAAACCTTTTGTTTTCAGTTGTATACGTATTCTATTAAATCAAAAAGGTGAAGAAGGTGGCAACTCTATAAATTTGTATATAGCATTTCAGGAAGGAACCACCAGAAAATTCCGTATTGATAACAACAGAAAGCCGATAGTATTAGAAAACAAATAATTGTGTAAAGATCCAAAATGAGTAAATTAACTCGAAAAAATTTGCAATTATTTTGTCGAATTTGTTTATCTGCGCTTCGACCGACTGCGGAAACTACATACAATATCCATTTAGTCCCGAATCTAACCAAGCTGCTGATCATATGCACATCGTTGGACATTGATGAAGAAAACAATGTCTATCCAAAGAGTTTATGTCAACTGTGCTACGATAAGCTGATAGACTTCCAATCATTCCGGAGCATGGCAATACAATCTGCCGAGATTTTGAATGACATCCTAAATGGAAGCGACAAAAGTGAAAATGCCATAACGGAGAAAGAGAGCTCACTGGATCAAAACATAAATGAAAATTCTCGAGTTAATGAGCAAAACAAAAAAGTAGATGATGAGGATGATGACAATCAGTTGGTTTGTATTTTTAAGCTATTTCTGAAAGAAAATGCGTTCAGAATGTTTTTGATTTTGTATACAGCTTCTTCCAGAGTTGGCGGGCACATTCTGTGAAAAATCAATAAAAACGGAACCCATAGATATTGAAGATCAAGGACTGCAAGATAGTATGCAATTTCAACGTCAGCAGGAAAACATTAAAAACGAAATCGATTCAGAATATGAAGAAAACTCAACATTTTATGAAAATAATGCGTTAGGTACTAGTTATCATTCCACCGAAGATGATTATGATGAAGATGAAGACGATCCGGATAACGGTAATACATCGTATGGTCATCCTAGCAATTATAAGTCGATGATGAAAAGTTCTACCTCAGGGAGAAGAATCCCACCCAAGCGAGATCGTACAAAAAAGTCATTGAAGTGTCCTCGCTGTGATAAACAGGTTTATAAACAAGTCTACCTAGATGCACATATACGAGGTGTGCACGAGGGTCACGAGAAACCGTTCCTGTGCATGCAATGCAATAAATCTTTTACTAGATACAATCAGCTTCATGTCCACATTCAGTCCAATCACTTAAAAAATGAAAAATTTGTTTGCGAATTCGAGGGATGCGATGCAATGTTCAAGATGTTGACTACATTAGAAACACATCGCAAAGTCGTACACCCATGTAAATATTCATGCACAAGGATTATATGATCAAATTAATAATATATATTTTTTTACAGCGGATTTAGCACCTCCATTCTCCCTCAACCTACAAGAAGTTTTAGAATTGCATCAGGTTCAGTTAAACAAGGAAATCGAAATGGATCACATATGCCAACAGTGTTTTAAAAAATACAGCTCCAAACGAGCTCTGACGGAACATCTAAAGAGACATGCAAATATCAAGGACCACGTCTGTCAGGTATGCGGCGTAGCGAAGGTTACACGGACTGAATTACATACGCATATGCGAACGCATGAGCCTAATGCCGAGAAATTTAAATGCAACATCTGCCCTCAGGAATTTAATCATAAAAATGCTATCCAAAGACATGTGCGAGTTGTGCACGAGGGTCTTAGACCCTTTCCATGTAGCTTCTGTCCAAAGAAATTTGGCACTCGGAATTCAAAAGTATGTCACGAACGTCTGCATACTGGTGAGCGACCCTATTCCTGTGAAATTTGCAGTAAAAGTTTTGCACAGTCAGAGGGTTTGAAGAGTCATATGAAAAATCATGATAAAAGTCTACGCACACACGTCTGCAGGTTTTGTTCACAACGGTTCATAACTCGCAAAAATTTGATAGATCATGAGGAGCGTCATCGTGGTGAGAAACCGCATATATGTGAAGTGTGTAGTCGAGGATTCTTTAAACGACCGGATATGCTGACGCATCGAAAATCGCATACGGAAAATATGGACCGAAGCGACAGCTCCAGTGGAAATACAAATTCAGAACCGAACAATGAGGGAATTAATGTGGGTGATATATGTGACAATGGAAGTTCGCAGAGTAGTAGTTAAGTTTCCATAACCAATAGTAAGGTTTTAGTTGAATTTTTGTCGTAAGTTTTATTTATATATATATATATATATATATATATATATATATATATTCGTTATATCTATAATTTCCCGAAATGTGAATGAACCTATCTAATGTACGTAGCTTTCCATGAGTATTAATAAATCATTATTTATTAAAAATTAAAAATCAAATACTTTTTATTTTGACCAATTAGTTCAAAAAGAAATATTCATAAAATTTGAGGAAAAAAAAATTGTTTCTTTGAGTGTCTGACGCCTGGCAACCCTGAAGCGATATGTTTAGTGAGAAAAATCCCATTGACAGTAACAGTATATTTGACGTTTTTCTTTACAAACAGATTTCTTCTATTTTGATCTGTATTCGCGGATTCCGTTGGAGTGTCCTTTTAGATGGGTGGGGAGACCCAGCGTTTTTGATCACTTTCCTTATCATCTCGAGTTCGTCGTCATTCATTCTCGGATGCTGTGCATGGTAGTTCGCGGAAGGTCACTTGCCTGAATTAAATGGAAATATTAGAAAATAACCAAACAAGATTGTGTCCAATTGGACTGCCAAAAAGCTTTTAATATACCGTAAACCAGTACCATCGACTCCAATTGGAAGCGTAATAATCACCAAGTGCGAAATAAGTGAACGTGAAAAGGATAGTGGCGCGTGTGTATGTGTGCTCGAAAGGACATTGGCTGCTGGGTTGGCTCACTTGGTGCTGCTGCTGCTGCCAAAAACACGGAAACAAACAAACCCAATTAACGTCCTTGGAATAAAATGGGTAGGGGGATGATAATGAAGTAGAAGTGTCAAACGAGCCGAAAAGAAATACGCGAAACTTGCATTCGCTTTTCGGCTTTGTTCAGTCCTTCACGGAGGCTGGGTTGCGGTTGTAGTCAATGTTACTTCTGCGGTCCTGTTCCCTTCCGACTCCTGCTACTGCTGCTGTGTTAAGTGCATTGTTTTATTAAATTTCCATTTCTTTCGCATGTGTTTCGTCCTGTGCGTTCGCGACGCGGTCCTGCTGCAGAAAACATCGAAATGCTGAAGGCGCTGTACGACTTCCAGGCGGTCTACCCCAAGACCATCAGTTTCGACGAGGGCGAGTACTTCATCCTGTACCAGACCTCGGCCCGTCAGCGGAACTGGTGGCAAGTGGTCAGCATGAAGGGCAACATAGGATTCGTCCCCTCTAATTACGTAATGAAGATTAAGGTGAGTGCCTTTGGACGTTTCGTGATGTTTGGCCACGGGAGGCGAGTGCGGGGTGGGTCGTTCGAGGCCCCTCCCTCCAGTGCTTGAGCGCAATAAACAAGTAATAATGAACGTTGGGTTCGGTGCTTTGGCACTGTAATAATCTTAGGATCGAATATTTCTTGAAATAATCAATTATTGATATCTTAAAGCTTTGCATGTAATGCGGGAGCCACGCCTTAAATCTTGAATAAGTCTAACATGCTCGGTGACACCGTTCTAGATAAAACGGGCCATTGCCAAATTTAGCCCAAACCTCATGCAAGTGGCCATGGGGAACAGAGCCGACATATTGATTCTACCCAGTTTCCGCCCAGGATAAACTTCTGAAACTGCATCCTTTCAGAAGTTTATCACTGAAGTTCTTCGAGGAGCATCTGCACCAAGGGCAGCGAAGGTAGGAGCAATAAGTGCACAAAATGCAAATGGGGTACGTGCCGTCTAAATAATTTATATGGACTTCATCAATTACTATAAAAAGCTATGTAGCGGTGCAGTGTTTTCGGTGCTTGCTCTTAATTTGAATGGCATCGGCCAGGGCATGTCGTGTGCTACTTTAAATTACAACCATAAATAACTAGGTCTTGAACACTGTGTTCGCGACTCATTCTGAGAATCGTGTGTGCTCAATCTATTCTGGGAAAGTTCATCTCTTCCAAAAGCAGTCTTCCATTGTGATTTTGCTGTTCAAAACATGGTCTTATATTTTGCCAACTCTCTCATTAAACTCATGGGATGTTGTGTAGCGTGGAATATATTTTATACTAAGAAAAAAAAAAAAAATAACATTCATTTTTCCATATTCAATTTTAAACTTCAGGTTGAACCTGATTTCCTCATAAGTTTCCTAAACTCCTCCATTGAGTCCCTGGAAAAGTCAAAGGATGTCGAAATCAATGGAATCATGCAGAAGGACGAGTTACTGGATCGTCTCCGCGAGAAAAAAATCGCCATGGAGAAGCTATATTTGGTGAGAGAGCAGTAAATTCGTGCTTCTAGTTTAAATATATGCTTATACAATATTCATTCTTTGCTATGTTTCCGATCAGGAGGGCAGCGAACGCGAAAACGACTCCTCACTGTCTTTTTCGGTAAGCATTGGAGACAAGAACTACAAGAACATGCACAGCAACAATCAAAACGGGTCAACTACTGGGAGAGAACCTCAGCATCACCCAAGCAGCCCTCAGACTCAGTCCAAGCGTCTCGATAGCAATAAGAAATCGATGTCGAGCCCATCAGTTGGTGCGGCCATCCCGCAAATTATCCAGGAGTCACCAAGCATGGGTTCAATGCAAGCATTACAAAGCAACTCCACCACACCCACAATCACCGCCGTTGTCGCCTGTAACACCAGCACCACCACTACTACTGCCGCCACCACCGGCGGAGGCAGCACCAGCACTACAAAGGCTAATGACATTGCACAGGATAACAGCATTACATCGGAGCCTTCGGAGACCACAACGACCACCACCACGACTAGCGAGGACGTTGTCACCACGTACAAAGAGACAAGTCAAGCCGCAGTGAGCACGAAGCATGCACCACAGAACGGCAGCTCCACTGGTGGGGGAGATGCACGCAACAGCATCTGTGGCGAGAGCGGCCTGGCCACCTCGGATCTGAGCGAACAAATTTCGGATGAGAAGATTGCGATGACCGAGAAGTCTGACGCCAGCGATGTTCCCCCTTTGGCCGGTTCTAATGGAGCAGGCGCTGGCGACTACGTGGCGAGTGGCGAAAACAGTCAAGCACTCGAGGACAGTGAGGACAGCGCCATCGAGCGGCAACGACAGCTGCACGCAGTTGTGCAAGGTTATCCGCGCGAGAACCTCAAGGTGGAGTCATCGGATGTGTATCAAATTGTCGACGTCATACGACGCAATACGAATCTTAGTTTTGATTTGTCCTGCGAGGCGTTGCGTGTGGTTCTGACGAGCTTGGAGCAATTGTACAATGGGGAAATCAACCCGTATTTGGAAGCAGTGGCCATACATGTTACCGAGAAGGTGGAAACTCCGAAGGAATTGCTTGGCATTACTCACGATTCGAAGCGCTTGCAATACATATTTTCGCAACTGGCCGATTGTAAGAACGACTCGGAGCAGCGTACTTGGATGCTGTACGAAGACGAAGATGACATTATTCAATTCCTAGAAGAGTTGGTGGAGATTTTGGTGAGTAATAGAGTAGAGAAAAATGAATGATTTCAATCAAATGCTTCTTCGACCTTTCTTTTAGAAAAATGCGGATGAGAACATAAGCTGTTACGAAATGTCTTGCGACCAGTACCAGGTTCTCATCAATTTAGTGCAATACTATCAGATGGAAACGCGATGGCCGATAAAGCGTTTACTCTTGAAGACTTTTACTGCAGCCTGCCATTTAGATCTTATTATCGTTGACATCCTATTGACCTCGGTGTTGCCTCTAGAAATTGTAATTTTGTCCTATAATTTGCTCTATCAATATGGTTTTGTAAATGCTTCCCTCTTTTAGGTGGAGGATATGAAAACAAATTTTGCCAATTTGGATAAATTTAAAGAACTCGTCAAAATGTTAACAATAATCTTTTCACTGGGTCAGCCCATGCCGGTGAATCATCAAGGTTTGCCCAGTTATAACAAATCAATTGCAACTCGATTTGAAGTTTTGGCTTTTACAGATTATTTGGGTGTCCACTTTGCCAGCTTTCTCCTTGAAATCGTCGAGGGTAACAATCCCGAGGTTCTGGTAGATATGGTAATTGCCTTAATTTTGGCCTTCAATCTGCAGTTTACTGATTTCACGCAAAACGTTGTCGTTGAGGCGATGCAAAGTCTACCAACAGCCAAAAATTTCACTGAAAAGATTTTACTACTACTCAATAGAGAAGGTAACATACATGGTATAAGCTAACATTTGAATTATTAGCACTTTTCTATTGTAGATGATCCTGTTAAAATACTGAAACACTCTAGCGACACGATGAACGCCGTGCTAAAAATGTTCATTGACATCTTCAGCATTCCGGACACCGCTGGGATGTTCTATACCAACGACATCAAGGTTTTAATAGATATACTTGTGCGTCAATTATCCGACTTGTGTGCCGGCAACCCGGTAAGCTTTGGATTTAAAAAAGAAAACAAAAACACTAATAATACGATATTGTTTGCACAGCTGCGTCGTTGTTATTTGGAATTGTGTCGTCGCATTCTGCGCAATACGAACTACCAAGAGCACCAGCATCGCAAGCAGGATTTGATGAAAATTTTCACGCGTATTTTCTGCGAGGAGACGGAGTGCAGTATTTCAGATCAGCAGCTGGTGCGTGAGATAGCCAACGAATTCCCGCAACTCTTCAAGGCGTAAACTGGTAGTGAGAATTACTCAAACATTTATTTTAGCATTTGTATTTATGATTGAATTTCTCTTTCCTCATTCAATGTTAATTGAAACATTATTGGAACTACGAAACATTTCAAATTTGTATCGGTTTTACGTTATTAAAATAAATCACAAAGAATTTGCCTACGGGATCTATGGGAAAGCCCATTTAAACTGTGAATCCTAATATTGCCATCGTGTTAATTTAACTAGTCCTTGATTTGTTTTAGAATCTTAGTTTGTAATAGAATTTTAACAAAATGTTAACTCAATGTTAGATTTAAAGAGAGTACCATAGTTTATTTAAATCTTATGAATCTAGTATGTAGGTATTTAAAAAGTTTTCCGCTGTGGGAATCCAAAGAGTAATATAACTTTCAATCTTAAAAACAATGACTTCAAGGCAGGTATAAGATCATTAGTGAAATGCTTTAAATAAATTGAAAACCTAGGACAATTTCATTTGACCTTGAAAAAATGTTCATATACATAAAATATTAAAAATATACATCACATAAACGAAAGTATTAAATCAGCTCTCTTCCACATTTTCAAGAAAACCAGATATTTAAAATCAATTGATTTCTTTCCAATTTGTGCACCGAAGAGAGTTGTACTTTTACAAATCAAATATTTCGGAGTACTACTATTACAAACGAATTGACTAGAAACGAAAAATCGTTAAATTTGACTATATAATCTATGAATATTTAAAACATGTTACACAAAACGAAAATTACAAAACACAATTTAAAATACACTGTACTCATGTACTCACTAAAATAGAACTTATATGAAAAAAAAGTATTTATTATAATGTTCACATTTCTCACAATGCTTTTATTTACATATTCATTCACATCGACGTATATTTTAAAATTTTTAACGGTTGAAATCTATTAGAAAACGTTGTTTGTTATTTGTTAGTGGATGTCATGTGTGCTCAATAAGAAAGGGAGAGGAATATGGAGAGAGGGCCGCTGAACCGTGTTATAAACGCACATTTTCATCACAAAAATGTCTATTTGTGTTAACCATTAAGCAAATACACATATTTTGTTAAATTTAATAATATTTTTTTCTTTTTAAAATAAATAAAATCAATCAAATCATGCGCTGTTGTTTCGATTCTGTGAAATTAATACCCTCTTAAATAGCAAAACAATGAACAAGGTGAAAGTTATTTTTGAAATATAAAGGGATTTATTTATCATTAAATTTTGTAGATTCATAAAAGAAATGTTGAGAAAACTCATATATAACTTTGTTTTCTATGTTTCAGTTTTCACAGCATTTTAGGCTTTTTCCACAAAGCTTTATATAAACATCTAAATATCTGCTATCGTCTTAGCCTACGTTTCGCATACATTTTTCAGGTTAGAAATTTAATTGTAACAATCTTACGAATGACGCTAATGAACTAAGGATAGTAGTAAATGCACTTTTCTCCGGTACGTATTTAGGTTGGATGATTATTTTTGTATTTCAAAAAAATTAAAAAAACAAAAAATAGCCCCTGAGAATATACTACATAACTCAATATGTACATATTTGGTAAGCCTATTTTTAAAAATATTTTCCTAAAGTTTCATTAACAGTAAAATATAATTTATAGTTAATAATTTAATCAACTCGACGAGCGGCTGAGACAGCACTTTGGTGTCGGAAATGACATAGGCCTAGTGGAGTATTGCGTTTGGATGCATCCACAATACCACTCGAGCTTTGTATCATCGGTAGGTTCCAATTGTTGTAATTTCTAAAATTAACTGCAAATCGTTTCTAGATGCTAATATTTACAATAATACCTTAGATATAATACAACTAAATAAATATGTTTCTCTACACTTTAAAATAGGACTTTACGCAGACTTTATCGGTTTTAACTAATATTAGTTGAGAAAGAGTTAACCAGAGTTAAAGTCTTCTTAAATGCAAAAAATTCGAGCATTTCCGTTTCTGTACAAGTATCTATCTGCAGCGTGAGTCCAAGGACAAGGACACGAGCCTTCCGCTCAAGTCTACGACTATTAATACACATGTGAAACAACTACGGAGCCAGAGCTCGATCTCGAGCCGATTAGTCGATGGTCACCGCCCATGGGTGCTCGACGCGGCCGTACTGGATGTCCGTCAACGTCTCGCGGATCCGCTCGTGCACGGGCTTCTCCTGCTCCATGGTTGGAATGTAGAGGTCCTGGCCCAAGTAGTTGATGCGATTGATGGGGCTGACTACGCACGCTGTGCCGGTGCCGAAGAGCTCCAGCAACTGCAACGAAGGACACAAGCCAGGAACCAAGGTTAGTACACAATTTTTTTTTTGGGGTTCGGTTTGAAGAAACTCACCCTTCCTTGATTCAACAACTCGCACACTTGGGGCATTGTGAAGGAGTCCTCGCGCACCTTGAACTTGCCCCATTGGCGGGCCAAGGCCAGGATCGAGTCGCGAGTGATGCCGGGCAGGATCAGACCGTTCAGGGGCGGCGTGATCAGTTCTTTCTCTGCGGGGACAGGTGGTCAATTGGAGACATGATCTCACGGACCGAACAAATTAAAAAACTCACCTCCTTGGTCGTTGACGTAGAACATGAAGATGTTCATGGTGCCGACTTCGGTCAGCTGGTGATCCTCGCCGTACAGCCACAAGACCTGCTGCAGGCCACGGGCGGCGGCCTCCTTCTGGACATTGATGGTGGGTGCGTAGTTGGAGCCCATCTTGCGGTTGCCAACACCACCTGGCCAGGCCCTGCAAGCGATCAAACGAAACAAAACATTTCCAAAATTAGCATCCTCTACATAGCGTTGAGCAGGTGTGTCGATCTCACCTCGTGTAGCTGGGGTCGGCCAGCAGGGAGACGGCGCCGGAGGTGTCTGCCTTGAAGTAGCAGCCCACTGGGCTGAGGATCGTGTACAGGAGCGCCGAGTCTGAGGAAGCAACTCCCAATGTGGGCTGTTCGAAAAAGGGGGAAGACGACTGATGTAGATTTGTGTCCTGTGAGCAGAGACTAGAGACGGATTCACTTACGTCGATGCCGATCAGGGTGGGACGGATGTACAGGCTGGCGGCGTCCGTGTGCGGCACCCACTCGGAGTCGA
Source organism: Coelopa pilipes (assembly GCA_947389925.1). NCBI lineage: Eukaryota > Metazoa > Arthropoda > Insecta > Diptera > Coelopidae > Coelopa > Coelopa pilipes. The sequence continues at coordinate 26,475,869 of OX376700.1, read as the reverse complement.
TGGAGATCAGCCGCGACATGCACTTGACGAACTCCTCGCCCTCGAAGGTGGGCAGGCCCGAGCGCTTGGCCGCCAGGTTCATGCGGCTCATGTTCATGTCGGGCCGGAAGATCCTAATTTTGCCGTCGACGCCGCGATAGGCCTTCATGCCCTCGAAGAGCTGCCGGAAGAGGAGGAACAAATGCTGTAAGTTCCAGTAACGGGATGATACGAGACGTGGTGAGAGGGAACGAGACGGACGACGGGGCCAGCCGGAACGTGGCTGGACGAAACGAAACGAGAAGGAACGACATGACACGACACGAGAGGGGACGAGACCAGGCGAGACCGGACAGGACCGAACAGGGCATGGGGAATCGATGGCATCGGTGCCGATTGACGTCGAGATGTAAATTGCAAAAAGGCGAGCCTTAATCGTCCATAATTAACGATTATATAAAGGCAATCAACAATCGAGTTGTGTTGTTTTGTTGTGTTGATAAGAGAGGAAGAGAAACAAGACAAGGTGTCCGAACAACGAAAATATCCCATCATCCAGTCCGACCATGTATTTGTGCGAAAATGATAAAAGCCAGCCTCGTTTCATTTGAGCGATTATCATGTTATTGCAATAATTGGCAGTAAACAAAACCTCTCAGCGGCTAGGTCGGACCGTAATTAATCGCTCGCATAGGACCGAGGCTCGAATTCGCGGCTAATCACGGGCGAGCGTTTTTCGAAAGTGCCCGTAGAAACAAGGGAATCCAGGTCCAGGTCCAGGCCCAGGCCCAGGTCGGTTGATTATCGCGATAGTACGCGAATAGCCGAGGTCTTGCGGACGTCATTCGGGCAGAACAAACAGGAAATACAAGTCTCGAATGCAGGGAATGACTCAAGGTGTAAGCGATTGGAAACGAGAGGGAACGACTGCGATGGACTGGAAGCGTCAGGGGCCGGACTGGGTTCGACTTGGTTCGATTGGAAGCCACAGGAATGGACTGCGATTAACTGCGTTCGACTGGGGTCGACTGGAATGGACTGGGGTCGAGTGGGATCGATTGAGGTGGACTGGGTTCGACTTGGGTATATTGAAGTCGACTGGGTTCGACTGGAAGCAACTGTGAGTGATTGAGGTTGAGTAGGTTCGACTGGGTTCGACTCAGTTCGATTTGGTTCGACAGGGTTCGGGTCAGGCATTTGGTTGAACTCACCTCCAGCGCGTAGTGCAAGACCTTGGCGGCCGGGTGCATGACCAGGTTCTCGAGGGGCGTGATCTCGGGCTTCTGCCAGCCGCCCAAGCTGCGGTGGTAGTAGACCTTGAGCATGTGATCGGTGAAGAGCTTGCCGAAGCCGAGATCCTCGTCGTTGTCGGGCTTCGGCTGCAGCTGCTGCGGCGTCGCCAACCGGACGGACAGCTGCGAGGCCGAGAACTGCTGACCGACATCGTCGTCGTGTTTGATCGGCTCCGGAGCACTCGTGTATTTGGTGGAGATCGAGGTCGTGATCTGGAAGTCGGCATCGGCGTCGGTCTTCGACTTCGCCTGCTGCTGCTGGGCGGCCTTCAACGACTGGTTGCTGCACAACCGAATCGACTGCTCGATGAAGCGGATCAGACGATGCTGGTTGCGGAAAATGTCCTAAAAAGGCAGAATAAAGAGGGGAGGGAAACTGGTTAATAATGGGTGGTATTCAGAAATTGGGAAAAGGGGCGAATTTCAAAAAATGACTCGATTCGATTCCATCAACCCAAGGGCGCCGCCTGAAGTCGGCAAGTCAACGATCGCCGCGGCGTTCACGCTTATGACGCGTGTGTGGAGGAAAGCCTGAAAATGCGACACGCACTAGAGTACATGGACTAATTAATTAAGTACATTATTCGTCCGGCTAAGACGTAAAAAGTAAAAGTTCATCGTTCATGTGCGCGGCATTCACATGTAATTTATTTGCATGCCATTAAGAAAATCCGGGTTCTTCGGCTATGCAAATGCGACCGTTTCGGACTCAAATGCAAGCGTCCCAAATGCGGTCGTTCGCTTCTTCTTCTTCACTCCACCCCACTCCATTCACATCATCACATTCTCCGACCACTCCATCGGGATTCTCCGTGGGCTTCAAATGCGTTATAATGAATTCACTTGAATTCATTTCAAAATCGAACCGAAGTCTAATCGCTATTTAAATGTCAGCACAACTTCGCATGGTGCCAGCGAGTTCTGGACGACCGCCTTCCAAGGGTCAGGCAGCAGTCGTACGTACGTAAGAACGAGACGGACGGACGGACGCTCATTGGAACTGGAAGATGAACTAGCAATTGGACTTGGCGCGAAAGAGCCCACCACATTACATTGGCGACACTCGAAAAGTCATTTCCGGTTGAAAACATTCACATTGGCTTCGAAGTCGAATTTGGTTTCCATGGCTCGTGTGATTACTATTATTATGTTCGTGTGGTTTTAATATTCATCGAAAGTCGAGCGAAATGTGAAACGTAAATAGAATCTATCTGCCTGCGAGTATCGAAAATAGGCTGATGAAATATTTCCGAGAATAAGGGAATGCGGGTTTCGTACAACGAAATTGGTGTCGTAACGAAAAAAATAAATGATGAATTGCAAGTCACCGAGCCTCGGTTGCGTAAACCTGGCTGATGCAACTGCAGATAAGATCATGGTGGTAAACAACAAATTATTCAGTTTTTCGTCAATTGCAATTGTATTTTATTGTAGTGTAATGTATTTGTGATCAGCCCTCTCGGGCTTCCAAAAATTGCCGTAGTGGACGGTATTTCACGTCCCCATGGCGGGGTATTGGTTAAAGTTTTCAACTAGCAATAATCGCACCTCAGTAGGACTTCATTGGTTACGATATCGCCTCTGCGCAAAGCTGACGACTCACCCGGAGTCTGGGCACTAAGACGCCGGCGAGTGACCAACTTGTTGGGAATTATACGAGCCGCGAGAAGAAAAACTGCAGCTCAGGTACGCAGAGGTACGAGAGGCAGACTAGGCTTGCATGAGGATGCCGTTAGGGGCGGTTTCGTCCTGCGTTCAAGCCTGGCTCGCTTCGTCTCGTCTCGTCTCGTCGGACCTCGCCCGATCGATGCATGTTGCTTTCTCGTGCGTTTCTCTTGCGTGTGAAGTGTTGTTTACGAAAACAAACACAAGAGCGGCAACAGCAGAGGCAGCAGCAACAACAACGCGACCACCACCACCAGGTTGTTTACATTTCTCGTTTATCAGCAGCGTGTTTGCGCCGCGGCCCCTCCGGGTTTCTATGAATGAACGAGCGACGAACGATGAACGCTCGACCGCCTGCCAGAGGCTCCTCCTTGGCCTAATGATGACGATAGCGGCTAATCGTCGTCTGATACGTTTATGGGATCCACTCCATAAAGCGGCCCGGTGGGAGACAGCGCCATAAAGGGAACCTCATGAACCAGACTGGAGGAAGATTCACCAACGCCGAGAGTCTTAAAGCGTCGAAAGCGGGGATTTTCTTTCAGCAGAATTTCCGTAGGCGGGGACTTTTTGCAGAATCCTTAAATTGGCGATGAAAACGTCAGCGGCAACCCTTGACACTCGCTTGGTGTGGTGTGGAGGGAGATGAAGGGAGCGGGGAGATGAAGGGAGATTATTGTGGACGGAAAGTCCGAGGGAGGCGAAAATCACCTGACAATCGAACGGACAGACAGAGAGACAGAGAGACAGGCAGATAAGCGATAAGCGCGATTATAAAAATAACTGAATTAAGCGAATAATAATTGGCGCAACGGCCGCCGACAGATAAAAAGAATAATCGAAGTAGGTATATTTAAATTTCCATTATTGCCGAAGCGTCGGAGGAGGGAAGGGGGCGGGGGTTGGGGCTCGTTGCTCGTTATCTGGCCCGCATTGACGTGGTTGTGGTGGGCGCGTTCCTGTTGTCAAGACGCGGCCGCACATGCGAAACAAATATAAATAAACGCCAAATGTTCGGGCGCTCTCGGTGCGCGAGCTCCAAACACGCCCTTAAACTTCAAAATTCCGCGTGGGCGGCGAGGGGTGGCGGCGTGGACGGGCCCACTTCGCCAAGTGGTGGCGATGTCCACGAGAAGACAGACAGAGCGACGGACAGACAGATAATTTATTGTCTCGTTAAATCCGATATTTCGGGGCTCCCAAAATAGCCGCAGGTTCGGGCCGCGATCGAGTGGGCCGTGAAGGGGTGCGCAGCGAGGGGCGTAGACAGAGAAAGAGACCGAGTCGTTCGTGTTCACGAAATGCAATTTCGGATCGCTGCGAATCGCCGAACGTCGGTTTTTGGGGTTTCCGAGTCTCCGGACCAATCCATGCCATACACACCTTTGCTCCGATTGCCATTTTGGTATGCATTTCGTACGGTTTGCGAGATATCCCACGAGACTCGATAAAAAAAACTTCTAGAAACTTCACAGAATCGTCCCTTGACACGTCACGAGTACGGCCTTTTTGCGGCTCTACTAGAGTTCAATCGAATTTTTAGCTGACTGGATTTTTTGTTTCTTTTGGTACTTCTTTTTTAGGCTCTTTTGTTTTGTCTTTTCTTGAATCAAACAGGGGTCAACTCTGGCTCTTCTTGCTCGCTGCCAAACACTACGCTCGTCCACGGAGCTCTCTGCGGTCCCACAATGAGGCGATTCGACTAAAGTAAGAAGCAAAAACAATCACTGAACGTCTTAACTGCTCGAAGCGCTGCCAACAACTGAGCCAAGCGCCGTCGCGCTGCTCCTATCTATAGCCGACCGAGGCGCTCCGTCCCGGCGCCGATTCCGACTCCGATCCCGATCGGCGGCCCGAAGAGCCGATCGGCGAATGCGCTCGCGGAGCTCTGCGTTGGGCAATTGGCGCTCGCTCACGCGGGCGGGCGGGGAGCGCGTGACGTCGATACCGCGCGGTGACGTCTGCGCCAACGTCAACGTCGGCGGCGGCGCCGGCAGCGACACCGAAAACGACGGCAGAGCTGCCTCTTCCTGGGGGAGAGCGAGAGAATCGACAGCGTTCGAGCATGATCGCGCAAAAATTGTCTTTGTACTAAAAATTAGAAAGAAAATGAATTGACGCGGGGCCGGAGGGGGCGGCCGGAGCTCGTCAGATGAGGTGCGCAGTGGGGAGTGCGGAGGAGCAGAGCGTGGTCGATGCAATGATGGAAAACCCACCAAAGTCACAGGACCTGGGTACGTCGAGCCAACAACAACCACATCCGCTGCAATTAGTTTTTAGCACCACTGAATGGTGCGACTTCATGGCCAGAGCCGTCCATTCAATGAATTTTCCTTGTGATCAGGCCACAGCAAGTCCTATTTACTCTTTTAATTCATCGCGAGCTATTAAGAAAATTACGATTTGTTGAAATTCCTCATTCAAACGGGAACAAATCGAAATCCCCGTGGAAAAAGGGGCGTAGGGGAGTGAAAGAACTATTTTGGAATACATAAATGGCTGTCTGTATTAAGAAACGCTTGTGGTAGCACTTGACATATGTGTGTGTGTGTGCGTGTGCGTGTGTGCGAGCCTCTCGGAGCACAGCACACATGTGTGGGCGTGTGAGTGGTGGAGACCTGAGTGCGTGTGTGTGTACAAGGCGTATGTGTGAACATTTCAAGATTTCATTAACGTAAAAAATCGCTATCTCTGCCAAAAAACGTCTGTTTGCGCTTAAAATTAGATAAGCGTCAGTTGGAAAGATACACAAAATTCCTCCTCTTTCTTCGCCTCGTCTCCTTCCCTCCGGACGTGAGGTTGCAAAAAACAACAAAACAAAAAAACCAAAAACAAAAAAATTTGACTGCCGAGAAAAAGAAAAGAATTTCCAAATTTTCAATGCGGTGCTGCGTAGTTGGGAGATAAAAATTTTCTCCACTTCCTAAAAAACGTTCGTATCTCACGAGGTGACGCACACGTGTCGGGTTTTCGGACACTCGTCTGTTGACACTTCCCAGTTGTTGTTGTTGTTCTTGCCGTTCTTGTCGCCGTTCTTGTTGTTGTGAGAACGTTCCACGCTGGCTGATGCAACACACGTGTGCCATGTGATCAGCCTTTTCCCTCTCCCTCTCCCTCTCCCTCTCCGGCTTCATTATCGTTTAGTTCTTCGTTTAGTACCGAGACCCAGGCCCTTAGTGAGTTCGTCTATTCGGCAACACTGATCCCTCTCCCTCTCTCTCACTTACAGTGAGCCGACGACTGCGCGGCGTCGCTGCACTCGTTCGTCTCTGCCTCTGCCACTCTCTCTCGCTCCCTCTCTGGAGGTCGCTCTTCGTCTACCGCATTTCGTCACTGACGACCCCTGGTGCAACGTCGGTGTCCGAGAGAGTGGGTTCTGTTCCGGGAGCCTCAACGCAAAAGGCATTTCGATCGCGAGCAATGCTCGACGTTCGATCGGACCAGGCGCCCAGACGGGGGAGGTGGTGCCTTAACCTGAGCGGTCACGGTGGACTTTCGTGCATCGGAGAGCGGGAGGAACACGTGGTCGCTGCAGGGCGGACGGGTGGAGTGGGAGAGCGCCCACCGACCATCACGCTCTTTCGACCGCGCTCCTCTCACCGACGATGTCGACGTTGGCGCCGACGCCGCCGTCGCGGCCGACGGTGCAGACGACCCTAGCGTTAGAATAACAACAATATCATTGGCGTTGTAAACAACGACGTCATCGCGCGAACGCTAGCGCGAGCGCGAACTTTAACAAATATTTACGATATCTGTCAGCGGCGCGACCGTCGCACAGTTTTCGTGACGTATCGCAAGGGCAGAGCGGGCGTTGAGCAGGTCGTGGTTGTGCTGGGGGCGCGGGCCACCTCGAGATTTGGGTCAGGGTGCGGCCTCGCAGCCCGAGATTCCCAGTGGGGCAGCGTAAATTCAAACCTAGGACGGCCGAATGCATGCGAACGCAACGAGTCGGCCGTTGAATGACTTGGGCTTAATGAAATTTCCCCTGGAGCCTAATCTGCCCCATTCGTCGCTCATTCACGCCGTGGCCGTTGCAGTTGTTTTCGCCGCGACCCAGGCCCGCAATCGTGGATGACGCGCGTCTTCCTCGGGCCGCTCCTCGCCCTCCTCTCCGCGATCAACTATCGCCGCTCGTCTCTCGCCCTCCGTCGCTCGCTTCGAGCAAGGCTCTCGTCACTCGCTTCTCGCCGCTCGTTTCTCCCCACTCGCCACTCGCTGCTCGCCTCTCGTCCCAACGCACTCGGCTCTCACTCTGCACAAGCATCCCTTCTGCCTGCTCCGCCTCTCCTCCTGCGGAGCCGCAGCCTCCGCCAGTGGCCGCCGTCCGGACTGCAGCGATCTACGCAATTGATTTGTTTACTACAGCCCCACAGCGCCCTCCCATCGCTCCCCTCCCCCTCCATAGTTAGCATTTCGCCCGTGTCTCGCGCCGTCTCGTGTTGTTTTCGAGCCGTACGAGCTGGAACCTTGAGCGCTCGCGCTCTTCGTAAACAACTCGGTGGGGAAAAACATCATCTGATACTTCCCTTCGCTGAATTGTTTTCTCCGTCTACGGGCGAGCCGCGGCAATGCCAACTGGTTCTGGGCCCCCAAGGACAGCAGGTGGGCGGAGACGGGGTTGGTGTCACGGCTGGTTTCCTGGTCGCTGGGTCCGGACTGGACGGGACTGGCTGGAGGCGTGCCGTGGCGTGGCGACTTGCCTGCGGAAGCTGCTGAATGGACATTGAGTTCGTTATCGTGTTGGGCAGATCAGAAAAGGCGAAAACACACGAATCATTCCGATCGAGCTGCTTCTGTTCGGGTGCTTTTTGTGTGTGTTTTTTTTTGGTGGAAAAACCTCGGTCCCTGATTCACATGGACTACGTAAATGAACCGAGAAAAGGCCATAAATAAGGTGGGCATGCACGATGTTCGCGGGCCATATCCCATTGACGTCAGTGCGAATCCACCAGACCCAGGCAGCCAACGAAAGACAAAGACAGAAAACAGCGACCGAACCGAGCCCCCACACACCCCCATGTCGACGTCGGCGGCGGATCCTCGGGAGCGTGGGAGCGGGCCAAGAACCCCGCTCGCCCCTACAGCCGGCCCTGGCGACCGTCGCGACCCGTCTAGGCCTCCCAGATGAGATCAAGATCGGTTTTCGGTTTTCATTTTTTGCGAATCGGCTTCCATTTAGCGAATTCCCTCGAACGGCGAATTCTGACCTCGCTCGGTCGCCGCACGGCGAACTCGCTTCTTCATATTTATCGACCATAAAATCACAAGATAACGAGACAAGAGCTCAGGGAAGCCACTCACAGACGGGGTTGCCACATGACCGATCGCCGGCTGTTTGAGCGGCGCCCCCTCCGCCCACCGCCGCCCCATTCGTCCGTTCCATTCATTCGCTAATTGAGGAGACGGGCCTTCGAGCGTTGATAACACGAGTTGCGAATTCCGACTCCGACTCCGACTCCAGCCGGAAGAGCGAATTCCTTGTGCTACTGCGGTTTTTTTCCAATGAGCACAGTCTGCTTCGGGTTTTCTTCGCCGTGCTGTAAGGTCTTTTTTCCAATGCGACGAAGTTCATTCCAATTAGACGAGCCTTCTTCGGTTTTCTTCCGACGCGAAGACTTTTGCGCAGCATCTTCGGCCGGTTCGGGTTCTTGTTGTTGTTTTTGCTGTTCGTTACCGTTCCCTTGTTTATTTAGCTTGCTCTCGGTTTCGCGTTCCTTTCCCTATCTGTCATTGCCATGTGATGACTTGTTGCCAAATGTTCCCAAGGTCGCGGTGATGGAAATTAAATTTTCCTCCTTGTCCGAATGTCTAAAATAATCCACGTCTACCGGCGGAGCTCTTGAAACCGAATCCGCGTGTGTTTTTTTTATTTTTTATTTTCGCCTTCCGTACTTCGTCTTGTACTCGGATTCCACCAACTCTCATCGACAACGGAAGGCTTTTAGTTCTAATCGCAAGATAAATCCAATCTGTCGCATCTGAGCACTCGACAGCTGTTTAAAAAACAAACGGCGACGGCAAATATTTATATGACGAAAAAACTGCAAAAATTCGGCTGACGAAAAAAACTTATTGAACGTGGACGAACAGCGGGCGCAGAGAAGAAGAAGAGATTATTAGACAAATAAAAACACTGATTAGAGTGATAAAAGAGCCCATAAAAACGTCGGCCGGGAGACGGGAGCCGAACGTCTTAGTCATTCACTGCCACTGAAGCGGCGTCGGGCTGGTTCTCATTCTCGTTCTCGATCATTCCACCCGCCCATCAGGTGGTGGAATTATTTGAGTTATTGGAACGAATCCTCGCCCTCGCCCCCGCCCTCGTTCGAGCGTGGTCGAAAGTGCCGCTCGCCATGTCCGCGAATTGAGCGAGTGGAGGCGTAGGCAAATGTTGGCTGTCTCGTTCCTGCCAAGTTCTAGGGCTCGATCTCGTCCCCTGGCACCCCCGACACCTTCCGACACCGACCATAAAGGTCGGGCACACGTGTCAGACAAACACCGACAGCCGAACACGATCGTACGATGTTCGTGCGTCCGTGTGTTGGTCGTCTTTTGTTCGCAATTTCTGGCTGGGGGCCCGTACCCCGTTCTTCTTCTTCTTCTTCTTCTTCTCCCGTCACCGTCACCGTCGCCTTCCCCCTCTCGACACAAGTAACTTTAGGAGCGCCGTCGCTGTCGCTGCTGTCGTCGTCATCGGCGTCGGCGTCGCACGACGAGCCCAGAATTTTAACCAATCCAAAACGAGTTTCGCGCTGAGCTCTCTCGCTGCCGCCGTCGCTCTCTCTCGCTCTCTCTCAGTAGCTTTCGCTTGGCCCGTCTCTGTACGATGCGAGTACCAAATACAAGAACAACAAAAACAAGTAGACCGCAAATAAATATTTTTTCCTTTCTTTCGGCCTTATGTATCGCGAATTTTTCGAAGATTTTGCCCCCGATATGCCTCCAACTTCAGTATCAGTCCGTCCGTCCGTCCGTCTGTCTGTTTTTCCGTCTGTGTGTCTGTCTATCCGTCCGTTCGACTGTTGTGCGTCTGTTCATGTGAGATGTCTGTCCGTCGGCCTGTCTGTATTGTTGTTCGATTGCATTTTGCTGTCTTCTCAGACATTTTTTTTATATAAGATTTTTTTTATATAAGGATCGGTTCATTGAAAATTTTATTGTTATTGCGCTGCTCTCGTTGTTGTTGTCAGTGATGCTGCCATTATTTTGTTGTTGCCATTATTATTACTGATGTTGTTGTCGTTGTCGTTGTCGTTGTTGCTGTTTTTGCTTTTATCATTGTTGTAGCTCTGGAGGCCTGTTGACTTGTTTTCGTATTTCGCGATTTGAACTCACTCCGAGCGATCGCGTTGTGGAAAATTTTAAAAAAGGAAAACGTTTTCGCCGTACGTTTCCACGATCAAATTTGACTTTCCTGCTGTTGTTTTCGGATCCGCTCTTGATGTCATTTCGGGGCAGGTTCGACTCGTTGCGAAGGATGGAAGGTTGAGATTGGAAGGATGGAATGGAAGGGCAGGATAGAATGGTGGGAACGAAACGGCATAAGCAAGGGAAGGTGGGGAACGGGATGGGAAGCTTCTGACTACTCACTATTCGTTCCGATTTCGCCCCTGGCCCGACGTGGATTCGAATTCACTGCCCCTGACAGCACCAAAGGCCTGAGGCAACACCGGCCGAGCCCCTTCCGTTGACCCAACCTGGCGCAGTAGAGCCGACAAGTGAGGACGCCGACGACGACGACGACGACGTCGGCCATTCCAATCGAGGCTTCTAGAAATCAATCAACGATCCCACCTGACAACTCCGCAACGACAGCCAGACGAACGGAGCGACGCCCGTCGTCGTCGTCGTCGCCGCCGCGGGGCTCCAAAAAAGGCCCCGAACCGGCTCCGAACCAGAACAAGCACAGGGGCCTCGATGCGGACCACCGTGGCGGAGGAGCGGGCAGGGCGGCAGAACCGTAATTTGCTGATGCAAGCGCTCGAAGCCGATGCCGATGCCGACGACTGCAGCGACGTCGGCGCAGACACGCCTCCAGCGCCAAGGCTCTTGGGTGCAGTGACCGCTTTCTGCACGAGCGGCTCGAGCGGCCCCGTCGACCCCACGCCCCGCCAACTTCCATCGTCCCCTGGCCCGCCACCTCCCGCCCGTCGCCCTGTTCGTCGTCGCCTGGCCGCTTTGGCTTTGTTGTCGTTCTCGTGAACGACAGACAGATTCGTCGTTGCATTCGCCCGCTCGGCTTAGGGAGGCGGAAGCCGCGACTTAGGCCAGGGGATGATGGATCGCGGTCATGTGGGGTCGGTCAGTCGGGGCTTTCACTTTCACCCTCGCTTATCGGCGCCCCTGGGGATCGACTCGCAGGTGCTTTATCAGACCGTCGCCGCCGCCACCGCCGCCGCCTCCTCGCGATAACCTCGGCAGAGTCGCCGATGTCGCGAGTGGAAACCAATTTGGCAGTCAATCGTGTCGATGGCAAATTATTGTCGTGGGCTGTTGCTGTCTGATAACGGCGCGAGGCGGGGATGAGGCGGCGATGAGGAGGACGGGGAAGGCTCAGTCATGCAATTTGTGGATTCGAGGTGTCGCGAGCGGCGCGGCCTTGGCAGATAAGGCAGATGGCAATCGGAGAAGACAAGTGGCCACCTCACCACGGGAGAGCAGGTGTCCCTGCGACCGCCCTGGCACGCAATCCTCTCCAGCACGATGAACGCAGAAAAAAAATGCAAATGCAAAAACCTTGTTCGAAATCGCAGCGAGGACTTCGTCCCAGAAATCAGGGTGTGCATCAGAAAAAACGCATTTTGTTTATCCACTTCTTGTTTGCTCGAATATTTCGTCGGATGCGTCGTGCATTGAACCTCGAAAATGAGAAAAATAAAACAACAAAGAACACGCATGAACAGAATGAACAGGGGAAACGGGGTCCGGTTCAGAATAATTTTTCAGGTTTCTTCTTGTTTCCTCGGCAATCTGTCAGGGTCTGCTGTCGGCGGGGACGAAATTACCCGGCGCGCAGAAAATCCCGACAGGTGGACGATGACGTTGGTTTTTAATCGAGATTCAACAGTAAATCCGTTGACAACTTTGTCCTTCAGGAATTGATGTTAAACGTACGGCCTAAAACTATGCAACGGTTCAGTGCTTTCCAGCGAGAGACTTGTCTGAGGAGCACTGAAACAGACCAGCTACAGTGCTCCTCAAGGCCGAAGAAATGACACAGTTCAGGAAGACCTGCAACGGCCTATAGCGAATTATTCAGAGCTTTTTAATTGCCATTCGAAAACAGAATATAAAGGACTATCTTTTTCCCACAACCGAAACCGAGCAAAACACGTATTTAGTGTTATTTTTAAACATAATTCAGTTACACTTGTTTATTGTATTTAATTAATATTATTGTTTCAATAGATATAACTACAAAGACATATAGTAAATAATGTGTTGTGTATATATATATTTATATGTATATTAATTCCATTGAAATCAGATAAATTCAGTAATGCATTTCGAGATATTTGTTACACCTTAGTTAAATATATTGTATATATATTTGTGTATATAGCATAGATGTTAAATACATTCCATAAAGAAAACTTTACGTTTAATAAAATATGTAAATTCCATAGAAAAAAGGTTCATATTTGTATATTTAGATTTTTAACTAGAGACTACGTAATTTATATTTGATTATGGTAAGACTTACTTCTGAGCTTAGAGACAGTTACAAACCGATTTGTTATTACTTGTATAATAAAATCGCTTAAGTTTCCGCTTCCAATGCAGGGGGTGTAAAGTGTGCAGCGCTTGGGGGGTGGGGGTTGGCGAAGTCGAGACGACCGCGAAGAAGCGAAGCTTTGAGCCGTCTGCAGCAGTCGCCGAGGCTCCCGATGGCCTTTGATATGAAACGAACTCCACCGCCACTGCCAAGACTCGCTCTTCCCGTCCCGTTCCCGTTCCCACGTTGCAGGTGAGTGCTGTGAAACCCTTGGAGTTGAGCTCTGATCGATTAACAACGCACGAAGATAAGATACACGCATTTCAGGACTCATTTAAATATTTTCTCTGGCAAAGAGATTTCAGCTGAGGCGCAATAATAGTTTTGACCAAAAAGCAGCGCGTTATTTGTGGATAAATATAATTTACAAGAGAAACAAAACTAAAGAAATACATCAAAATGGCTTGGCTTCCGGTCCGGCGCCGTTTGGAACGGTGGCCCTGGATTCCTCCACTCCAGGAAGAGCCTTCGCCACGACCGGGCCAACTTACACGACTACGTGGTTAACTTTTCTGTTAGTTGTATATATATATGTGTGTGAGGGTATTAAATTTTTACAAAAATACAAAATAACTCCAAATTGTTCAAAAATCTTCCTTAAATACTTAACACAACTGCTTGCTTAGTTCACTAAAGACAATTCAATTTCAAAGTGTATACAACGAAGCTTCTTCTAGTAATTAAGGCTTTAGTTGAGGTTTGAGAACCTCACAAATGTGTATGCTTAGCAAATGCATGGGGAAATATTTCATTTGGTTCCGACATTTACACTATTTACATTCAGTTCAAAGTCCAAAGTCCAAAACATCGATAATAGACCGAATATATATATATATATAATGAAACACTTAACATCCAGCCAAAGTTTTTCCAACAACAAAGAGACGGGGGCTTCTCCAAAAGCCTCTCCAGCCGACATCCAGCACCCCGCAGAAGCAACCGTCAGGGCTGCGCTTCACGAACTCCTGTTCCTTCTCTCCCTGGCGCCCGAAGACCCATCAACAACATTGCCTCCTGATGGCCTCTCGACCGAGCCATCAGAACTCCTTGAGGCTCCCGTAGCGCTTTAGTTTGCCCACACGTCTGCCGCATCCGCCAGCTCCTGCTCCTCCAGCTCCACCTGATCCCTCCGTCTCCGAACGCACGCGTTCGCCGAAGAAACTCGCTCTGAACCGCACGCGCCCGCGCCGCTCCGCCCGCTCTCGGGGCATCCGCCAGCGCCACTCGCTCACCGAAGATTATAACTTCTTCTCCCACACGACGATGTGGGCATCGTTGGAGTTGGCGATCAGCGGGGACGACGAGCCGCTGCTCAGGGTCGACCGGCTGCCCGGCGAGTTCGTGTTGTTGTACCAGACGTGCCGCCAGTAGCCGCGGCCCCCCATCAGCGTGATGACGGTGCGGGGCCCGTCGGCGGCCTGCTGCTGCTTCGCGTTCTGCTTCTGCTGCTTGCGCTTCAAGGTGGTGGCGGCCGCGGAGGCGGGGCAGGCGGCCGAGCAGGTCGAGGTCGCGGTCGCGGTCGCTGTTGCGTTGAGCGTCGCCCCCGACTTGGCCTGCTGCTTGTCCTGCAGCATCGCCTTGAAGCCGTCCTCCGACTTGGGCGTGCTGTGCTGGTGGATCTCGGACGTGGTCATCAGGCCGTTCTCCGAGATGTTGCCCAGGTCGCTGCCGTTGCCGGAGGTCTTGTGGCTGGCGCTGCTGCTGTTGCGCGACACCGACCGCCCGCCGAAGAAGCGAATGCCCATGCTCTCCTCGCTGCCGGACGACGTGTACAGACTGGAGGACTTCGAGTCGACCGACCAGTTGGAGAGGTCGAGGGAGCGCGGTCGCGAGGCCTTCATGCGCAGGCGGCGGTCGAGCGTGCTGACCTTGCCGGGGATGGCCGCGAGCTCGGGGTCCGAGCGGCGCATGCCCTCGTACATCATGTCCATCAGGTTGCCCTGGGCGCCCTCCTCGGCGTCGTAGTCCTCCTTGACGAAGATCAGCTTCCCGTACAGCCCGTAGACGTCGCAGTAGCCGTGCTCACTGTGGTTCAGCGTGCTCGTGTTCGAGTGCAGGCCCGCGGTGAAGTAGCCGGCGGACCCCAGGCCGCGCGGCAGGGTCTTCGACATGCGGGCCGATGCCGAGGCCGAGTCCGACGAGAGGTCCCGGAAGCGCTTGCGGTGGAACGCGGGCGAGTTGGCCAGCGAGGCGCGTATCTTGGCCGAGAAGGACTGGTCCAGGGAGTTCTGCTTGTCCAGCTTCGAGCTGCGCGGCGACGAGGTCGCCGAGTCCTGGTCCACGCTCTGGTCGCGCAGCATGGTCGACGAAGAGGGCGAGGCGGATCCCGAGCCCGGGCCGAAGTCGCAGTCCTTGCGCAGGTCGCGCCGCAGGATCACCGTCGTCTCGTCGAGGTCCTCCTCGGCGGCCTTCTTCGGGTCGGCGTCGATGGCCGGCAGCTGCAGCTCCTCGCCCATGCTGGGCGCCGATGCGGTGGTCGATGGCGGCTCGATGGACATGCTCGCGGGCATCGTCTGGGCCGGCGGCGGCTTGTAGGTGGAGTAGACCTTGGGAATCAGCGGCAGCAGGAAGGTGATGGGCCCGAAGTGGGCGTGGCAAGACATGCTGATGCCGCCGCTGATGATCGGCACGCCCTCCAGCCGAGGCAGGGGGATGGTCACGGCGATGCCGACGTTCGTGCCCACCCACAGCAGGCCCTTGCAGGCCATCAGGGCGGTCACGAAGATGGAGCTGTTGTTCAGACTCTGCTCCTTCTTGCCGTCGTTGCGCAGCACGCTCGAGGCGATGTTGATGTCCTGCAGGTGCTTGAAGGTCTCGGTGTGGTAGAGACAGAGCATCGTCGAGTTCTTCAGCGAGATCCACAGGCCGATGCCGGAGTGCGTCATCAGGTTGACCTGCTGGTTGGCGCCGTGCTGCACCTCGAAGCTCTTCTGGATCTCTCCGTTCAGGGCGTTCAGAACGTAGACGCGGTTCGCGCACGACGCGTAGATGTTCATGTTGATGGGCAGCAGGCTGGGCACCGGCAGGCCCGAGTCGCCCAGCTGCACCAGCTGGGGGTCCTTCAGCAGCCAGACCCCGTCGTAGGAGCGCCGGTAGATCAGCACGCTCGCGTTCGACAGCGCCACGTAGACCGAGTCGAAGTGGTAGAGGATGCGCATCACCGTCCCGGGCACGGCGCAGCAGCCCAACTGCTCCTCCTGCTCGGGGTTCTGGGCGGAGTAGATGAGCACCCGGCGGCTGTCCGTCCCCATCCAGATGAGGTCGCCGAGCAGGCTGCTGTGC
This sequence comes from Coelopa pilipes, assembly GCA_947389925.1. Taxonomy (NCBI): domain Eukaryota; kingdom Metazoa; phylum Arthropoda; class Insecta; order Diptera; family Coelopidae; genus Coelopa; species Coelopa pilipes. Next base: position 26,459,873 of record OX376700.1, on the reverse strand, counting down.
TCCTCGCGCGTCTTGCAGTTCTCGAGACCCTTGACGAACTCCAGAGCGGTCACTTGTGTTTCGACCAAATCGAATGAGCCCACATCTCGCAAGTTACCAGCCTGCTGGTGGTGTTGCGAGAGGACCGCAATGTGCGACGAGGTCCCGTCACTGGTGCAGACCCACAGGTAGTTCTGCTGCTTGTGGCGGCGGCGCGCGTTGCCCGTCGGCCGCGCGTCGTTGGCGATGCTGTAGTAACATCCACAGCGAACCTGGAAGCAAACACCAAATGTTATCGACCCGGGGTCAGGGCCTGAGATCGGATCGGATCGGATCGGACTCACCTCCGTTTGATGCTGTGACTTGTAGACTGGCATCGCCTTGACGAACAGCGGCATCTTGGCCGACTGCTTCTGCTGCTGCAGCTCGAAGGGCTGCGCGGGCGCCGGCGAGGGCTCCATCGACGAGGCCTCCCAGGCGGGCGAGTTGTTGGCGTCGAGCGCCAGCTGGGCCAGCCGCAGCTCGGTGATCCACTCCTTCTTCACGTTGGGGTTCTGCGTCTGGAATGTGAAGGTCTCCTCCTTGCCGGACTTGGTGCGCGCCACCAGCTGCAGACAGCACGAGTCCACCCAGGCCATCTCCTCGTCCTTGCGCTGGATGGAGCCCTGGATGGTGTTCAGCAGGTTGCGCGTCACGTTCGCGTTCAGCTCCTTGTAGGCGCCCTTCAGGCTGCCCACCAGCTCGTTGATGCGCGAGATCACCTCGTAGTCGTACATGAGGGTGCTCATCTCGTTGCAGATGTTGTCGGCCCCGTTCGTCAGCTGGGCGGCGGGCGAGCCGTCGAGGGTGCCGGAGAACGAGATCTGCGACTGCAGGGTGTTGGCGACGCCGCCGCCTCCGCCGCCCCCGCCGTTGCCGGTGCTGCTGCCGTTCGACTTGAGGCTCCCGCCGCGGTTCAGACCTGTGGGCGACGACAGGGGAAGGGATGAGTCGCGGTTTGGGACAATACGGACAATTTGAGTGCTATGCGAGTGGGGTGGAGGACGGGAGGGCAGGAAGGAGGCACCAACTGTGGTGCGGCCGGTGAAAGTGCCGGAAAAAGTGAATTCGGTCGACTGCCATTGGCCAAGGCGTTTCGTTCCCCTGCTGCCACCGTCGCCAGCGAAGCCCCGTCGTCGAAGATCACTCAGCCAGATACCGCGCTTCTCTCATCACTTCGCAAACGCAAATTTAATCGCTCGCTCGCTGCGACCGGTGGAGCGAGCGCATGGGGCTGCTCGCTGGACCCGGCTCCGTTTTCTCTCCGGCGGGTTGCGTGCATCGAATAATGGACTTTCTTCGCCGTCGCCGTCGCCGTCGCCGCCTCCTCCTCCGCCGCGTCTGAAACCGCGATGCACAATGGGCTTTTGTTCCGCCGCTGTGCTGGACGCAGCCACCCAGCCGTCTTCTGTCGGCGGCCTCGCCCTCGACGGTGGACAGGCCTCCCCGCTCCCCCCGCGGGAGGCATTGTCTCCGTTGACTTGACGGACGGAGGGAGAGGAGGGAGGGAGGGAGGTAGTTGGAGGAAAGCGACAGGATTGAGTGCTTCGCAAGGAGCCTGCGAAGAAGCCACCTGGGACTGGGTCTTGGGAGCGTTCGTGGACTTGCACTCGTTGGCTGAAGGGATGGCTGAAAGAAACACCCGGAAAGAGGCTGACGACTCACCTGCTGTGAGGATCCGGGAGAGCGTGGCCGAGGTGCTGTTGTCGACGATCTCGACGTCGGTCACCGGGTACATCCACTTGAAGGAGAGCTTCTCGGTGGCCCCGAAGTCGTGCGACTGCTTGGGGGCGACCGAGACGCAGATGACCTTGTCGTTGAGGAGCAGGAGGCGGCGCTGCTTGGACTTGACGATGAAGCCGGCCTGGTTGAACTCCATGTGGGTGACGTTGTCCTCGCGCAGCAGGTACCGCGGCCGGGCGCCGTCGCTGGAGGTGAGGGAGCGGGTGTTGAAGGTGCCGCTGATGTGGCCGAGCATCTCCTTGAAGCCCTGGTACTGCTCGGCCTCGCGCTTCCGCTCGTTCAGCATCTCGGCCAGTAGCTCCAGCTGGGTCAGGGCCAGCTGCAGCGACATCCGGTCGTGGTGGCCCTGCGGCGTGTACTTGAGCAGGTCCTGCAGGAACAGGATGAACTGCGGGAAGCGCTGCACCGGCTTCACCATCAGCCCGAAGAACGAGAGCCGGTCGTGGGCGCTGATCTGCTTCACCTTGAAGAAGTCGGCCAGCGCCGATTTGCGCTTCTCCTCCATCTTGGCCAGCTCCATGGCCGCCGAGAAGTTGTTGATGAAGCCCGAGTAGATCTCGAGGATGCGCGGCTTGCTGAACGCGCTCACGAAGCAGTCGCCGAGCTTCTCGTCCCGGTCCCAGTTGCGCACGCACTCCGAGAGGGCGATGCGGAACAGTTTGTGCGACTGCAGGATGTCGGGCAGGCGATGGAAGAGGGTCGAGATTTTATTCGCGCTCAGCACGGGCGGGTTGCTCTCCTCGAGCGGCTTCTTGTAATCCTGCCGGAAGAGAGGACGCGGTCGATGAGTAAGGCGTTTACCTCAAAAGGGAGGCATGTCGACGGGTCGCCGGCCAAGGGACAGGACGAGCCTTTGCTGCAGCGAGCCCTCGGTCACGGCCAGGAGGCTTCGGCCTCGGTCGAAGCAAAGGCTCGGCCCGGGTCCCGGACCGGGGTTTACCATGAGTGACAGGCGCAGATCGCAGTTGCCTTTTCGGGTTATCGGCGGATTTGTACAATACAATCGAGTTAGTAATGGGGGGTTTAATTTTGCAACTACTGGTTGTGGTTGGAGATGATACAGAGAGACAGAGTTTGGAAGAGATGGTTGTTTGTTGGTGAATGGTTGGTGGTTAGTAGTGATGAGACGAGGTTATTGACGTGGGGGATGGCATGAAAAGAAACGAATGAAATCAATAAATGAGGGTGTCTTTGAACAGATGCAGAGCACGGGATGCAGACTACGAAATCAACGCAAACTTCTACGAGAATCAAACTCAAAATCTACGGCAACAAAAGAGCGGCAGGTCCGGTGGCCGCCGGGGGCGTCACTCGAGCCGGGGCCCCTGCCCACCCTTGTTGCCGATGGCCAATGTCAATTGACTCGTCCAATCGGGCGCAAAGGTAAACAACAGAAGCCCCTCGACTGAGCACACAAATTGGCTCCCCACATCACGTCATCGTGTATGAGAAGCCATTGGGCCGGGATCAAGGACGGCGGTCGACCGCAGGGCGCACGACCCTGGGCCGGGGGGTCCTCGATTCCCCACTCGTTTGCGGCCAAGTTGAGTGGAAGGAAACGGGGAAATCGATCGGCGTCCGGTGACGGGCTTCGATCGGGGACGGATTCGCTTTGAACGAAACACACTCGGTCCAGGCTCGGATGCGGTGGGCGACTGAGGGCTTGCGCCAGTGTGGAAACCAAACCCGGTCCGGGCACCCGGCGACCGGAGCCCGCTCTCTACGGGTCCCGGTTTGGAGACGGACAACGGAAAACCGAGCACCAAACACGAAATAATGATGGAAACGACTCGCAAAAAGAAAGCAAGGAAAGGAAAAAACAATAACAAAAAAACTCTACTACTGCGGCACATGCAATACCACTACACACACTTGCAATACTCACACACACACGCATGCAACACGCTCCGAACACGCCGGCGACAGGAAGCCTCCGAAGCCCGGGACCTCGCATAATAATAATGCTATTATTCCGCACTCGAAAACAAAGGTTAAATTTGCACAAAGAGTTCCCGGAGGGCGGGCGGAGGAGGAGGAGGCGGGTCGGGCGCGGGGGCATGTGAAAAAGAAGCGAATATTTCTGCGAATGGCAAACACAATTAGTGTCGGGCATGCGAGGTACGCCGGCCGGAGCTGGAGCTGGAGCAGCGGGGCCGGGGCCGGGCCGGAGGACGAGTCTGCGGATGCGTGCAAATCAAAATCCTCTCACACGCAGTGCGAGCTCCCGGTGCAATCGGAACCCAACGCCGGTTCCGCAGGGTCGCCGGGTCGCCCCGTCTGCCGAACAAACCCCACCTCGGAGGTCTGCGGACCGACCCATTTGGGGGACAACAAAAGCAGGCGAAAAGTGAGAAACGAGTAGCGAAAAGAAAGAAACGAGTAGCGAGTAGCGAAAAGCAAGAAGCGAGTAGTGCAGAGTGAAAGAGACAGCAACTGCTCCGGGCTACCGGAGCACACACTCACATTGACTAGACGTTGCAGCGTCGCGACGTACGAGTTCTCGCTGTGCACGATGGCGGCCACGATGTGGCGACGCTTCAGCTGCTGCTGCGACAGCCCTGGCGGCGCGGGCGGCAGCATCGGGGTGATCAGTCGGGTGTGGGCGGTGCGGGCGGTCCCGTTGGCGCGACTGCCCGGCGGAATCATCAGGTCCAGGTCGAAGCGCGAGGCCGTCGTCGACGACACGTCGTCATCGTGCTGGGGGAGAAAGAGAGAGCGTTAGTGACGGCGAATTGGGACAAGACCGCGGCGAATTCTCACCTCTGGCACGCCCGGCATCTTGGCGGCGTTCGGCACCTTCTGGGGCGACGCGTGCTGCTCGAACCCGGACGAGGCGTCCGGCAGGTCGATGCTGGACGAGGCCGACTGGCGGCCGTCGCGCCCGCCCACGTCGTACTGGTGGGACGAGCCGCGCCGGATCGAGAACCAGCGCGACAGGCGGCCGCCCGGCGACTCGCCCGGCGTCGTCAGGTCCTCGCGCGGCGACTGGTGGGCCCCGGGCATCGTGCAGCTGGCGCGGCGGTTCACGCCGCCCCCGCAACTATCGCCGGCCGCTCGCTGGCTGCCCGCCGAGCTCGAGCTGCAGGTCGAGGGCGAGCTGTTGGCGGCGGCTGTGGCGTTGGCGTTGGAGGAGCCCGAGCGCCATTTGTCGAAGGACAGGTGCTGCTTGGCCTTGTTGAAGGTGGACCGCAGCTGGGAGTTGCGCTGGTTGCTGCCGCTCAGCGACGTCACGCTGAGGTCGTCCTCGCCGGCCGCCTCCTCGTCGGAGGTGTTGGCGGCGCTGCTGCTGGCCAGCTCCTGCTCCGAGCGCTCCGAGCACCAGCTGTCCTCCGAGTGCAGGGTGCGCGCCGAGGGCGTGTGCTCGAGCCGCTTCTTCGCGGCCCCGCCGACGCCCCCCGACGGCGCTGGCGCGGTCGCGGCGGCGCTCGCGGAGACGCCCGAGACGCCGACGCCGACGCCGACGCCGACGCCAACGGCTGCTGAGGAGCCGCTGGCGTGGAAGCTTCCGCCGGCAATTGTGCTGCCGCTGGCCGACGTCGCGCTCTGCTCCACAGCCCTGCCTCGGTCCGGGCTGCCGCAGCTCCTGTTGTGCTGTTGTTGTCGCTGGTGCACGGCCGCCGGGTGGAGCCCGTTGAAGGAGGTGCGGGACGCGTTCAGGGGGTCGGGGCGCCGAAGCGTCGCGTTGTGCAGCTGGGCCGCCGTCGTCGTGTTGGCGCGGTCGACAGTGGGCGAGGAGGGGGCGTTCGCGCTGCTCGGGCACAGGGGGTCGGGGGCCAGGGGGTCGTCCCACGAGCCGGAGTTCAGTTTCGGTTCATCTGTGGAGAGAGAGAGAGAGAGAGAGAAAACGATTAGCGAAATGGTTAGAGGGAGAGCGACAGAGGCGAGTCGAGGGAACCGCGGCCAACGTCGCCCGGGCTTTGTTGGCTTGGTTGACAACGACTTATCGCGAGCTCCTTGGATCCGGCCCAATCGCTCGCGAGAGCCGTCTTAAGAAGCTATTAGTGGCCATTAAGGGTATCAGCGGCTGACACGAGTCGGGTCCACGCCCACGCCGGCCCCGCCTTGGGCTGTCGGGACCGGCCCAAAGGTAGCGATCGCCCGGGGCCAAAGAATCGAAATGCGAATCGAGTCCGGCGCGCCGGTGGCAATCGAGGGGTGGCGTCGGCGGCACCCGTGGCTCGAGTGGGTCCAAGTGGTTTCCACCGATCCGCCGCTGGTGACGTCGTTTTTGTTTTTGTTTTTGTCTGCCTTACGTCAGCCACGGAGCGAAATGACATCAATGGCAGTTGCCGTAATGGCACCAGCAAAAGCAACAAAACGCGAACTGGACCAACACAAGAACAACGAGAAGAGCCGAGAAGGCAACAACAACAACCAGATCTGCGTAGACAACAAAACAAAGGCGGCTTTCAATGAATCGTTAACGCCGCCAACTTCGGCTCGCAGAACGAGGCACGAGGAATGAATGATGAATGACGGCCGATTGACAATTATCTGTAATTAGGGATTAAGGAGTGATGACGACGTGTGCGAATTCGGGGGAGAGGGAGTTGCCAGATTTGAACCAACCCCCCGTCCCACCACCAGGGCCCAGTTTGACAGCGACACATGGTTCTGGGCGACGACGTTGGAGTTGGAGAAGGAGTTGCTTCAACCGAAACAATAACAATAACATTGGCAATAAGCAAAACGCAGAAAAAATGTCAAAAATAGCAAACACAAAAAAAACAACAACACCAAGAACGACCACTCGAAACGACTCGACTTCCTGTTCGCGCCGCTCCAGTTTCGCCGCCAACGCGAATTCGCCGCGAGCCAACTGGAAGCTCACTCGCTCACTTGATCGCTCGCTCGCCCCCTCGCCGTCGTCGACGCCGTCGCCTTCGGCAACAACAAAAACACCTACGAGCATTCGCGATTTGCGAATCGCACCGACAACTACAACAACAACCGTAACAACAACAATCGCAAACCTGAGGCGAACGAGTCGAGCAGCCTCGTGGCGGTTCCGGACTCGGCCCAGCAGCGTTGCCAGATCGTATGCAAATCGAGCTGCTGGCGACCTCGGAAAGGCGTTCCAAACTGGAGCTGGCGCCGAGTCCTGCCTGGGCCGGTTGGTCGGAGGGAACGACTGACCCATATTTGTCTGGTGCAACAACAAGAACCACGCAAGCAACCACAAAAACGACCACAACAACACTGTCAGCAACATCTCAATTAGGAGTTGCTGGTCCGCCGACTGGCCGATCGTGTTCGGCGAGTCCCGAGTGTAGGATGCTCGGTGCGAGTCATTCATAATCGAACGACAGAAACAACAATGGTAGCTACAGCAACAACGGCAGCAGCATCGACAACGACGGAAGAACCGGCATCGTTTGTCATCGCGATTCGCGGCCGACCGAAACCCAATGCGTCCAGAGCCGCCAGCAACAGAAACAACAACAAAAATACCCGTCGCCTCCGCCGAAACTAAGTACAATTCAATACAACAACAACGATAACTAGAACAACAATAAGATCTGGTTAAACGTAAAACAAACACGAATTCCCCGGATCCGCGTCGGACCTCGGGCGGATGAGATGAAACCAGATCCGAGCTGGATCCGACGAGGCTGCTCGAGAGGCGGCGACGCCGGTGCCGGGCCGTGACATGATGATGGATCGATGAGTTCTCGAAGCGCTTTTGCGCACGTAACGGGAGGTTCCCCAGCCCTCTCCAACCCCCTCCATCAGGGTTCCCGAGCTGTGGGAGGACGAGAGCAGACAGAATTAGGCTCCAGAATGGAGTGTTCAAGCGTTGAAGTGATGATGCCTGAGGCCCTCCTACCAGTCGATCTTGGGCGCCAACAGCAGTCCAAACCCCAAGTCCTGAAGCCCGAGCCTGAGCCTCCTCCATCACCCGGGCCGACTGGCGTCTGCCCACCCACTTGTCAGCCCACACACGACGTCGGCGTCCATTAAAACTTGGTCGATGCTGCTCCTGCCTCTCACCGCCACGGCTGCGGCCAAGATTCCAGCTGGGACTGAGGGCGTTTCCTCTTCACTCACATTTTCCCTGTGCCGCCGGCCCCGTCGTCTGCCTCGCTGCCAAACATCGTGCCGGGGCTTTTTTGGGGCTCAGGTGGCGGCGGATCCTTCGAGGAAGAAGTGATTTCATTTTAATTCCATCGCATTCCAACCCCACTGCCCTGCCTCGCTCTCTGTTTGACGTCATCACGCCGGATGGTGGTCGGAAACTCGAAGTCGAAGCCGGAACTTGAGGTTTCCCTGGTCACCGTGGAGCGGCCAGCCAAGGAAATCTAATATCCGTCGAAAGGAGCCGTGGCAATTTTCGCATCCTTTCGTGCGGCCGGCCCAACCCAATCGCCCCCTCCCTGGCTGTCTCTCGCCCTACCGGCTTGTTAAATTAAGATTCTCTTCTCAGCTTCTCTTCCCTTTGGCTTCTTCTCCACCCTTCTTCACTGCCACTAATTCCGATTCCGCCACGTAATTACAAGTAACCTCATCATCCCGCGTACTAAAAATATTCCATCGGCCCATAAGTATCGATATTCGGCCGAAACGCCCCACGGAAGGCGGAAGCAGCAGAAGCCATTGTTGTTGGCATCGCCGTCGACGTCGACGCTGCCGCCTCTGGATGCCGCAGACAACAGCAGCAACAACAAAAACACAAACAGACTCCCACCATGGGACCAAACGAACGACTTGGACTACGACGAGCGGCCGAGGGTTGCGGCTGTGGTTGTGGCCGTGGCTGTGGCTGTGGCTGTGGTTGTTGCCAATAAAGGCGACAATTTGCACCAGAAGCGCCCAAGAACAGCTGCTAGTAATAATTTCGCATAATTACTTCATTCATTGCAGCAGTGCGGGCGCGGCGCGGCTGGAGTTGGGCGAGTTGTTGGAGTTCTGCGAGTTGTGGAGCGCCGACAAATAAATCGCGTCGATCTGGGGCGCCGCGTTGGCGGATCGGGTGCTCGATTGGGCCTGAAGCTGGCAACGCCAAACGGATTCGCAGACCGACTCAATCCGTTCCGATTCGATCCGCCGTTGGATTTGCGAAGTCGTTGCCAGAGTTTATTTCGGCAGTCGCTTTGCCCGAGGGAGCCGGATCGGAAACCGAGGGGCCCGACTTCCGCCCACAAATCAGCAGACGACAGGAACCTGCGGCAGGGTGTTCGCAAAATTCCCGACCTGCAGCGAGTGCCAAAGAATCGTCGCAGGTGCCGGTTGGTGATGGTGAGCATGGGGCGAGTCCGGACACTTGAAGACGCTGCTACTGAAGTGCTTTTCTACAGGACCATTTCTTCCTCTGACTTCTGTCTTGATCGCTGCACAGAGCCCTTCCTTCATCACCAACGTCCACCCAGCACCCCCTCCTCCGCCACTTGGTTAACACAATTTCTCTTCGACTCTGACGATGACAAAGAGGATCCTCTGACTTACGACGACGACTTGAGCTCCCGCAATGACCACAGAACGACGAGCCGCGGAGGAAATTGAAGAGGGGGAGAGGAAGAGGGAGAGTGAAGAGGGAGGAGCCTAATTTATTTCCTGTTCATTTTCGTCGTCAACTCGAGTCGAGTGGGTCCCAGTCTCCACGTCTCCGCGTCTGCCTGGAGTGACATCATCCTGGGGAGCAACAACTACAATAATTCCACTATCAACGTCGACCCATATCAAGCGAGCTTGTTCAACGGAACGAGGCACGGACCAGGGACATGGGGAGAGGAAGTGAGAGGCAAGACGAAGAAGTAACATTTTGCAGTCAACCAAAAATCCTTGTATTCGGAACACCCACACACAGACAGACAGACACACCGACACAGCTATTTCGATTCTGTTTTCGTCGGAACTCGGATGAAACATCGGCGCCCATTCGCAAGGTTCTCGACTCGTCTCGGCTCTGACTCGGAGGATGACGTCTGGGCTCTCGAGTCGTGTACTGGAGAAACGCCAACTGGAGGAACCCGACTTATTGCGCATTCTAGCTAAAACCACACGTTTCCTGGCGAATCCCACACATACACATTTATGTATATTTACAATATTGCAGATAGCTCGAGTGGCCTGGATCGCAATCGTAAATATGATTCAGAGCCCTTCGTCGTCACCCGCCACCGCCACCCCACCGTCTGACCGACTTCCATTGTGTGGAGGGGCCGAAAAATAAATTCGCTCGAGTCGGTCATTCAGGCCGTGGGGGCAGGAGGAGGGCGGTCAGAGGTAAAGTGTGAATCTTTCCGGGCGTCCAGGCTGACTGCAGGTCGTGTCGATCGGCGCGAGAGGTGGAAACGCGTGAACCACCTCCTGACCCATTTCGGCGCCATTTCACGACGGCACGGCGAAATGGGGAAAAGTGCGGAAAACGCAAAATCGTAAAATAAAAATTTCACGAGGCAAGTTTTGCTTTTATTGTAGTTCTTGTTGTTGCCATTGTTGTACTTGTTTGATTCAATGCGAAAATGTTTACACGGCGAACAAGAGGAAGCAGCTCCCAACGCTGTGGGCAGAAGAGTGGCGGCGAAAAACAAGAATAAGAAGAAGCACAGAGAACTTTTGTGAATGATGCCCAGCATCGATTTTCCTAAATGATGGGGCATCCGGTGTTGTTGTTGTTCGTGTGGTTGTTGTTGGTGCATCGTTTCAGTGAAAATCTGTTTTCCATTCCTAGCGGAAACCGTAGGCAAATAAATAATTTGCGAAAATCAAAACAAAAACGCAAACAAGTTCCTGATGCGCCATTTAAGACTTGTTTCAATTCAACAATAGTTTTTTTTTCTTGTAATTTATTTTGTTTTTGGAAGTTTTTCCTCCTCCATTGATTTGAATTGAATGAAACCCGATTTTGAATACTTTGAAATGAAACTACAAGTTTGGGAAGAACGAAGTCGATCACCGGGTTCAGGCGAAACCAATCCTTCAAGTAATGACCCTTGAATTCCCCTAATGGATTTCGATTACAACACTCTCTCCCATGTCGGCTGCAGCTATTTCGGTAATCAATTCAATTGAATCCCGCCGCAAGAGGGAGCGAGAAAGAAAGGGATAGAGTGCATTGCGGGGTAACGGGATTGATTTGATACTCCTCCAGGTTGTAGTTTGCAAGTCGGCGTGCAATTGAGCGAAGTGGAACGTACGGAAAAAGAATACCGAGATTCAATTTGGAACTGACAACTCCGCAGCAGGAGTTTCTGAGCTGACTAAAAATAAGAAATTCCACGAACACAGAGAGCAAATCTGGCAACTCAGTACAAATACACATACATACCCATGCGTACACTTGAGTTTTTAGAGTTACATGTGTTTTTTAAGTTGCAAGAAACGTCTTCGGGGCGACTGCAAATAGACGCCAGACGACAAAAGTTGAGGAGATCCAAGTGTTTCTAAAATTAAAACATGTCAGGGTCCCGGTGCCTCCATTCACCACGACGGCGACGAGAATGGAGTTCTCTGGGGAACCGACGAGGACTGGCATCGTTGAAGAGATGTTTGTAGTGGGAAAAATGCTATTCGTTTGGACGAAAAAATCGCGATCGAACGGAGAGAGAAGCGACAATCAATATTCAATTCGCATTCGAATTTCGAATACCTCACCCCCCACCTCCGTCTTCCACTCCACACACGTCTCCGTCTCTGAGACGATGTTCTATGCCCGCGAAAGAAAGTCATCGATTGCACAGTCTCGTCTCGTTTCCGCTCGCCTCGACTCGAGCGAATCCCGGAATCACAGCTGAGCCGTGACTCAGGGTTGCAGACACGCCCACGCGGGACGGAAGGCCTTAATTAAAAATCGCTGCGAATGGCGAGCGGTCGCTTTGAGAAACAAAATCCACAACAACACCCATCGTCCCCGCCGCACAGTTGGTCGCAAGCGGAAAAAATGCATTCACAATTTGCAGTAAAAATATTGAATTTCCTTTTTTGATTTATGTTAGAAAATTTTCAATAGCATATTTATATAAAAATTAGTGTTTTTTTTTCCATACAATTTTCATGTTTAGATAAATTTGAAAATGTTCAATATCTTCCCCCAAATTAGTTGAACATATTAAAAGATTTTTTGTTTTTCGATTATATTCCCTCTTTGAATTTTTTAAATCCCCTTTTGTACCACTGTGCACCGGTACTTCCAGCTCAGAACTTTGATTAGTTTGAATTTCGCCCGGGTCAACCAACAGACGACTTCTCCACTCGATACGTCCGCACTTCCATTAGGACACTTGCGGTCTCGCAGATTACGCCACTTTCGCTGGTATCGGAGGGGGCGCGGGTTACGCGGTGTTGGATGCACCATTCATGCTCCTGCATTTGGAGTCGCTTCGGTGGGCAGCATCACGTTGACGCAAGGACGACGGCGACCCAGGGGGTCGCTCGTGTAAGCCGGTGACAGCGACGGCATTGCCAACTACCGCACGAACCGCGGCGAATTGCAACAACACAAAATGGTCGCCAGTCGCTGGGGGGCCTCGGACTGCAGCTCAATCGAAGTCGATAACGCAAGCGATGACATTCGAACGGAAATTCCAGTAACGCAGAGAATGCGAAAAATGAAATCAAAAGAGAAAAAAAAAAAAAAAAAAAAAAACCAAATGAACGCAATTAGTGCGGATTTAACGAGGTTGTTATTGTTTTGCATTTATTTCAATCGTGAAAATAACAATTTGTTCAATTAGCCACTACAATCACATGGCCCCAGAGCTAATCGGGGAAAGGAAATTGTATCCATGAAGGAATTGTGGAATTTTGACATCGAAATCGAGCCAATCGTAGCACTCGAGTCGAGTCTCGAGGAGCCCGAGCAACTCCGTTCAGAGGCATCGAACTCTTCACCCGCGAAGTTTCCCAGAAGCCGAGGCGGCCCTCTCTCGGTCCCCGCTGCACGCCACCCGCTCCTCTGCCGAACGTCACCCGGTTTCTTCAGATGTCTTCTCCATAAACATTCCGTTTATTTTCCACCGAAGTCGTCGCATCCCTCCCCAATGGATCAAACACCAACTCCCAGGGAGACGGAAATTAAAATCAATTAAAACAGCGACTGGCCTGGAAGAACGCGACCAGGGTTGCCAGCCCGTTGCAACGAGGTTGGCTCTGCGGCAATTATGCGCTTTTATTCCAGCAGCTTTTTGATGTTTGTATTATCATTGCTTTAGATGTTGTTGTAGGTATTGTTGTAGTCGGCGAATGGTGCCATGTGTCTGTGGATCGAGTTCTTCCTCGGCAGGGGAGTCGGTGGAGTTGCCGATGAGTTGGTTGGCTGGCGTCGCCACCGCTGCTCCATCACTCGCGGCTCGTAACGCTGGGGGCTTTTGCTGAGTGATTTGTGGAGTTTCATTGGGATTCATCAATTTATTCAGCAGATCATTCGGTTTAACGGCCAATAATCGTAAAATTTAGGGCCGAACATGAACTTGGACGGTGGTCGGTGACCTCGACGAAATCCACCCGCTGACGTTTGAAATCGATCGATCCAAATCGATCTTCGCCGTCAGAGACCAACCGAAACCAAACTCGACCGGAGGCGATGATTTGCATTTTGATCGATTGGGAATTCGTCAGCGGAACGCAGAACCATTTTTCCAATGCAGAAACGTTTTGCGAACAGTTGTCGCCGCCCCAGAAACCCACAGTTGCCGAGTCGTCGCCAGCCCGAGTCTGAAAATCCGAACACCGCGGCCACAACCAGTTGCTGGTTCTCGACTCGACACTCGACAGTCGACAGTCGTAAATGTATTCCATTCATGCCTCGACTCGGTGCGACGCCGCAACGCGCCATCTGAACGCGGGCGAGAGCGGGTCGGCCCAAAGGCGATGCCGAAGCCTTCCAAATTTATTTCACCTCCGCCTCGATGCGATGCGATGCGGTCTGCGATATGATAATTCCCGGAATTCCAGCGTCAACTCATCGACTGGCGCTGGCGCTGACGACGACGGCGACTGTGATGCGGCCTGTCGACGAGGTGGAAAGTGTCAAGCGTGCTGATTGGATTCCGGCCAGGTCGACTCGAAGACGGCCCGAAACGAGGGCGAGGCGCGATTGCGCAACTTCCGAACGCCCGGGAGGGACGGCGAAAGAGGTCCAGAGTGACCAGGCTCTGATTATGGAAACAATACAAAAAAGTTGCCTCGGTTCCCATCAAAGAGACGCCAATTAATTCTGGGCCTACTTTAGTGGACAACCGGACACAGAGCGAGAGAGGGAGAGGGAGACGAGGAGTCGTGGTCATAAAAGTTCACCGGAGGTTCCTGGCCTCTGGGCCCCCTGAGTTATGGCCCGCTCTTCCGCCGCCGAGGTCGCGGCCGCGTCCGCGAGTTGCGGCGACGCCATCGAAGGCTCGCGATCAAAGGCCGCCAAGGCGCGATCGCGACGCGACGTCTCGAATGACGGGCGATTAAATAAACAATGATGTTGTCAGCCGGCTCTCGCTTTCCCACCGCCCGCTCCGGCAGCTTCTCGGAACCGCAACTCATTGTTTATGGCCCGATTCGTAAACAAATTGGCCCGCCATCCATCACGCCAAATGACCACCGCGAACGCCGGCCTCCCCCGAGATGGAGACCGAGCTGAGAACCGAGAACCACTGGTCGCTCCCCTTACAAGCCACCAGGCCGGAGCAGACCCAGACCCAGACCCCGACCGAGGCCGAGACCGAGACTTCCTGGAACTCGGCGAAATCCAAGCGAGAATAATATTTGGCGATTTATGAGAAATATTAGTCGTGCGAAGAGCCTCGAGAAGACCGTCGAAAGACGACAGGGAGTGGTGGGAAGAGCGAAATTGAATTGAATTGAATTGAATTGAAAGCAGGAGCGAGAAGGCGTCAGCTCAGTGGATGACGCGCCCCTCTCCGAGAGGACCGAAACCTGTGTCTTGCACCGAAGAGTGCGGAGGACGACGGAGCCCACTTGTCTCGACCTTAGACTAACTAAAATCGAGGGGGAGCAGGTGAAGCAGTTTCTCAAGTGTCCCCAGGCAAGGGGGAAGGAGACGGCGAATTAATTTGGCGAAGCGCCTGGAGGCTCCTCCCTCGAGCTCTATGTAAATAAACCTCGCCTGGTGGAGGGCACGGCCCCGGCCCCGGCCCCGGCAATCGTGGCCCTCGTCGCCGGGAGAGCACTAAAGGAAGCAGAGGAAGCAGAAGAGGCTGAGGAGACCCTCGACCCAAGTCTGTCGGTCGGTAGGTCGGCCCGGCCAACTGCATGCGAGGTGGCTTCAATGCCAACGAACGAAGTGGGAGTCGCTGGGAGGCGACACGAAGTGGAAGACGAGCGACAGCAGAACGTTCCCAGAACAAGGGGGAGGGAGTGGGTCGTGGGGGCGCCGGGAGATCGGGCGGCAACTACTGGGAAAACTTCCGACGAAAACTCGAGCACTTTCTTTTGGGACTCTTCAGGCGACGCGGTGCAGCGAAGACGGCGCGGAAGGGGCGGAAAATGGAAATGGGGAAATGGTTCAGCGACCTTCGGAAGAAAAGTTGCCGCTGGCTGGAACCCGATGCCAATCCGATGCCTCCGGCCCCTGGCCCCTGGCCAGCTGTCTTTGACGAGAGTAAAAGTAAAAAGTTTGTCGCAGACGCTCGACTTTCCCGGAAGACCCCGGAGTCGCGGAACCCCAGCCCACTAAGCCCGAGCGCCGAACACGATACGCTGCGGTCCGCCCCTCCGTCCCTCCCTGGCTCCCACCAGCTGCGAGGGATCTCCGTACGAGGCATGATTTATTTGATCGGACAAACAACAGCCGGCTTGCGAACCTTGCACGGCACCGCGTCCCATGACGAGCGCGAAGACGCGGAAGATGGAAAGGGCGAGAGAAAGAGGCAGCAGCTGAGAAGGGGCGGGAGGGAGGCTGAGGGGTGTCCGTGCTCCAATTACAAGAAGAGCCCTCGATTGTTTTATCGCTCGCCATGCTGGGTTTGGCTCAGTGTTAACGAACTGTGGGCTGCAGCCACTTGTTGACGATTTGGTGTTGGTTCTTCGATGTTGTTGTGGTCGTAGTTGTTGTTGTTGTTGTTATCGCAGTTGTCGTTGTTGTTGTCCTAGTCGTTGTTATTGTTATCGTAGTTATAGTTATTTTTGTATCGTAATTGTTGTTGTTGTCATTATCGTAGTTGTTGCCATCGTTTCCTCCGTCCACGTCCTCCCCCATTTCGATCACGTACTAATTGTTGTTGTCTGGTGATATCTGTCCGTCCGTCCGGCTGTCTGTCTGTCTGTCTGTCTGTCTGTCGTTGGGTTGCATGTTTGTTTATTTGTTCGTGTGTGTGTGTTTGTCGTTCTGTGAGCCTGTGTTGGAAACCCGAGCTGAGCCATGAGTAATGATGTAATAATCAGTGGATGCTCACGACGTCTCGTCATGCCGGCGGAAGAGCTCGAGCGGACACGGGGGAGCGACTGGGGGACGCGCTTTTCCTACCCCAAGGCGGCCGACTGAGTCGCGCCCTTCGTCTTCCGACTGCGGGGAGCCGACTCAAGGGAATCCGAGAATTCACAACCGAAACGACGGCCATCGATCGGAGAGGGAGCTCGAGGGCGCGACGTCGAGACGGGAACCTCGGACTCGGGGACCAGGGCCCTGACATGGGGTGCCTTGACGAGGGCCCGCGAAGTGGTTGCGAAAGTGCCGGGGCTTCCGAGGGGCCAGAGCGATCGACGCTAACCATTCGATCAAACACGATCGGGAGGTCGGCCCGGGTGAGGTGAGAAAATTCGAGCTCCAGCTCAAATGGAAAACGACGAAGTTGCCCAACCGCAATTCCAGCGATGTTGACGTCGTTGTTGACGTCGTTGTGCAACCGCCAGGCTCCGGACTCCCTCTGGGTCAACGGAAATCCAGGCCTGACAAGAGAAGACCAGGACCCCAGACCACGCCCCACGAGCCACTGGACCAAGTGCTCGAGCCCGAAGAAGTTTCCAGGAGCCGACTTCACGTCGGCGACTCAATCAAAGGAATGCGCCGTGGGCCTGGACCTGGACCGGCTGCCGACACGGCCCCAAATTACACGATCGGGCACAATGGGAGGAGTTGCAGCAGTTGTCATGGCCCGAATCAAGAGCTGCAACGAACGACGCGAAACGGCACCCCAATGAACGACCGACCGACCGCGAGCGAATTCCGCAAATCGCAGCCGAACCGGTCGCCGGTCGCTCCGAACCTGTTCCTGCGCCCATCGTCTGCGGCAGGTGGCGGCGGCGACGGCGACGCCGACTTTGATCAATGAAATGCGGCCGAAACGGAGCGGGTCAGGGCGAGATGCCGGGATGCCCGTGGTTACATGACCAGGACCAGGCCAGACCGGGCGGGCCGGGTCGCTCCGAGGAGCTTCGGAGGCATCGCGGCCATCCGCCAAGCAGGTTGGCGCCGAGCCGCGAGCCCGCAACGGCGACGTGACAAACGACGACAGGAGCGTCGGGACTGGGAACTGGGACGAAAGCGACAGCGACAGCGAGAGAGGACGAAGGGCAGGGGACGAGGAAGGAGTAGGGACGTGACGAGATCATAGAAAAAGGCTCCAGATTCCAGGGGCCTCGGTTGCCGACGACGCGGCTCAAAAGCGTTTCTAATTTCGAGGCTCGTCGTCTGGCGGTCGGGAAAGTTTTCGCAGCGATGGAATCCATGCGAATTTCTCCCAGATCGGAGGCGGTCTGGCGAGGAATGCGATTTAATTTCGCGATACGCGTCGCATCTGCCAGCGGTCGGCGGTCGACGGTCGGTGGCCGCGACGCAGACGCAGACGCACCGACGTCCGCTGCTGCCCTTTGGCCGGGCCGGCGTCCGATCGTCCGCGCTTCTCACGCGCCGGCTGCTGCTGGCGAGGACTTTCGGTTTCGTTTTCGTGTTCGACCGACTCGACGCGATTCCCATGAGAGCGCCAACAACAACAACAACTGCACAGTCGCCTTCACCTCCTTCCGTGCACTTTCACTGGCTCCGCCGCCGTCCTCGCATCGTTTGAATTGCGGTGAGTGGCGGACGCGGTCGGCCTCCGTGAGTGCGACGAGGCCGTCATTTAGTGGATGCTCACGCACAGTGGGCCAGTCGGAAGCCGAGACCGGGCCACGGGGTGACGCGAGACTTCGAGACCTCGTGCAGCCGACTGTGCCGCACGTTCCAATCCCTCGCACCGCGCGTCGTCCGCCGATGCCCATCAGGTGACCGACGACTGGCTCGAGACCACACGCCCAGCCCAGACCATGCGACCAGGTCGCGGTCGGTCGGCTGCCGATTTCGGGCCTCTCGCCACGGGCCGCGCTTCGGCCACAGCTCCATCGACCAGGAGCTCGCGACCCCATTGACTCGGTGGCCTGACCTGGCCTCGAGTCCTCGGACCACCGATGGAAAGACGTTGTCAGGTTCGGAATTTTATTGCCGTCGTTCGGCGACTTGTTTGTGGTGTTGGGTTCGACATGTCAACGGCGTTCTTATCACTTGCAACAACAACAACGACTACAACGACAACGACAACGAGCACCAGCACCAGCACGAGGATGGCAACAGCAGCAACAGGCGTAACGACGGTCACAATCGGATGAGCCCGGGCAAAGCCGGAGGAGAAGGAGAGCGAGGGAGTTCGAAGGCGACCGCGGAAGAAGGAGGAGAGCAGACAACAAAACAAACACAAGACGTTGAATTCGCGTCTCCACGGAACGGTTCAAGCGTCGGGCGCCTGGAAGCAGGCAACGGCCGAGAACGAGGAGGCGGCTCCGGCTCCGGCTTCGTCTCCGAGATAACGCGGAGATAAGAGGCCCAAAGCCGTTGGACAAACAGAGGAAGCCGGGCGAGCCCTGAACAAATGTCGAAGTCGAAAAAACACAAACGAACTGAGGAGCGGAGGATGAGCGAGGAGGGGACGAGGGGGAGAGCCGGGGAGACCCAAGCAGAACAAGGAGAGCCGAGCCGAGCCGAGCCAAGCACGGGGCAGAAAGATAGAGAGAGAGGGAAGACCAAAGCCGAGCCAAGACGAGGCAGAATTCCAGATGAATTCCCCGGGAAAAGCTATTAAATTTGGGCTGAAAGCTGCATTTGATTATGCCTATCCCTCTCTTTTTCTCTCCCTCCATCTTTCCTTCTCCCTCTCTCCCTCTGTGAGCCTCCCTCCTGGCAAATTTCACGCCCCCGTAGACCTTGGAAAAAAAACAACAAGACACGGCTTCAGGGCCTTTGAATTGTTTTACATATTTTGAAGCGACCCTCAAAGGTTAATCGGATTCGAAGCCGACGCCCCCAGAGCGCGATTCGTCTCTGGGTGGATTCCGGGAGGTCGACAGGTGGCAGGAGGAGCCCTGGAGGAGGATCTGACGCTGGCTTGAGAGCCTTAAATCCTTTGAGACTCTCGCAGCGGGCCAAATTGGAAAACGCTTTGGCAAACGCGCAGCGAGGGACCGGATTCGAGCCAGCCGAGGGCGCCGTCGATGACAACAACAAGCTGGGGACGAGGTCATCAAACCGGGAGCCGTCACGGCGTTGGACGGACGAGAAGGTGGCAACAATGGTGGATGGAAATTGAAGGAACCCGAGGCTCGGCTGCCTCGGGACCTACGTGTCCTTGAGCGGGCGTCGGCGTTCGGGGTTTATGAAATTCCGGCGAATTTAATTTCGCTCCGCTGAAAGTCGCGGACGTCAGGCGGGTGACGACGGCGGCGTCGACGAGCGGGAACTCGGTTGCCCCAGGGTTGCAGTCCATGGTGGCTGCCCAGGGTTGCCGAGGGGGCCTCGGTTCGAGGGCATCACGTGGCACAAGTCGAGCGAAAAAACACAGACACAAACACGAGCAAAACACATAAACAAGAGAGCTCTAAAACACACCCAGAGCCGGTCGAGTGTGACCAGAGGGACTGGGCTGGGCCGGGCCGGGCCGATCCGACCTCCCCACCCGACCATCGGCGAAAAAACAACACGAACAACAACAACAAATGATTACAACGCCCATTTAGCGTTTCGCCGAATTCAAATGAATTCGTCGACTAATTACAGGGCTCTGCTGGAGCCCGTCGGCTTCTGGTTCGGGGTTCGGGGTTCGGGGTTCGGGGCGTGGGGCTTTAAAAACACGAGGCCCGGTTCACAAACGAGGACGGCGTCGTCGTGGTCGCCTGGAGGATCGAGGAAGGAGTCGAGTTGCTGGAAGGATTTCGAACCATTTAATTGGAGATGGACCTGGGTCTTATTGGAGGAGGTTGAGGAGTGAGGGATTTTTTTTGATGTGGGGACTCGTGATGAAAACGTGGACTTCTTTTGGTCTGGTCGTTTGCGATTTCGTTGGTCAGGCCAAGGCCCCAGGGGACACGTCCACCTGATTGTTGCAGCCAACATTGAAATTTGCAATCGGAGACCGTGAAGAGGCAGTAAAAAGGCAAAAAGAAAAAGTGGGTTGGGGTGGAGTGAAGTGGAGTGAATTAGATTGGAATGCCAGGGCTCTTCGCCGGATTCGCAGAAAGTCGAAATTCCAATCGAGACACATTAACATTCCGACGGCGTCCCTGCCCGACTCCGGCTGGGCGCAGATGTTGCAACCAACCAGCGGCAGCAGCCAGCGCCAGTTCAGCGAAGTTCAAGTTCGGCCCACGCACGTGCCCCAACTGCCAATGGACGGAATCGATCGGAACCCGCCCCAATAGGCCGACGACGTTCAACGCAAAAATTTGCATTTTCCCGTTTTCCCATTTCGCCAGTTTCCACGCCGTTCTCGCCCTCCACTGAGATTCTAAGACATGCAGAAATCGAAAGGTTCGCGAAATAATGAAATTCCCTCTCTCTCCCTCTCGCTCGGCGTCTCGAAAATCAGTCGCCGTGCCAAGTGTGCGGCCAACGCGTCTTGGACGAGACAGACAGAGACAGAGATCGTGAGGGAGCGAGGTAGAGAGGGGGAGGGGAGGGGGAGAGCGTGTGGCGCCGCCAGTCCAGTTATGTAACGAATAGTTTTATAAATAGGCGTCGTCGTCGGGCCATTTCGATAAAAGTTCACAAAGTCCGCATCTGCATCTGCTGCGCTTTTCGTAATAAATTCCTCCTCCCCTGCTTCCACTACCTCTTACCCTACTTCTTTCCCCGCCCCCACCTCCGCAATCCCGTAGCCACGCCCCGTCGCCGTTCTTTCCAGCCTAATGAGCTTAAATTTTTCACTTTGCGTTCGCCGCTCCCGCTGCCGTTGTTGACTTTAATACGGTCTCCAATTTAACGGATTCAATTTCAGCCCGGAGTCCGTCGTCCGACGTCCGCCATGTGGGCGTCTCGTTAGTTCCCTCCCTACGCACTGGGCCCCGGTCATTGCTTCACGGGGACGGGTTTTTGGAGGAAATTCGGGCGACTTAGTGGTCGTAATTTGCATATTGCACGGAGTTCGTTCCGGTTTTGTTGCCCTGGTGAGTGCTGAGAACCCATCGTGATGTCATCGGAAAATGTGGCAACGAAACCGCTGGCGAACGGTGCTGCCAAAGCGATGTCCACAGACAAGTTTGAACGGATTCGGTAACGATAAGTCGAACAATAATCGATTAACGGCAACATTTTATCGCCTTGGTTTATTGATTTGAGTTCTTTTGTTGACTTCTTTTACTGATTTGATCACAGTTTCCCATGACTTCGAGGCCTCCTGCTCGGCTGATAGAAATCAAAAAACAGACGGACGCATCGCGAGAGGCGCCAAACTGGGAAACCAAAACTACGAACCCCCCCTATCGAGGTGCTCCGAATTCCGCACGGTTGTCATTTGCGAATGTCGCGAACACGATCGAAGTCCAATGAGGTGAACTCGGCCGTGGTGGGTGCGAGGTGGCGAGACGAGTTGAGGCAAGGTGAAGAGAGGAAAAGTGAGGTGAAGCGAGTCGAGACAAAGTGGGGTGCGCTGAGGTGACAGGGCGTTTTGTTGTTGTTGGGCCGTGGCGTTGAATTGCGTTGGGGACGGGCCGAACTGGATCAAGTTCATTGTGTTCGCAGCGATCGGTTCCAATGGGCGACGGCGACTTCGCAGGTTTCGCAACGCACTCAACGGCCGTTTCAGTTTCCAGCGCCGCCGGTGAAATTATCGACTGAATGACTGCCTGATGGACTGACTGACTGACGTCGCGAAAACGCAATTCGGCGGTGACCAAATTTTCAGCACCAATTAGCGTCACAATTCACGAAAGAGCGTTGGGCGGAATTTTCGGCAATAATCTAATTAAAAATCGACAACTGGATTCAGTTCCAACAGAGCTAAATTTCCTACGGCCGGGGGAACTAAAAATTAAATATTTTCATAAAAATTTATATAAAAATGATTCTTCCCACTTCCGTGCAAAGATTCGCAACACCTGCTGCTTTCGAGAAGTTTCCGGAAATCAAGTCTTAATCGAGATCCAGTGAATTTGTTCAGAAGCAATTACGAGTCATGTGAGAAAGGCAAAAGCTGCGATCACAAACTCCGCTCTCCCACTCCGCGGCAACCGAGGCAACGGAGTTCGCTCCGAGTGGCTGCCGAGGCACTCGACGGCTCGACTCGGTTCGAATCGAGTCTGCTGCGCCCGCACATCCTTTGTCGTCGTTATCGATCATTAGCAACAACAAGAACGGAGGCCCACAATGACAGCTGTCATTCGAATGACGTTTCATGTTGCCGGCCCTGCCGCCAGCACGTTCAACGACGAACGTCGAGCGTCGAACGTTCGAACAATTGGCGTTTCCTGTGAATTTTTTCCCATTCATTCGGGATATTTCATTTTTCATTTTTTCTTCATTTTGTTTTTTTTTTTTTCACTTTTTTCTCTTTGTTTTTAGTTTCGTCGGGTTTCCGTCGGGCACCCCGATGAGTTTTGATCGATGATTGCTTAATAAATGCCTCGAAAGCCGAGTTTGTATGCTGCGGAGGATTCGTCGAAAACAAAAATAATCCACAATAAAATTCGAGGGAATTTAATAAATCGTGCAGGGAAAAATGTCCAATATAAAATATCGAGAATGACTTGTGAATTTTGTGAATATTTTGGTAATATTCTCCGAACCACAGCCACTGGTTTAAATCAAAGCGCTTCCGATCGCCGCGGGCTCCACATTCTTCACGTTCTCCATAGGCTTCATAGGCCTCGTTCGGTTAAGACAAAGGCTTCCCCCCCCCACACACACACAAGCAAACACAAGAAGGCCTACGTATCGGTGGGCGGGGACGGCGGCTTTATTGCTTCTGATTGAAACTCCTCAAAAATTAATTTGAGTCCCTTTCCCGAAGCCGCTCCCGGCCGTCTTCCGGCCTTCCGCACGCCTTCGTCTTCCAGCCGGGATGTGATTATGTGAGTGTGGGTGTGGGTGAACACACACACATTCCGAGCTACTGTTGGTTCTTCTTCTTCTTCTTCACTCGATCCCCTCGCTTCGTCGCCCGCAACGCTGAATTTCAAGCACGTTCAACGCCGGCGTCGCCTCCGCCTCTGTTGACGCCACCGGAACCGACTTCCTGCTGCGCTCGTGGGTACACGTGTTGGTGTCGGCGTGTTGTTGTGTGTTCTGAGCCGCCGACCCAGCCATCGGCTCCAGCAAGAGTCGGTTACGACCAGGCGAGGCTGGGATGGGACCGGATTCGACGGGAGGGAGTCCGGGGGGCGCCCGGAAGAGGCGGGTCGCGCGCCCAGCGGAGGCCACGCAAATGAGGACTTGATTAAAGGCATGCGGGGCGACGAACGACGAACGACGACGACGGCAACGGCATTTGGACTCCGACAAGGAGGTGGCGGGAGACGAGATCCGACGTGAACCCTTCAGCAGGATCCGATGCCGATAGCCAGATCCCAGCTCAGCTCAGCTGAGACGACGGTCCACAGGCCTCCAATCAATTCGCAATTTCCCGCCTTGCCTCCGAAAAGTCCTTCACAGGGACACCACGAGGTGCTGTTGCTTCAGAACTACAGGTAACAACTACAGGTAACAAAATAATTTAAGCCCCGGCGCACTTTCGGCCCAGCCCCCGGGGTCCGCAAATGGATGCAGGAGGCAGGTGTCGAGGGGCGCAAACTGGGTTAACTT